>CM035436.1:54095942-54518442 GCA_020310875.1 Ceratopteris richardii | reverse complement strand
ATTTTTGGGAGTAAGTACTATTCATTTTTGAATTTTACTTTTCCAACTTGGGGGAGAATAAGTTGAGGATTGGAACAAGGATTGAGGGAAATAAATGCATACACATGTATTGTGGGTCGTGGATATGTAATGAGCGCAATTGGAGTAGGTGAAACACCTTTGAACAATCCATTTTCAAGCTTCCAAAGTAACCTCTTCATGGAGAATTTCTTTTCACCCTTCCACATCGTCATACCAATCTTCTCCAACCCATAGCTTGCTACTCCAAGATCCAATTGAAGTGGATTTTGTCAAGTTTCACCAAAATCCCTCTACAACACTTTAGAGATACTAGGAGATCACTTTTGGGCCTAGCCTTTTATTGTTTTGCATCCAAATCGACTTTTTTCACTTGGATTGGCATTGTGGCTTTAATTTGTAGGCATTGGACCACTTATATTTGACTCGTGAGGACAAGGAGCAAAAGTGCATCAAGTTTTCTCAATTTTCATATTTTGAGCTATTACAACTTGCTTTTGTTATCATTTTCATTGGGTTTTGGTGTTGAGACCCCTCTTGGACCAAGCAAACATTTCAAATTTTCATTTCGGCTTAGCAAGGATTGAAAATCATAGCCTTGATACTTGCAAAATCACTTCAATTTTGCTTTGGAAAGCTTCAATTTATCAGAGAATTATTCTAGTGTTATTTCTCTCTCTTTCTTGCTTATAAAATTTACTTCATTGGTTCTAAACACTCTAGTTAATAAATGGGGGGAGTAAACATGGATGTTAAGGGTAAGCAACCTTTAGAGAATATTTATTTACCTAGAGAGTAAGAAGTAGAGGATCGAGACCATAGAATGGAAGAGGTAGAGCAAGAGCAAGAAGTAGAGAAAAAGGTTGAGCAAGAAGGGGGATATTCCTATGTAGAGCTTCATGATGAGTTTTTTTCACACAAGAAATTCATGGAGCTTAGAGAACAAACCCTTAGGTTAGAGAGAGACATTGGTAGCATGAAATCTCTAATAAAACAACTTAAGACTCAGATGATCTCACTAGAGACTCATGTTTCCTCTTTTCTAGCTAGGAAGGAAAGAGAGATGTCTACTCTTCCTTTATTAAAGATGGCTAGGAAGGATGTTCATTTTCCTCGAAAACATAAAGGAGAAAGTTCGAGGGAGAATCCCCTCTTGAGAGACCTCAAACCACCAACCTTTAC
Source organism: Ceratopteris richardii (assembly GCA_020310875.1). Taxonomy (NCBI): domain Eukaryota; kingdom Viridiplantae; phylum Streptophyta; class Polypodiopsida; order Polypodiales; family Pteridaceae; genus Ceratopteris; species Ceratopteris richardii. The sequence continues at coordinate 54,517,242 of CM035436.1, read as the reverse complement.
CAGGGATGACCAAGAGAAATAATGATGTGGTCTACACTTTCTCGCAAAGTGGAATCACTTGCATTAACTAAAGGGCACCCCACTTGACTATCGTGTGCTAGAAGCGAGTCTCTCTCTTGGCCCACATGCTTATAAGTGGTGGATGATTCTCAAGGAGGTGAATCCATCCCTAAGGACTCACCTCAACTTGAAAATCTTTTCTTGAAAGATTTTCTTCCTGAGAATGAGGAAGAGAGGAATAGGGATGAGTGGCATATGATTACACACATAGACAGGCCTTTGTCAGTCTACATATCCCCTTATGGGGAGATCATAATGAAGCTTAAGGGATTAGATGCTTTTAAGAAGATGAGAGGGTTTGTTCGGGGCTTAGATAAAGCCATTAAGAGAGAGGTAAGAAGAAATACACATAAGAATTTTAAGGAGGCAATCAAGTACACTCAGATCTATGAGGACCATAATCATCCTCAATATACTCCTATGGAGATGGATCAACCTATCAAACCTCTTAGTACAACGAAGTTCCAGAAGAAAGTGACCATGGGGGAAAAAATATTTATTAAGAGGCCAAGATCACAAGGGCCTAAGTTACCCACTGAGCAGTACAAGAGGGCCAAAAGGGAAAACTTGTGTTTTGGGTGCCCATTTCTTTGCCATCCAAAATGGAAATGTCCACTTAGGAAGGGGTAAGAAAAGAAGGGAGGACCAAGAAATAGGATGGCCCTTGATAAGGGCAAAAAGGTGTTCCATCTAGAGTAGACACTTCCCATTCATGGTAGTTCTAGCTGCAAGGGGTGTAAGTGATGCACGAGGACATAAAGCACACATGTTGTTTGACACTTTCATTGTGGTCACCTGAGTTTGGACCACATGACCTAGTTAAACTTCATGGTAGTGCATATGATACCAGGGTGTGAGTCATGATAGATGACTCCGCCATTCACAACTTCATAAACTATGCTCCGGTCAAGAAGCTAAAGATTCCCCAATAGCCAAGTGCACATAAATACATGGTATCTATGATGCAAGGGGAAGACAAGAGGATATAGGATACTATGGTATCTAATTTTGAAGTCAAGGTACATGATTATACTGACCATGTAGACTTCCAAATCATGGCTATGGAGAGGACATACCTTGTTTTAGGAAGAGAGTGGCTATGGGGGTTAGGAGACACACTTAAACATAGTTACCAAAATAGCACTCTTGAATTGAGAAAGAATGGAAGTAAATTTTGTATACAGGGAGAGAGAGATGTACCTACTGCATCTCTCATCTCATCTTTAGAGCTGTCATTTTGAGCATGTATAGGAGATCTTTTGGTTGTATATTTAGGATCTCAAGCATTGAACAAACACTTCATCTTATGTATATTTTCATGCTAGAAATGTAACTATGGATATGAATATTTACTATTCTTTCTTGCAAGAGTGTCTTGTTAAAGGATTTTAGGATCTTATGTTTGAATTTAGAGATGTTTTTCCTCTAACTTACCTAGAGGGCTACCACCTGAGAGAGGGGACATTGACCATGCTACTGAGGTAGTTATGAACACTAACCCTATATGTAAGTCACCTTATAGGCTTAGTGTTTCTCGCTCCTAGCTAAGAAAAAAGACAGCTCTATGAGACTATGCATAGATTATAGAACATTGAACAAATTAACTAGACAAAATAGGTTTCCAATGCCTAGATTGGAAGACCTAATTGATCAGTTACATCAAGATAGGTATTTAACCAAGCTTGATCTTAGATCTAGGTATCATCAGATTAGGATTAGGGCAGAGGATATCCCTAGAATTGCGTTTAGGACTAGATATGGTTTCGGTAGTAGCTCAATCCATTCACATAGGGAAGCATGTGAGGAGCAAAGCAAGGAGATCAGAGGAGCCCACTTATTAATTTTCTAGTCCTCATTGATTCATAATGATTAAACTATTATAGAAATATCAATAGTGATCTTAATCACTAACCATTATAATATAGAATCACCCAATTTTGCCATGTTATGCTCCATTTTATGAAATTCAAGGATTCCTTGAGCTTGAGAGCTTAAGTAGAATAGGCCCACCAATTTTCACATTTTTTGAATCTCATTTGACCCTCTAAAGCTTGCACACAACATAAACTTTAACTAGGTTGGCCATTAGATTTGGAACCGATCAGTTCACCTCAAAAACTATAAATAGAGCTAGAGAGCTCATTTTTGGGGTTAGCTAGTTTGAGGTGTGATATTTGTAGAAGATTTCTTGTAATTTGAGTAATGAAAAGAAGAGTCTTGCCTTCCATTGCCTCTCCTATTACTTCTTACATGTGTGTGTGCATTAGTGTGCTTCTCACCATCACCTTCATGCACTTCACTTGTTCACAACCTTCATATCATCCTTACTCTTCTGTGAATTGAAAATTAAGGAGGTGGAGTTCCTCGACATGGTACTTACCCTTGTCTAGAGCAGCACCAAATTTGGTGTCACTGTTGGGGACGAGCTCAAGCACGAATGGGAGATATGTGTTGGAAGGTACATAGATAGTGTTTTTGTAGTATTTTGTTGTTTTTTTTTGCATAATTCTTTTTCATTTCACCTTCCCTATGTCCACCCTCCATATCCTCACTTCTCCATCAATTCCTAAAATTTTCACCTTTCACCATATCCACCCACCATGCCTCATTCCCCTCATTTGTGTGTGTGAGTATGTGTGTGTGTGTCTGAGAGTGATATATATATATATATATATATATATATATATATATATATATATATAGAGAGAGAGAGAGAGAGAGAGAGAGAGAGAGAGAGAGAGAGAGAGAGAGAGAGAGAGAGAGAGAGAGAGAGAGAGAGAGAGAGAGAGAGAGAGAGAATATGAAAGCATGATTTTGTGAGCTTGCAAGGTTTTTTGTAGGATTTGCAATCAGCATTGTGCACAAGAGGGTGCCATTGGTGAGTATCTATCTTCTATTTCCTGTTTCATCATCATCATCTTGCCATGTGTGTAGACCATCGCAACAGGCCACCTTGCTCTGAATTTTCACAACACATCTACAACAACATAGACAGCACCCTTGCACACCCCTAGAACCATATATTAATTTGAAAGATTCAGTATTTGCATGCCATCACGATAGCCTCATGCCATCGTGATAAGCTATGATAATCAGGATTGTCTCATGCCATCACACCAGTCTATCGCCATCGTGATTGGATCATGCCATCATGACTGTGTGAACCATCACAACGGGCTCATGCCATCATGATCATACCACATCATCACGATTGAATTTGCACCATCTCAATTGGCTCATGCCATTGTGACAAGCCTTACTCTTGCGATCATCTGGCACCATTGCGATCATCCCATCCCATTGTGATCCCGTGAGCTCATTGCGATTGGCTCATGCCATCGCAACGATCTCACCATGTCGTGTCTCGTTAGACCATCATGACGGTCTCATACCATCATGATTGCTTTGAATCACCGTGACAGTCCACTTGAATTGACAAAATTAAAGTTTTGTGATTTTGATTAAATATTTCTAATTTTTGAAATTATCCATTTGTTTGTAGGACTTTTTCAATGTGAATGGGTGCTAAAACTACTAATATACAAGTGAGAAGTGGTGTTGAATGGGCATGTGTAGCTCAGTGATGAGTAGCACCTCCTTTAATGTCAATCCGGGAAGACATGAGGATGGTATGAAGACCTCGAGCAAGTGAAGGCACAAATGTGTGAGTGAGAAGCACACAAACATGCACACACATACACACACACACACGCACACACGGTAAGAACAAAGAGAGTAAGACAATGGAATCACTTCTATTATAACCAAGTTCTCATACAAGCTCAAAACTACAAGAAGCTAGGCCCGAAAATGAGCTCTCTAGCTCTATTTATAGTTTTTGACTAGCTTTGGCCCTGTCCAGACCTAGTGTCTGGCCTAGTTAAAAATTAGGTTCCAGGGCTTATTCGAGGGCTCAAACGAGATCTTAAAAATATGAAAATTGGCAGGCAACTACTTCTGATGCTCGAGGACTCCTCGGCTTGTACAAAATGGAGCTACAAAAAAGGTGAAATGATATTTACAAGGGTTTTTAGTGATGAGAATCACTTTTAAAATGATGTAAGGTTTGGAAAAATTTAATGGGTTACCTTAGTGCTAGATCTGCATGTATGTCATACTTGCTTCTCCCCATATGATGCCAACACTCTCCCCCCCTAGCGTCTATTGTCTCTGACAAACCTTTGCTCCGTGGTTTGGTCAATGTAGTTCTGGAGAATGTCAGTTGCCAAGTCCTGTTCTTTGATCCATAGTCCTCTGATCAGGTCTCTCTGAAGGGCATCCCAATTGATTGCTTCAGGCATGTTAGGTTGTGGCGTAGTGTAGAGCTCTGAATGCATTGTTTGTTCGCATGCGAATAATTGCAGCAAATGAGTTGGGCGTGGCACAAACACTTCGGAGTGTGACTCCCAGAACCCCGTGGTGAACATATCATCAAAGGTTTGCTTGTAGCAGGCAGGGAGATATCTGATTCTTGCGTGCCATGCATAAGCGACTTGTATGCTCGGGGTTGTGCTCTTATCATAAAGTAGGTCATAGTTACCATTGATGAAGCCCGGGATTGGAGGCTGGATATTACGTACATTTCGAAAAGTTTTTAGCACCACTTGCATCATGTCCAAAATTTTGAGCATCATCTGTGTAGCGACATCTGGCATGGGGTGGAGGCGTGGCATCCAATGTCTGATGGTAGCGATCATATATGGTACTGTAGGTGTGCCTGTTGGTGGTGCGATCGAGGGGTAGTTCAACCATTGTTTGCAATTTGCGTTGTTTTGAACCTTTATAGCAAATGCTTTCCATGATCGTCTCCTTTGTACTGGTCCAAAGCAAGGGTTATACTTCAAATGCATGGGAGCGTGATCCCATGTTCTAAGCATTTCCGGATAGGTTTCAAGTAACTTTTGCCTCCAGATGGGTTGGAATATGGCCCCTTTTTTGGCTGCCTCTGGAATGTCCTCTGGTTCGAATTGTGTTGCGAACGTGGGATACCTATTAGTGACTCTTTTGATTTCTGCATTGTAGTCGGCCAATAATACAAAATAGGGTTTATATTGTAATTCTGAACTAGTTATCAATCTTCTAGAGGCCAGGTGTCTGAAATACTCTGATTGAAGTATGGTTTCTTCAATGGTCCTCATTGCCAGCATCTGAGTGGAGATACGTTCCTCATGAGTTGTCCCCATTTCTTTTACCTGTTTCATCCATGCCAAAGGGGGCTCTTCATAAGTGTCTTGTCCCTCTTCAGTGATTCTGCCTCCTGGAAGAGGTTGTGGCTCATAATTATCTTCAAATGTTTCTTCCACAGGAATGACAATGGTCTCCTCCTCGGTTGGTTGATCAGGTGGAGAGGGGGGTCGTTCATATTGTAACAGCTTAATCTTTAATTCAGCCACCTGCTGTAGTAGCTCCAGTACCTCATTGGTCATTGATGATTCAGGCTCTGGTAAGGTTGTAACATTGGTCATCTCTTGAGGTTCTCGTGGGTGTGGGGTAGGCACTTGGGATCTCTGTAGTTCCTTTACTTGGTCGGCAAGCTGATCATGTGCTTCTAAGAGGTTGGCATAGGTTTCCAATATTTGTTGTATGCTTTCTGAGGGGATGGCTTGGAATTTGGCAGGGTCGATGGGTGCCCCTGGAGTATTTTCAATGGCTGCTTCTAAATTATCCTGGTTTTGTTGCTATAGTCTTCGGTTCTCTTCATTAGCAGCTGCTAAGTGGCGACGAAGTAACACCATGTTTCTTTGGAGTCTAGCATTGCGGGCCAACTGATCTCTGAGTTGTTCTTCCATAACCCTATCCTTCTCCGTACTCTTGGCTTTCAGGTCTGCATTGGATTGTTGGAGGGCTGTAATTTCCTGTTGTAATGTAGTGTTACTAAACTCCAAAGCATTGACACGTGCCTGGAGATGGGACGAGAGAGTGCAAAGCTCTTTATTGTTTTCTTCCAATAACCTGTATTCCTGTTTAAGCTGCGTGGCAGCTTCGAGCATGGTGTCTAGTGCATGACTAAATGAGGTGGATGCAGGGTTTGAGGTGGGATATGCAAGGGGTTGGGAAAGGGGAAAGGAAAAAGTGGATGTTGTGCCTACAGTGGGTGTATGTGTGGATGTTCCTGGTGTCACAAGTGGTGATGTGGAGATAACAGTGGTGGTGAGTGGGCCCGTGGAAGGTGAAATGTCCATAGGATCGAACGTGAGAGTGTGTGAATTGTGAATCGTGAATACGGGAATGGTGGGTGGAGTGTTAGTGGTGGCCGTGAATGTGGGGGAGGTGATTGGGGCAAGGGACTTTCTATTATGATTTTCAATTTGTTGGAATATATTTACAAGGTTTGTCAATAATGGTGGTAAGGTGGTTGGTGTAGGTCCAGAGGAGGTTAGGAGGGGCCCAATGGGTTGGGATTGGGAAAGAGGGAAGGTAGTTGGGAAGGGAATTGGGAGTGGTATGGGTTGGGTAGGAACATGTGGATATCCAAGAGATGGAAGAGATGATGAGTGACCCATTACAGTTGGAGCAGATACGGGATGATCTAAATGTGATTCAGAAAATGGGTTGGAAGTGGTGGATGTAAGTAAAGGAAAAGATGGAGGAATGGTGGTGTGTAGCAAGGATTTACTGGGGATGAATGTGGGTTGGTCGGTAGGTGGGTGGTAAGGGGTTCGGTGAGCTGGATGGGAGGTGAGAGTGGAGATGGTTCCTGTACATGTACGTCTGGTTCATCGAGGTTGGTTGGGCTGGCCATGTGAACATCTTCTTCAATAGCGGTAGGAAGTGAGGTTGAGACTTCCATTTGAATCATTTTTCCCCGTCGTGGTCACGTACCAATTCTTCGTTGGTCATATTGAGGAGTATTGCGATATACCATGGTCCTCATGGCTTCCACTATTCCACAGGTTTCAGCTAGAAGATTCAATGATTCTACAAACTGCGGGTCTACATTCTCTGCTTGCAGCATCTGATTCACTAGTGCTCTATTTGCCGTTTCTGCCAATGTATGCCTTTTATGCACTTGCTTAATCGTTTTGTAGAGTCATTTGAGTTGTGCAGTGTAGGCAGGGGCCTCTTCTTCTCTATCCTCTGGTTCATTTCTCTGCATCTCCTCCTGTTCATGTGTACCCCCTGCCTGAGTGTGTGGTGCCCCATCTTCCCAATGTTCTCTTCTTGATTCATCATGTGGTTGCCCTCTTTGTGGTGATGATCCAGGGCCGTCGGTGTCTGAGAAGGATTCATTCTCGGACAAGTGTGCGGTTTGTAAAAATCTCTCAAAGTCAAAGGAGGTATCCTCTCCTAATGGAGCCATGGCTGCAAGCTCAACATCCGAGGGTAGTGGAGGGGCTGAAGGAGTGGGTTGTACCAAGTCTCTTGATTGTAGTCCTTGGAGATGGATCGTGAAAGGGGCTACTTGTTCTTCTTCTCTACAGGAGGTCTCTGTGGCAATTTCACGAGGAATCAGAACCTGTGAAAGTGATCCACACATTCTTTTAGTGGGTTGAACCCCTGATTTCCGCCCCTAGAAGAATTCCAATTGTGAGTACTTGAGGGCTCGTGCAATTGGCACATTATAAGCCAAGCATCTGTAAATGATTCTTGTAATGGCGAAGCAGCCATTCAAAGTAGGCCTCCTCACTCCTCGCTTGCCTACTTCATATAACTGATCAAGGATCCATACTGGCATTTTCATAGGTAAGCTCCCGGTCTCGGCTAGGTATAACCCATACCAGATCTTCTTATGAGGCTGGGTGAACCGGTCTTGGGCTGGAAATGCAAAGTGTTGAAGGCACATCCGCAGTGGTATGGCGATGTTGGGGGTGAGGGCACACATTTCTTTCAACTTCTTGATTTTGTTGTTCTTCATTGACTCTGGTATCAAAGGATCTCGATCGGAGGGTACATGTGTGCCATACATCTGAAGGGCCTCCCTGATTAACGTGATATTCAACTCAAACTTCTTCATTTCTTCCTGGTTTGATAGAGAGGGCACTAGGAATGTGCCTGAATGATCTTTGTCTCCTGTCGCCTTGAGAGTTGCAATCAAGTAGTAGCACCGAAGAAAATCAGGTCTAGGCAAGGCTGCACTAAAATAATCTTGCAATCCCGCTTTTTGCCAAATATCTTGAAGAGGGGCAACACTTTGCAATGCTTCAAATTCTCGTGAGAAGAACTGAAAGGTCCACCACACTCCTCCACATTCCAACTTGGATTCCCAGATATGATCTGCGTCTCCCAAATCTCCTGGCATCTCATTGAACCAATGAGAATGCCTCTTTAATCTTTTTGTCAGGCCACTTGGTGGATCCGGAATGGGAATTCTTCTCACATTCAAAATCTCTTCAGGCCTTGCTGTCAGTGGGGCCTCCACAGGCATGGTATCCCAATTGCTTTGAGTGCTAGTGCCTGCCTGAGAGCTCGTGCTTGCTGTTGCTGCCATGGGAATCGGGTGCTTATCTACTAGAAGAAGAAATGCACATTAGTGTTGCATAGGAAACAGGATGTAATGGTGTTCCCTTCACAATACTAATATGACAATCCAGAAGGTTAGTGGTTAGGGTGAAGTGTTCGTGATAGATGTAAGTGGTGGTTAGTGGTTAGTGTACTCCTAAATGCATACTGTGGACATGCAAAGTACTCAGAATGCACCTACATCAGAGTGGATGGATTTACAAAATTGGGACTGGGGGTTTGATACAGGGTTTAAGTCTCCAAACTTTGATAGAGGATTCGTAGCTCTTAGAGCTAATGACAAGTAAAGACTTATGAACTAGATTGTGATGGATTTGGGACCTTTTGGGTACCCATTTCCAGACATTACTCGGTTTGACTAAGTGTGGGATTTAGGTAGAGTTCCTGAGTTGTTTGTCGAGAGGACTTGTGAGTGTTGAATTATGCCAGTGACTAGAGTTGGAGCTATTTGGGCTCGTAAACAGGCCTTGGGCACCCATATCTGTCTAGCATTGGGGCTAGCCTTCATTGACCACTTAGGGACCCAAATAAACGTGGTATGCCTAGGAGGTTGCCTAGGGTACTCCTTCACTTTTGACCTTGATGGTGTGGCTTGTTTTGTGCCTCCTTGAGAACCTGTTACTAGAGCTGTGGGTTTTCCATCCTTGCGCATCCAAATCTGCTTCGCGCCACGAGGTACTCCGTGTTGCATTGGTTGGTGCTCCTGCTTCTTGGTCATCAGCCTCCTTCGTGTCGTGTGATGTTCGGTCTGCATGTTTGGAACCTTCTTTGGAACAGCTGGGAACTCCTCATTAACTTCTGTACCTTCGGTAAGATTGACAATCCTCTGCACCATAAAACTCTGGACAAGAACATCATCGTTATCTTCATGTGGATTCCTGGAGAGACCAGGAGTTGGTGCCTTTCCTAATGGGTTGAGTGCTTGATTTTCCAATTCAATTGTAAGATAGCTTTGGCCTGCCCAAGCCTGAAGAAGTCCACTTCTTAGGTTGAGGTTGACTGCATGATCATAGATCCAGTCTTGGCCCAAGACAAGAGGTTCGGTAAGATCCTCGTCTTCACATACTAGCACTTTTGCTGGCATGAGGACCTCTTGAATGTAGAGGGGAAGCTCCACCTCTCCCATGCAAGGGGTTTCGACACCTCCTAATCCTATGAGATATTCTTCTAGGGGTTTTACCTCCAATTGCAATTGGTGGCAGTTAGAAAGGCGAACTGCACTAGTGGCGGCTCCTGAATCAATTAAAGCTCTCATGCTCCTTGTACTTTTTCCTTGTCCTACTTCTAGGGTCACAAAAGGTCGTCGATCAACTATAGTATGGGTCCGCTTACCCGAAGCCTCACACATGGCAATGTGATAACCATGAGCTTCAAGATTTTCAGTCATGGCCTGATCTCTACCTTGTGTTCGTAGTTTCATTTGTCGAATGCGTTCTAAAGCTTTGGCCTGTGCTTCTTCTCGAATTCGCTTTTCCTCTTCCTTACGTTTTTTTGTAGTAGTGAGTCGATTAAGCATTTCTTCGGTTAGTGGTTCTTGATATAGCTTGACTCTGCATCCGCTTATGTAACTTGGTAGTATGTCACCTTCTAGAGTGGCTAGTTGTACTGCTCCATTTGTGGAGATCCTATTGATTATCATAGGTCCATAGCCTCTTTTCTCCAATTTTCATGCATGTTGCTTCAATGTGTAGACTAGGACTAGGTCTCCTGCCTTCAAGCCTTTACCCTTCATATGTGTATCAAAATACGCCTTTTGCCTCTTCTTGGCTGCATAGATTCCTTGCGTATGGGATACTGAGTTCGTTGAAAAACCTCACACCTCTTCACATAGGTATGTGCGTCCATGTGAAGAGTTGGCCACCAAAGACCTGCAAACAAAATTGCTTTGAACACCCGATCTGGACCAAAGTGTTCTCCTGCTACACCTTGGTGAGCAGACTCTAATATCTTCAGATATTCGCTCTCGTGGACACACAATCTAAGATACCCATCTTTTCCTCGTCTGTATAGATTATCTCCAATGAGAGCATAGTCTAGTGCCTCTTGTTCTAAGCTCCTTTGTCTCACCAGAGTCATTTCTTGAGGGAATGTTTTCGTCCTCAGAAAGGCCACTAATGGCTTGCTCCAATCTGGCACTAGAGACACGCGATAAAGGGTGGCATGTTCCACTGGTGGCTTAGTGCGGAAAATTGGGCATTCCTTGCACATCCTATGAACATCTGCTTCCATAGTTGGCCAGTATACTCCAAGTCTCCTCAATGTTTGTAGAGTTTGTTGTTTTGAGTAGTGTTGCTCTAATGCACCTACATGTACTAATTGCAACCACTTCGCGTACTCGTCCTCTTCCACACAACAGGCTAATACCCCGTGATCTGTATGTTTGTACACACTTCTTGCCATGATATGATACTTCTGGGCTTTTACTATCTCCCTGTCTTGTGTGTTTATTATTGGGTGGTTAGGCCCATATGTCAATAATGGCACTAATGGCTTAGTCCATTGAGGTACAACTTCCAAATTAAACAAGTAAGCATCAGGTAAGTCATCTGACACTCCTTATGGGGCCTCTCCAGATGTGAGCCTAGAGAGATGGTCTACTCTCAAATGAGTCCTGCCTTTCCTCACTATTACCTCAAAGTCATATTCCATTAGTAAGAGAAACCATCTTACTAATGTGCCTGTATTACATGGCTTGTTTACTAGGTACAATAGAGCTTGGTGATCAGTAAAAAATTTGAACTTATTTGCAAGCAAATAGTGTCTAAACTTTTTAACTGCGTACACCATGCCTAATCCTTCTCGTTCGGTGGTTGTATAGTTCCGTTCAGCAGCATTCAACTGTCTACTGGCATAGGCAATGGGAAGATCCATATTACCTTCACCCGTAGGTTGTGCAAGTACACATCCAATAGCATAATTGGAGGCATCCACATGAACATGGAATGGCTTGTTCCAATCTGGTGTGGTCAAGGTTGGTGCTGAACATAATCGCCGTTTAAGCTCATTGAAGGAATTCTCACATCGTCAGTCCACTCAAAGTTAGTCAGAAGTCCGTACATGGGCTTCACAATGACAACATACATGTGAATGAACCGGCGGTAGTAACCACAATGCCCCATGAAAGCCTGTACTTCCTTGACGTTCTTTGGCCTAGGTAGTTCTGCGATGGCTCTCACTTTCTCTTCGTCAGTGGATATGCCGTTCTTAGACACTATGTGTCCTAGAATTTTGCCTTGCCTGACCATGAAAACACACTTTTCTGGGTTCAGGCAGACTTGATATTCTCTGCATTTATCAAAGATTTGTCTGAGTTCAGGTATATGGGTCTGTCTAATGTTGGAGTGAGTGCAAAGATCATCAACATAGACTTCCAAATTCTTCCTGAAGAACTCTTTAAACACGTGACACATTAATCTTTGAAAGGTAGCAGGTGCATTGGTAAGCCCGAATGGTATTACCCAAAAGGCAAATATGCCCCACTCTGTGGCAAAAGCCGTCTTATGCTGATCTTCTGGTGCAATGGCTACCTGATTGTAGCCAGAGAATCCATCCAGGAAGCTGTACACTTGCCTGCTACCCTTTCTAATAGATGCTTAGTAATAGGAAGCAGATAACTGTCTCTAATCGTGGCGGCATTAACTTTTTTAAGGTTAATACACACACGCAATTTTCCATTCTTCTTGGGCACAACCACAATGGGGGATACCCATTCAGTGTGATCAATCTCATAGATAAACCCAGCTTCTACAATCTATCTATCTCCTCCTTGATCTTAGTAGCGTAGTTATCATTGTATGTATAGGGCTTCTGCTTAGATGGTATGGCATCTGAGGTCATGGGAATCGTGTGTGAGCATATGTCTGGGTCGACACCTTTCAGGTCCTTGTAGCTCCAAGCAAATACATCTCTGTACTCTCTTAGCAAAGCTACCAACTCTTGCTCTTCTTCTTCCGTCAGGTCATGCCCTATGTAGGTGCATCTTTCTTCTCCCTCTTCTATGGCGACAACTATTTTCTTGGTAGTTTCCTTGCTATCATAGGCCTCTCCTGCTTGTGCCTCACGTTTAGGCATTCTTATCATGACTCTCCTATTGTCTATCTCATATTTTTTAAAGTTTTCAGGGACCTCAAACAAGGATTCTTCTGCCTCCGGAGTGACTTCCTTCTTCTTTCTTTTCTTTCCTCCACTCTTAGTGGCTACTTGTGTGGCTAACCTCACATCATTCGTGATTTCTCCATGTCTCTGGGGGTAAGCTTTGAATTCATAGAAGTATTCTTCATCTGATGCAAAAGGTGGGTCCATAATGATTGACTCTAAGTCGGAGTCACTTGCATCCTCAAATGTATCAGGGTTAGGTTCACATTCTTCTAAAACTGCATCTCCCATGATTGGCTCTATTGAGAAAACTCAAATGTCATAGCCATCCTCATCACAGTGGGGTGTCCACTGCTCTTCATTGATGGCTACATCCATTGTTGCTAAAATTTCTGCCTGGCCGTGAGGCTCAAACTCTTCGTCAGGAAAAACTACAGGTGCATAGGCTAGGTCTTGAATTGATTGATGTGTCTCTTTCGCACCTACCTCTCTAGCTTTTTCTCTTTTCTCTTCTTCTACTGCCACTTTGCACATCCATAAGTGGGTGTCTTCATGCATCCATGAGGATCCTGATCCTATGGAATGCACTGACTCCGTGTCATCCTTTGCTCTATGGATGGGATTCCATTGAATGGGCGGTATGTCTCTATGAGAGTAATCCTTGAGATTGACTTTGGTTGTAACACCTAAGTGTTGCAAGTATAAGGAATTGGTTCCCCAATCCTGTACTACTTGCAATTGCCGCATAAATGGCCTTCCCAAAATCATCTCGTAGGCTTGGTTTCTGCTAAAGTCACATATAGCAAAAGTATGTTCGAACTCAACACCACATGTAGTGAGAGTTATGCCTTCTAGCAATCCCAAGGGCCTCTCAATATGGCCATCGGCCATCTGCAATTTCATTCTCATCGGCCGGAGTGCTGGCTTGCCCCAACGCTTCCATAGGGAAGTTGTAGCAATTGCAACTCCTACACCTGAGTCCAAAATTGCCTTGGTTGTGTATCCCTGATGGGTAACTCGGAGATAGGTATTTCCTTCTTCTCCTTCACTCATGTCTCCTATCTTATCCAAGGGTATTTCTGGTACTGTTCTGTGAGATCCCACCTGGGAACGCAATTTCGCTATGTCTGACACTTGTTTGGCTACGTGTTTCCACACTTCCGGCTTAACTTTGAGTAGCTCTTCTAAAGTGAGATTGCACTGCACTTTAGTGTTCTTTACTACCTCTGTATTCCTAGGTATGATTGAATCTTTGTTCCTTATCATGACTCTGGGTGCTCTCAGGCAAGTAGACTTGGTTTCCCATGGGCCTGTGAAATGTGGTAACTCTTGCAAGGAATTCGACTCAAAGTCTAACCTCTCATGAGAGTGGGCACTTTCCTATTCTTCATAAATAGAAGGGATGTCCTGTGGGAACTGATCATGTGCGTCATCCACAAGTTCAATGGGAGGAGGGACTTCACTCTCCTTTGCCCACTTCTCTTCTTGAATCTCTCTCAGGAACTCTGGTGAATACCTATTCATAGAAGAAGAGGTGTCTGGTTCAGTGGAGTTAGGCACATAAGCTCCCTGGGGAGGAATGCTTATTCTATCACTTGCCCTCTCCTTAGCTTGGGAGGTGGCTCCTTTTCCAGACTTTGCAAGTAACCTCTCCAATCTATCCAATAGACCATCAAAGTGCAATGGTGTTCTGATGGGGTTAGAGCCATTGAACAAGCGACTGGCTTCAAACATGGCTTGTGCCAATTCGACCATTTTAGCACAAAGCTTTGTTCGCTCTATCTCTAGATCGGCTCTAGGGTAACATTTCTCATGATCTGTTACATTGGGCCCTTCTTGGATTCTGGCCTGATATGCTTTAAGCATCATGTCTAGATCTTCAAGAGTGGGATCGGCTAGGACTGATCCTACTCTAGGTGGTGGATGGGTTAAGGGTGGTGTATTGAAAGGTTGGGGAATGGAAGAAGATGGATTGGCGGGTAAAGGGAAAGGTGGTGGAGGGGTGGTGTGAGAGTGGTTTTGAGATGCGAGTTCACTTATCTTTGCTTTGGTTTCTCTCAAGCTTTCTTCAAGTTCGCTCATTTTCTGTGACCATTGTCTTTTCATTCTCTCCCGGGCTTGGGCTTTAGTGACCACATGCACTGGGGTTGTGGATGTTATACTTCCCGTAGAGTCTACCACTAACCCAATGACATTGATAGGAGTGATTTTAGGCATGTTATTAGGGTTCTTTGGGCAATCTCGTAGGAGATGCTCTTTTCCGTAGTCTTGACAGAAACCCTGAATTGTCACTGGTTGGGGTTGTGTAGGGGCAAGCAGTGGACAATCACGTATAAGGTGATCTCCCTAACATCTGAAGCATGGTCCTCTAGGAAATGCGGGTCGTACCTGCCTAGGTTGAGGTCTAGAGTTGGGGTTTGTGTACATGACATTAGCATACTCAGGCTCCCCACTATTTTCACTTGGGTCCTCATAATAGTATGACTCGTTATGCTCGGGTGACTGCATGTAGTAAGCCTGTGGGCTATCAATATGTGTGGAGTCAAAACTATGATCACTCGGATCACTGTTTGATAGCAATGGGGTGATTGGGACTATGGCTCTGTTTGGATTTTCTTTAGCAGATGCATATTTCACTGGGATTACATTGGTTGGAGCAGGGGGTTGCTGCACTAGGACATGTTGAGGTCTTTGCTACCCTTGATAAGGTGGCTGATAAGGTTGCTGTGGTCTGTTGTATTGTTGTGGTGGGTACTGATTCTGGTATCTACCCTGTTGTGGATATGGCTGAGGGTAATTTTGCCTAACAGCTTGTTTGTTATATGGCCAGTCCTGTGCAGTGTGGTTGGTGTACCTTCGCTCTAAGGTGCAGTACTAGCTACTAGGATTCACCTGGGGTTGGGCCATTGTAGCTCAGTGATGAGTAGCACCTCCTTTAATGTCAATCTGGGAAGACATGAGGATGGTATGAAGACCTCGAGCAAGTGAAGGCACAAATGTGTGAGTGCGAAGCACACTAACATGCACACACATACACACACACGCGCACACACGGCAAGAACAAAGAGAGTAAGACAATGGAATCACTTCTATTGCAACAAAGTTCTCATACAAGCTCAAGACTACAAGAAGCTCCCCAAAAATGAGCTCTCTAGCTCTATTTATAGTTTTTGACTAGCTTTGGCCCTGTCCAGACCTAGTGTCCTGCCTAGTTAAAATTAGGTTCCAGGGCTTATTTGAGGGCTCAAACGAGGTCTAAAAAATACGAAAATTGGTAGGCAACTACTTTTAAGGCTCCTCAAGCTCAAGGACTCCTCGGCTTGTACAAAATGGAGCTACAAAAAGGTGAAAATGGTGTTTATAGGGGTTTTTAGTGATGAGAATCACTTTTAAATGGTGTAAGGGTTTTGAAAAAAATAAAGGGTTGCCTTAGTGCTAGATCTGCATGTATGCTCGTACTTGCTTCTTCCCGTATACTGCCAACACTCTCCCCCCCCTAGCGTCTGTCGCCTCTGACAGACCTTTGATCTGCGGGTTGATCAATATAGTCCTGGAGAATGTCAGCAGCTACATCATGTTCTTTGATTCACAGCCCTCGGATCAGGTCTCTCTGCAGGGTATCCCAATTGACTAGGCCCGGTATGTCCGGCTGTGGCGTTGTGTAGAGTTCTGAGTGCATCGTTTGTTCGCATGCAAAGAGGTGTAACAAATGGGTGGGCCGTGGCACGAACACCTCTGAGTGTGCTTCCCAGAACCCCGTGGTGAACATTTCATCGAAAGTTTGCTTGTAGCAGGCAGGGAGATATCTGATGCGTGCGTGCCATGCATAAGCAACTCGTATGGTCGGGGTGGTGCTCATATCATATAGCAGGTTGTAATTACCATTAACAAACCCGGGAATCGGAGGTTGAATATGACATACATTGCGAAAAGTTTTGAGCACAACCTGCATCATATCGAAGATCTTGAGCATCATTTGGGCAGCCACATCTGGCATGGGGTGGAGGCATGGAAGCCAATGTTTGATGGTAGCCATCATGTAGGCTACAGTAGGCGTGCCGTTTGGGGGTGCAATGGCAGGGTAATTGAGCCATTCCTTGCAATTGGCGTTGTTCTTGACTTTGATGGCAAATGACTTCCATGTTCTTCTTCGTTGCACTGGTCCATGGCAATTGTTATACTTCAAATGCATGGGCACGTGGTCCCATGCTGTAGCATCTCGGGATAGGTTTCCAATAGCTTTTGCCTCCAGATGGGTTGGTGTATTTTCCCTTTGCGCGCCTCCTCTGGAATGTCCTCAGGTTCAAATTGTGTTGCGAAAGTTGGGTACTTGTTGGTCTTACGTTTGATCTCGGCGTTGTAGTCTGCCAACAGTACAAAGTATGGTTTATATTGTAATTCTGAGCTGGTTATTAGTCTTCTAGGGGCTAGATGTCTGAAGTAGTCTAATTGAAGTATGGTTTCTTCAATGGTCTTCATGGCCAACATTTGGTAGGAGATACGTTCTTCATGAGTCTACCCCATTTCTTCTACCTGTTTCATCCATGCCGATGGGGGTTCCTCATAAGTGTCCTGTCCCTCCTCATTGATTGTGCCTCCTGGAAAAGGTTGAGGCTCATAGTTCTCTTCAAATGCTTCCTCCACTGGAATAATAATTGCTTCTTCTTCTATGGGTTGCTCAGGTGGGGAAGGAGGTCGTTCATATTGTAACAACTTGATTTTCAACTCTACAATCTGTTGCCGTAGCTCAAGTACCTCACTGTTGGTTGAAGGTTCAGGTTCTGGCGAAGTAGCGGCATCGACCGTCTCTTTAGGTGTGGGTGGGTGTGTTGTTGGTACTTTGGATCCTTGTAGTTCCTTTATCTGGTCTGCCAACTGATCATGGGCTTCCAAGAGGGTAACCTTCTAAAACCTGTTGAATATGCTCTGAGGGGACAGCCTGGAATTTTGCAGGGTCTATAGGTGCTCCTGGGGTGTTTTCCATGGCCGCTTCTAGGTTCTCCTGGTTTTGTTGTTGTAGCCTTCGGTTCTCTTCTTGAGCCGCTGCTAGATGGCGACGTAGTAGGGCCATGTTGCGTTGAAGTCTCGCATTGCGGCCCATTTGTTCTCTGAGTTGTTCCTCCATAGCTTTGCCAGTTTCTGCATATTTAGCTTCAAGTTCTGTCTTCGATTGTTGGAGGTCAGTCACCTGGTGTTGTAGTGCTGTATTACCTAGTTCCAAGGCATCGACTTGTGCCTGGAGTTGAGCCGAGAGATTGCACAGCTGTAAGTTATTTTCCTCCAATAACTTATTGTTGCAGAGCCAAAGAGCGCACAAAGCAGAGAAAAAGACGGGCCCCAAAATTTTTCCGATTTGGACCACATATTTTTGTAACATATTCATTTTTGTAATATATTTCCCCTTGTAAAGGCACTAGAGGAGTCCTCTAGATGCATTCCCACAGAAGAATAGAAGCTTACCCATGTAAAATAGTAGGAAATTAGCTTTTAGTGAATAAAGTGCCGGTCACTTGTGTGAAAGGACCATTTTTAGGGCACTAGTATATAAGTCAAATGTGACTCTTTGTAAAAGACTTTTGGCCATTGTGAGAATAGAGAGGACAGAAATTCGAAATTGTGTCTTCTTCCCTCTTCATCTTCTTCTCGGTGAGCTTGTATGCATGTGTATTGCTTGGAAAGAGTGCTTGTGAGTGTGGTCTACCCTTGAGAGTGTTTCTTTACTGTAGGAGAGGTGTGTGCGAAGTGTAGGAAGTGCTGAAGCGTAGGAGAGTATTTTCGCGATTCAGTATTTCTGTCATAACTTGAAGTAGGAGCGTCGGAATTGAGTGAAACCACTGCCATTGGATGCGTCTTCTCGAGAGCTTCGAAACGCATATGCTATTCGCTATGTTTGGAGCTCGGAACTAGGAGAAAAGTCCAAAATACTGACGGCTGCTGCACCAAGTATCGTTTCGTCTTGACCTACAGTTAGAGCTTGTTAGGATAAGCATTTACCTCATTTTCATTCTTGAGTAGCTCATTTGCATTGACCATTACGCATTTGCATGTCTTCATACACTCGGCTAGGTTAGTATACTCTTCGGATTGATAAATTAAAAGCGTGTATCCCCACTATATGCACTTGTGAGGGGATTGAGGTACAGTCTCTTTCTCCGCAAGTCCCTAAGTTGAAGCTTAGGTCAACACACTTTTTGGCGCCGTTGCCGGGGACTGACGAATCAAACCGAGGCATTCGCGTGATGGTAAGTAGCTTTTTTCTTTGAAGAGCTTGGAGGAGCGGAAATCTTCTCTTCTTTGGTAAGTCAATTTCAACCGCACTTGCTACTTCTCATTCTTGGAGTGTGTGTAGTGAGTTGTTAGATTAGGGAAGTGAGTAGAAGAAGTAGAATAGGAGTGAGTGGAGAGTAGAGTAGGCTTTAGGTTTGTTCAAGAATTTTCATTTTTCTGTAAGTTAGGAATTTCCAAGTATAAAAGCCAAAACTTTTTCATTTTCAAGTTACTTGTTGAACAAGTATCGTGGAGAGCCGTGTCGAGTGTCGTGTGAGCCCAGCGATCGTTTCGAGGAAAGCAAGCAATAGGGAAGAGTTGTGTGCAAAAGAGTTGGACCAAGAGATCATGGGAGCTTCCAAGGTAAACTAAACCACCTATTTGCTCAAAAATTTCCAGTATTTCTACCTAGAAAAGGAAGAAAACGACCTGCGCTGAGTGTCGTTTGGGTCTTCAGGGGGTTAAAAGTCCTTGGATGATTGATACAGTGGGTGAGGGTAGGAGAGAAGAGCTAGGTGAGAAAGGGGGAAACATCTAATCTCAAAAAACATTACAAAAAATTTGAAAAAGGGTCAAGTATCGCTTTGCTCCTGCGGTCGAGTATCGTTTTACTCCTGCGGTTGAGTATCGCGATATTTCCCAGCGGTCGTAGATCGTTTCAGACAGAGGTCGTAGATCGTTTCGTTAGAGATCGTCTCGTTAGAGATCGTTTTGGTCAGCGGTCGTAGATCGTTTCGCTAGAGATCGTTTTGATCAGAGGTCGTCGATCGCGTATCGTTTGCCAAGTATCGTTATCCCGAGATCGCGATAGTTGTCAAAGGTCGTGTATCGTTTGTCACGGGTGTCGTCGATCGTTTCTAGTGAAGGTCGTAGATCGTTTATATACGAGTATCGTGTATCGTCTAGTGAGAGATCGTGTGTCGTTTCAGCCCAAGTATCGCCGATCGTTTCTACCAGAGATCGTCGGTCGTGTATCGCTTTCTGCCAGAGATCGTTTTGCGAGAGATCGTTTGGTCAAAGATCGTTTTCCAGCGATCGTTTTGATCAAGTATCGTTTAGACCGAAGTGTCGATTTCCAGCGATCGTTTTGGTCAGAGGTCGTAGATCGTTTCATTGAGAGGTCGAGTATCGTTCCCAGTCAGAGATCGTTAGGGAAAGATCGTTTTTCAGCGATCGTTTCACCTAAGTATCGTCCGTCAGCGATCGTTTCATCCAAGTATCGTCGGTCAGCGATCGTTTTCTCAGAGATCGTGAGAGTCAAGTATCGTGACTTGAAATTTTCTTTCAGTCATATTCCAGCCTAAGCTTTCCCTAGACTTCTGAGCCATAACTTAGAACTCTAGAGACTAAAGGTGGACCAGAATTGATCAGAGCTCTTAAGTGAATGAACTTGAGATCAGGAAGAACCCTAGGAAGCCGAAGAAGTGTAATTTCTTCCGTAGGGAGTGTTGCCGAACCAAGTAACCGTTCACACTATTCTGAGACCTCCAGTGAGTCAGAAGGAGAAATCCCCATGGCTTCCGAGGATATGCAAAACACTGTGCCCATGATTGGCCAGATGTCCATCATTGAGGGCGAATACAGAACTTCCTTAGAATATGTGAGCACTAACCTCAATGAGATCCCTATCTATTTGGATGGTCTAAACAGATCAGTGGCCAGACTGAGGAAGGCTTCAGAAGCCTACATAGTGCCAAGACCGGCAGTTAAGTACATAAGAGGATCGTACATGGATAAACAAGACATTCAATACGTGGTAACAGAACACCCTGAAATCATTAATGAACGTGGCGAGGAAAATAATACTTCAAGTTTAAATGGACATGGAACTGAAGAACAAGTAACAACTCCTAGAGGGAGATCGACAATTACTAAACTTTGGAGAGGAGACTTAGTTCCCCAGGATGACACTCTAATAGATGTGTATTTGATCAATGGGATGGAGCACCTGCTCAGAGCCCATTCCTCTATTTGGGAAGCTGCTCCTAATCCAGTTACCATCTATGAGTTACAAGATCCTGAATTCCCCACCATCATCACATATTTGGACAAAGACCACAGAAGGTATTGGCCAGTCACTGAATTAGAGAGAGCCGAGCTGAAGTATCAGAACATTCCAGTGTTCCCCCCAAGGGACCAAGCCACTACGTCACGGAACCCACATGGAACTTCTCAAAATGATTCAAGTCAACATTCGGGACAAACACAACAAACTCAACGAACCCAGATCCCCATCAGACCACATGTTCAATTCGCAATGCCTGCCACTAATCCTAATTACCGGCCACAGCCTGCTATTGACCCAAGACAAGGAGTTCATGCTCCAGTCAGACCACAGGTAGTACGAGGACCAGGCATACCTATAGGAAGACCAAATTACCCTGTAATGCCGAGACAACCTGAAGCAGGAAGGAGACTAAGACCGATTCAAGTGGCCAAGTGCATGAGAAATCATTATGATGGCTCGAGTGAACCCTATAATCACATAGCAGAATTTAAACAAGTAGTCCGAGCCGAGCAGGTAGATGACTTCATGATTCAATATGAGTCCTTTGGCCTTACCTTGTCAGACACAGCCCTGGCCTGGTTTCAGCCATTGGATCCAAATACCTTTCAGAACATGGATCAAGTGTATCAAGAAATGATTGAAGAATTTACCAAGTCTGCAATTAAGAACAATTCTTCGTCATTAATCCACAGCTTCAAACAAGCTCCAACTGAGTCAGTCAGATTGGCAGCCAGGAGATTCAAGCAGTATGTGGATAGATGCCCCGTAGAGGAGAGACCAACTCAAAATAAAATGGTATCATTGTTCTTAGAAGGACTGTTGAACGGAACCTTGAGGTCATTGGTGTACGTGAAGAGAGTTCAAACTTTGCAAGAGTGTATGAAGGAATGTATAGACCTAGAGGATAACCTTGCAGGAGACTTGAAAATACCCCAAGGGAGTGTGAAAAGTGAAGAGTCATCAAATAGCACATCAAACCCTACAAACAACATAGAGGAAATTGCCGACTTGCTAGCAAAAAAACTGAATATGCAAGGACAGAGGAATTATCCCACCAATCCTATGAGAATGCCTATGCTTAGAAGATGTCTGCAGTGTGGAGGGGATCATCCTTCTCACTTGTGTAATAGGGGAGTAGTCCCACCACCTGCCTATGCTCCTCAGAGACCCTCTGTCCCAGGACCACTGCAGTATTGCAGTATAGAGCAGAGATACACAAATCATAGCACCGAGAATTGCCCTTACAATAGGCAAACCAGACCCACACAGCCTTATGTGAGACCCTATGGATATCCGCAGAACCAGCAGGGAGGAGAAGCTTTTAGATATCCCTCATATCAGCCGCAGGCACCAATACCACGACCATACACATACCAGGGATATACGCAGCCTCAACCAGTGCTAGGACAACAACCGCCCCACCCTCAGAACGTTGTCCCAGTTAAGATAGCGCAGCCAGAGGAAAACTTAGAAAGGGCCATAGTGCCAGCAACACCTTTGACTAGTAGTGAACCATATGACTCATTTTACGAACCTAGTCAAGGAACATACCCCGGTTATGAGAACTCAACAATGGATTATGGGCAACAATATGACCCATATGCTTATGGCATGGAGACACCAGAGAATGCATACAACTACGAGCAAGATTATGTACCATTAATGTATACAGCTCCTAGAGCAACCATGCCACCTCGACCAATGAATAGACCGCCTGTACCTAGAGGACCATGCTACAGGTGTGGAGGTGACCACTATATTAGAGAATGTACATTGCCAAACCCACCACCACCACAACGAATTTGGGAAGGTTACTGTAGCGATTGTGGAAAGGAACATCTTTTTAGAGATTGTCCTAAGAACCCAAACAAAGTCACATCTAACGTACAGATTAACGTGATAGAGGTAATTGAATCGTCAGGGAGTGACAAAGAGTACACTATACCTTTAAAAGCCATAACAAGAGCTAAGGCTAGAGAAAACCCTGATAAAACCATAGAAAATAATCACAGTGACAAAGAGGGAAATACACCCATCCCTCACAGAGTAGAAGACTCAGAAGAACCAGAAAAAAGTATCACCAGTAAACGATCCCAAAGATGGAAGCAAAGGAGAGACAGGATAAAAGAAAAAAAGTTATTGCAAAAGAAGGAAAATGAAAAGAGAAAACCAAAATCAACAGAAGAAGCACAAGTAGAAGAAGAAAATAAAAAGGAGAATGAAAAGGAGGAGGTAGGATCGGTATTAGCAGACCCAATGCCTGAAGATTTAGCTATGTGGATTCAGGCATACAAAGCGAGAATAAAAGCAGGACCTACCATAGAACAACATGAGAGAGAATATCCGAGAGGTGACTTAGAGAAAGAAAGATTGGAAATCTGCAAAAAATTGATAGAAGTTGCCCAACAAACATTAGAAAAACCCGCATCACCTTTACCAAACAACCGAATTTGCGAAGAAAAATTCCAAGAGTGTCTAAACAATCAGGAAAAGCCTAATGTAAATAGGCCTCTGAATGATGAAATTGGTATTGAGAGAAAGGAAGGATCCATAGTCCCTGAAACAGAAGGAGACTGGACTAAGGATTTATGGGCGAGAGTTCAAGAGGACAAGTGGAGAAAAACAGAAGGAATGGAACCGCCTTTTGAAGAGTTGAAAGCAGAAAACGAAATAGAGGATTCAATACCTGAACTTAATTCAGAAGAAATTTTTCCAATGGATGCAAGTGACAAAGAAGTGGAAGACGATGTAAAGGAACTACCTAATTACACCGGGGAATACGAGCACAACTCAGAATTGTATCGCATTCCATCAATACAGAGACGAGAAACGAATCCATCAGTTCAAACATCGGAGATCATACAACGCCTTAGAGAGGTGAAAATCCCATGTACCTTAACATTCGAGGAACTGCTAAAGGTAAAACCACATTTAAAAGAAAAATTGATCAATCAGTGGGAAGTCAAGGAAGAAAAGAAGGAGGTAGATGACGAAGTGAAAACGATGAGAATTCCAGTGGATAAAGTAGGAGACTTTAGTGAAGGGGATGAAGGAAATACATGTCTTCCAATCACCTATAGGGGTTACACAACCAAAGCCATATTAGATTCAGGAGCTGGCGTTGGTATTGCTACCAAAGAAATTCGGGAGAAATGGGGAAAACCAGCATTGAGACCAACACGTATGAAAATTCAAATGGCAGATGGACATACGGAAAGACCCTTAGGATTGTTGGAACGAGTAGTCTTCACTACGTGCGGAGTGGAATTTGAACATACTTTAGCAATATGTCACTTTGAAAGGCCAAGCAATTATGAAATGATCTTGGGGAGGCCATTCATGAGACAGCTAAAGGTCGTACAAGATTGGGGAAAGGATGCAGTGTACCTACAACACGCAGGAGTCACCACTAGGATCAACCTACATACGTACACATATCAAGACGTACCACCTCTGCAATGGAATCAAATCCATAAAGAGGAAGACGACCAATCGATTCATAGTGCAGGCTCTAGTGACCAATCCTGGATGAACGAGGACACTCATCTATGGATATGCCAAGCTGCAAAAAAGGAAGAAGAGAGAAGAGAAAGTTGGCAGCAGAAACAAGGTATAGTGAGATCGGTACAAGATCCAGCTTATATGCCACAAGTATTTCAAGACGAAGAATTCGAACCTCATGGTTGGATGGAAATCTTAGCCACCCTCGATGTTTGTGTAAACGAAGAAGTGGTAACTATGAACGAATGTATCGACGAGGAGGGTTATGACATTAGTTTGTATATGGTAGTCCTTCAGGAGGCAGAAGAAGGAGAAGTAATTGAGAAAGACTGGAAGGAGGACTACGAGAGCATTGAAATGGAACCAGAACCTATGGGTCTAGGGATGAGTACCACCAACATGGATATCACTGCCAATGAAGAACATGAGGATCTCACACAAAAGGAAGAATTAGAAGTTGAAAGGGAGTTAGAAGATGAAGATAATAAGCTTCAAGACCAATTTGAGGTACCAGCTCATTTCAAAAAATATGAAGTGGAAAAGAGGAAGATTGCTATTCAAATGCCTAAAAGAGAGGCACAACCGGGAATAGCATATGATAATAAAGAGCAAACCAAAAAAATAGTTGTAACCATGGAAGGAGGAGAGGAACGATGTACTTTCATAGGACAGGATGTCTCAGCGGAAGAAGAGCGAGAGTTAATTCAACTCATAAGAGAATACCGGGATGTCTTTGCTTGGACTTATAAGGATTTAAAAGGAGTAGATCCATCTATATGTGCGCATAGAATCCCCATGACATCCGAAGCCAAACCTTCCAAACAAAGACCTTATACTTATAATGAGGTGTATTCAGCCAAGATAAAAGAAGAAATAGATAAGTTGTTGGATGCTGGATTCATATACGAGATAGAACACACAGAATGGGTATCGCCATTAGTGGTAGTGCCCAAGAAAAATGGAAAATTGAGAGTGTGCATAAATCTGAAGAAGGTGAATGCAGCCACTATACGTGATAGCTACCCATTACCGATTACGGATCATCTATTGGAGAGAGTAGCAGGTAAAGAGGTCTATAGCTTCCTAGATGGTTTCTCCGGATACAATCAGGTGGCCATTGCAACTGAGGATCAACACAAGACGGCATTTGCCACAGAATGGGGTGTGTATGCATTCAGAGTGATGCCCTTTGGACTCACTAATGCACCGGCTACCTTCCAACGATTAATGTGTCACGTGTTCAAGGAATTTTTGAAAAAAAGCATGGAAGTGTATGTAGATGATCTTTGCACGTATTCCAATCAAAGACCCGATCACATACCGGAATTAAGGAAGATATTCAACAAATGTAGGCAGTATAGAGTCTGCTTAAACCCAGAAAAATGTGTCTTCATGGTAAGACAAGGAAAAATACTAGGGCACATAGTCTCAAGAAATGGGATATCTACGGATGAGGACAAGATTAAAGTCATATTGGACTTACCAAGACCCAAAAATGTAAAGGAAGTACAAGCCTTTATGGGACATTGTGGATATTACCGTAGGTTTATTCACATGTATGCCATAATAGCTAAGCCCTTATACGGTCTATTGACTCAGTTCTCTTGGACAGACGAGTGTGAGAAGGCCTTCAACGAGCTTAAAAAGAGGCTGAGTACAGCCCCAATTCTAAAATCACCCAACTGGAATAAGCCTTTTCATATTCATGTTGACGCTTCGAATTATGCAATTGGATGTATCCTGGCTCAACCGGCTGATGAAGGAAAGCTTGACCATCCAATCGCTTATGCGAGTAGACAATTAAACCAAGCCGAAAGAAATTACACGACTACAGAAAGAGAGGGCTTAGGAATGGTTTACGCAGTCAAGAAGTTTAGACATTACCTCTTAGCCAACAAATTCAAATTCTTCATAGACCATCAAGCTTTGTTGTATTTAGTCAATAAACCTTGTAGCACGGGAAGGTTGGTGCGATGGTTCTTGTTACTAATGGAGTTTGACTTTGAGGTAATAGTCAAAAAAGGAAACACACATGTGAGAGCAGACCATCTTTCTAGGTTAAAACACGGAGAGCCACCTAGCGGAGTCCCTGATGAGTTGCCAGACACCTATCTTTTTAACCTGGAAGTATGTCCTCAATGGGCCGAAAAATTGATCCCAATACTCACACATGGACCTAAAGATGGGATCACGCCAAACCGAAAGCAAGATCTTTGGAGGACTAAAAACCTTCACATCATTGCTGGAAGTTTATACCACCAGGAGTCAAGCGGACTACTGATGAGATGTGTGGAAGAAGATGAACAAAACATGTGGCTTCAGAAAGCGCACATAAATCAATGGAACACTCACTTGAACGCAATTGGAACATGGCAAACACTCAAGAGATTTGGCATATATTGGCCAACCATGCAACGAGATGCACATCATTATGTGTCAAACTGTCAAATCTGTCAAGAACAAATCCCAGATGAGAACTCTACGTTATGCTATTCTACAATAGCACCAAGGTGGAGCATGCCTTTAGTAAAGTTCTTGAAAACTCGAGAGTACCCGGAGGGAGCTACCTTAGCAAGGAAACGTGCTCTTGAAGAACAGAGCAAAGATTACGTCATCCTAGGAAAACAACTTTTTAAACGCGGGAGAGATAACCAGCTAAGATTGTGCATTCATGAAAATGAATATCTCTCTGTATTAGAAATGGCACACGCAGGAGCTGCGGGAGGACATTTCTCAACAGATAGAACAGTCAAGATGATTCTCTTTGCAGGCCTGTGGTGGCCAACTCTACATATGGACGCAGAGACATATGTGAGAAGCTGCGAAACATGCCAGAGAGCAAAATATCCCATTAGAAGAGATGACATGCCTTTAAGACCCATGGCTTGTGCAAGAGCATTTACCAAGTGGGGTATTGATTTCATAGGACCTATCAATCCACCTGCGAAAGGATCACATGCGGAGTACATCATAGTAGCCACCGACTACTTAACTAAGTGGGTAGAAGCAAAAGCCACTAGAAAGAATGATGCTCAAACTATAGCAAAATTTCTCTTTGAGCACATATTCACACGCTTTGGACTACCGATCGAGATAGTGAGTGATCGAGGAACTCATTTCTTAAACGAAGTCATTGAATCGCTAATGAATGAATTCTTAGTGATTCATAAAAAGTCAGCCCCATACCACCCTCAAGCTAATGGGCAAGCTGAAAGTTCCAACAAGGTACTATGTACTGTATTGACAAAGATTGTCAATAATGGGAGGTCAGATTGGGACAAACAATTGCATCACGCAATCTGGGCCTTCCGAGTGGCGTATAAAACGGCCATTGGAACTACACCTTTCAACCTAGTGTATGGGCAAAATGCCATTTTGCCAATTGACTTCTTAGTACCTACCTTGAAAGTGGCTCAGCAATATGAGTGGAACGGTCATGAATTATCTCAGCAATTGGATCAGATTGAAAAGCTGCACGAGACAAGATTGCAAGCGGTAGCGGGCATTTATGCAGCCAAACGGAGACAAAAGGCTTATTATGATGCACATATAAAAGACAAGGGACTGAAAGAAGGCGATTTAGTCTTAGTATACACCCTCAAACAGCATGCAAAGAAACTACAGAAACGTGGATATGGACCTATGATCATAAATCGAATCTCCACTAGTGGTGCAGTCAATCTCGCCACACTAGACGGAGATATTCTTCCCAACTACATCAGTGGATGCCGAGTGAAAAGATTCATGAAGCCATTGACTGATCAAATGCTAGCACGACTCTTAGGAGCTCAGAGTAGGAAAAAGGAAGAAGAACGCATACGAGAAGAAGCTAGACAGGAAGCCCTAGAACGTATCAGAAAACGGAAAGAGTGGATGAGAGAAAGAGACGAGAGATATCGAGTAGGAGAAGAACTCATCCCAATGGCTAATTTTAGAGCCACGGAGAACTCAGGACAACAAAGAAGACAGCCTTATTTGAATCTTGGAGCAGGACGAAAAGAGTACCACTTAGTGGATGCTCTTATAGACACAGGAGCAGCAATAAGCTGCATTAGATTTTCCTTGTCTCAGAGACTTAAAGAGGAGATACGCCCATCGAAGGCACAGCTAATTGGAATAGGAGGAAAAGTTACTCAATGCATAGGTGAGATAACTTTACCTTTACATATGGGGAATAACACAATGGAGCACAGACTCTTAGTATGTCAGGACCAAGATCTGCTTGAAGATGTGGTGTTAGGACAAGATTGGATCTACGAATATGAGGTAACCATTCAATTGGCTTTAGGATACATCTCGGCCAGAATAGGACCTCGTGAAGTATTTAGTTTGCTAGACGAACGACCACCCAAAGCTGCTATTATAGAGCCAGAAGTTCATCCTAATGAACAAAGTCATGATTGTATGTTCACTAGCAATATAGGAATCCCATCGTCAAGTACTTCATGTGAAAATACTGTGAGTCCTGTGTGCACTCCATCCTTGAGTATAGAGAGTCACGAGAGTACGCAAGAACATGAGATCAAGCCCACTGAACCACAAGGCACAAGAGAGAATATTCCTCTGCAAGAATTGAAGTCTACACCTGTGAGAGTGTACCCCATTCCACATTCTACACTAGCTTGGATAAGAAAGGACCAAAAGAAGGCCTATCTTCAGCAACAAACAAGTCTTCAACATCAGCATGTCCAATCTAAGAAGCAGACAAAAAATTTCGAACACTTCAGGCAACCACGACTCAATAGCATATGGATCCCAAAAAAGCTGATAACTGCACAACCTGATCGAACAATAATATGGGTTCCAAAGTCATGCATCCAAAGGACAACTATCCCAAGCAAGGAGCAACATCGAAAGGGCTATCATACTCAACAGGGTCAACAGGCACATCAGACGAGAAAGAGGACATATTGGAGGAAGAAGGAATCTCCAAATGCAATACAAACCGACTTGAGATTCCCAAAACAGAATCAGCAGACATACAGCCGAAAACGAACAGCATTCATCAAGAAGGTGGAGAATACAGTACGTCGCACCCAAGTGAAGCAAATATGGGTGCCGAAAGACAAGACAAGCTGCATACATCAAGCAACTACTTCCAATTGCACACATGCGGAGTTGTCACGATCCAGAGTATGCATGATAGGGCCACATTACAAGGCCAAGCATTCGGCACGTCCTTCTTCTATTTTCGGATAGTCATGCACATTTTCCCTTTGGAAATAGGAGAGCACTTGTACATACTTAAAAATATTACTCCAAAAAAATTTCACTAACCGCTTCGGCTATGTACTAAATTTTTATGTTTTGTTTTCAGCAAAAAAATATAAAAATACATGAAAAAATTCAGGTATTACCTTTCTCACACCCACGGGAAAGGGACGACACCATGCACTCGGAGCAACAGCGGATTATTAATCAACATATGGAGGAGGATTTATGAAAAAACATATGGATACTAATTCATCCTCTATATTGAGTGCAGATGACATCCTCTGACTCAGAAGCTACACAGCAGGAAGAGGAACTACTTCTTCCATTGGGGTCAATAACCAAGGTCAGAGGACATTGGTTTCGAGATGACCAACCTATCTCGGAACTTCTCTTTATGGCAACCATCAAGATTATGGACAGGGATCACTATTTCCCAATCATGTCACAAGATTTCAAGACCATAATACAAGGGTTACCACAGGAAGTATGGACTCAAGCTGGAATTGAAGCATTTTTGAAAATACCTATATGCGTGCCAGACTTCCAAAGATGTACGCAAGTGATGAATACCATGCAGCCTGCTGCTACAAAGATTTCGGTTCCAGAAGCAAAGGTTTTGGACAAGGTAGGCACATGGAAGACAATTCAATTCACTCATGAATTGATCAATAAGGCCTTTGGATGGAATCAAGAAGGCATTACCAATGTCAAAGAGGAATGCCATGACCCCAAGAAAAGATCATTCCTGGAGATTAACAGAGTAGATATTGAAGATGCGGTACGTTTGGTACATCAACACTTTTGTTTTCCTGGCATGAACAGATACACTGCACCTCAGAAGATAGTAGTCCAGTTACTCTCCCATGCCATGAGACAGATAGGAAACAAAGTGAATCTCACAGGTTACGTACAAGAACGATTATTTGAAGCTCAAAAGAAATGGGGGCAAAAGAAGTTCCTGAACGGCGGTTCAGCTTTGACTTTATTGATATATGAAGCTCTGGATATGAAACACTGCTTACGAGAGATGCCGACAGCAGAAGGGCTAGCAAGGTATGCAAAATCAGCTTCGGTCCCTAAAAAGAAGAAAACCGTAATTGTGGTTGAAGAGGCTGGAACCAGCACACAGAAACCCATGAGGGGTACGAAACGCTTGCGAGAAGAGGAAGCTCAAGCAACACCTCAGTCTAAGAGAACGCACCTCTTGCCTAAGATCACGACAGCTCAAATGCCGATTTCAAAAAGAGATCTGTCTGCTGCCCTCGAGCAAACACACCAGTATATGCAAGGGCAGGTGAATCTAAATGTCCAAGGACATCAATATAGACAAGCAAGTCAAGTTCAGCAAAAAGAGAGTACCGAAAAGACTCCAAAACAACCTGGAAGATACCAAGAATTGGGCATTGATGACTCGAGTACGAATACGGAATCCAGTCCTGAGAAAGACACGCTAGATATTGATATCAGGACAGAAACATATGAAGAAGAAGGACAAGAAATTGATCAAGTGGACGTGACACCGGACAACCAAAAGGAAACAGAAAAGAAGGTGGATGATGCTCAGGAACAGGAGCACGTCATTCAATTGAATGACACTACTAAAATAAGCATCAAGGAAGACACAACTACTGGGGTTACACATGTCAAAATACCTATTAAAGAGGAAGAACAAACCCCAGTGAGTACGGAAACGGGAGAGGTCCCACAAAAAGAACAAACAATAATCGAGGTGCCTGATGACACACCTCAAGGACAGGATGAAAACATGAGGGCCGAGCCAAGGATTCAACTTCAAATCAGGCAGTCCCATGATAACACTTTACACATTGCTCAAGGCAAAGACGTGACTACCAGAGCAGAACCCTCAATACCGAAAACATGGCTCAATGTGGATGTAACTCAACTGAAGCCTGTGGTAAAGCAAATGATCCAGACAGCCATGGATACGCAACAGCAAATGATGGATATAGATGCAGACTATGACAAAGCCATGAAGGAAAAGAATCAGTTTCAAGTTATGAGTGAACAGTTGTCTGCACAACTAATTCAGGTACAAAAAGAGATAGCCACCAAAAACACTGAGCTGTTAGAAACACAAACGCAATATGAATCATTAAGCACTCAGCATCATCAACTGCGAAACCAGCTCGAGGATCTACAGAAAGTATATGATGCCACTACAGCAGAAAAAGAAAGAATGAAAACCAGAAGCACTCTACTAGAAACACAACTGAAGTTATATCTGGACGAGAATGATACTTTACGGAACAGAAATAAAGAGTTGATGAAATCATTGTTATATGACCAACCAATAAAGCAACAGGAATCAACTGAAAGTAAAGAAGATGAATTAAGAGATCAACTCGCACAATATGAAGCCTTGCTAAAACAAGAGCGTGCAGTAAGAGAAGAAGCAGAACATAAGCACAATCAAGAAATATGTGAGCTCAAGAGGCAGCTGAATTCAACACAGGCCAAACTAGTACAGAGCTACAGTGAAAACATGGATCACGTAGCTGACATAGGTAAAGAGCTCCTAGCCACCAAAGAAAAACTTGGAGAAGCCATACAACAGATAAAGGAAAAAGATGACTGCATTGAAGAGCTAAAAAATCAGCAGAAAGGCAAAGAACCGATCGGGACATCAGTAGTGCCAGAAACAGAACATCCTACTGACGAGGTAGAGGTAAGCCCTCTATCTCAACCGATCTATCATTCTCCAATGCATGAACAGATGGCGGATATGCATGATGATCACCCAATGCCATACACTGCAGAAATAAGTCAGAAGGAACGGGCACTAGTGGTGTCCCGATTGACGGAAAATTTTGAGAATGAAGTCATCAAGGTCATGAAGGAAGCAAAAATCAAAGGTAAAGACTTGGAAAAGATCATAAAGCCTTTCAACATTCCATATGGACTGTTGAAAGAGAAAACAAGGCAATATATAAAGAAAATTACACACAAAAGTCCAGATGAGCAGCTCAATTTCAAGACTGACACCTTCATGTACACTCAAGCACAGTTCGAAGCTGCACAGCCGGTGTGGAGGAGAAAATTTTTGGAGAAGCATCCCACACTACGGGTGCACTGGGAAGCCGCACCTTATTTATTACAGGTAAACCCTTCATTTTGTCCAATACCACGAAGAAGGGATACCAAAGAATTTTTGGATTTACAACGAAGCGGCACTATTAATAAACAGTGGCTAAACTATCCGATGTTACCTAGCCCGCCACATAACTATTTGCCAACAGAAGATTATATGATCAAAACAATAG
The DNA here is from genome assembly GCA_020310875.1 of Ceratopteris richardii. Classification (NCBI taxonomy): domain Eukaryota; kingdom Viridiplantae; phylum Streptophyta; class Polypodiopsida; order Polypodiales; family Pteridaceae; genus Ceratopteris; species Ceratopteris richardii. Next base: position 54,484,356 of record CM035436.1, on the reverse strand, counting down.
AATTTTGGCTTCAAAACTATGCGACGGTACCAGGTTTAGCAGTTAAGATGACAAATAAAATACTTAGTATGCTACTTACAGTTTTGAAGGTCTTCAAACATGCAGCGTATACATTTCTGAACTTCATCGGCATTAATCAAGGCACAGATATACTTATTTTTGATCTATCAGTAATGCCGAGCCGCCCCACAATAATGGCATATTATTCTAGACTCATGTTTTTGCCAAGTCCGTATATGCAAACATTTGAAGAAGCATTTTTTACAGGATTTTTTGAAATAGATTCAGAGATATTTTTGAAGATGTCATCAAATCTGAATGCCAGACTCGCGGCATACGAATTAAGCTTCTTCGCAGACCACAGACAACCGCCCAACGATGGGGTCAAAGCTGAACAATGGAAACAGATCATGATACGTGAAGCCAATCTGCTAAATGACACAGAGCAACAAGTATACAGAACATATGCCCGGCGCTTATCAAAGCCTGTCGGGGACGACAGAGTTCAGGAGGGGGGCAGTGTTGAGGGCGAGACGAGTAAGAAGAGGAAAAAAAGAAAGCAACGAAAGAAACAGCTTCACTAAAAGGCAAATTTGAAGATAGATAAATGTAAAGATACATCTCTGCAGGAAGCCCCGCAGGGGCGCAACACCCATCTCTGCACAAAGCCCCGCAGGGGCACGCACCAGGCTACAAAGCTAAACCCCGGGGTCCAGAGGAGTGGATTTTTCAAACATCAGAGTAGGACCAAAAGTTAGAAAGGGGTAGAGGCTGAAAAGTTGAAGAGGGTGACTAAGAATAGCACATTCCTAGTCACTGGTGGCGTGCGTGGCAACCCAAGTCAACAGGCAAGACAATTACATCAGGCTCTCGAGTAGTAGAGCTTGAATCAAGAAGGCCATCGAATCTGCATGTCTGTTTAACTGCAGACAATACTGACCACAGGGCGCGTGCGCGAAGCAAAGTCTGTCAAAGGAAACGAAGTCTGTCAAGGGACGACAGAGGCGAAGAGGGGGAGAGTGTTGCAGAGCCAAAGAGCGCACAAAGCAGAGAAAAAGACGGGCCCCAAAATTTTTCCGATTTGGACCACATATTTTTGTAACATATTCATTTTTGTAATATATTTCCCCTTGTAAAGGCACTAGAGGAGTCCTCTAGATGCATTCCCACAGAAGAATAGAAGCTTACCCATGTAAAATAGTAGGAAATTAGCTTTTAGTGAATAAAGTGCCGGTCACTTGTGTGAAAGGACCATTTTTAGGGCACTAGTATATAAGTCAAATGTGACTCTTTGTAAAAGACTTTTGGCCATTGTGAGAATAGAGAAGACAGAAATTCGAAATTGTGTCTTCTTCCCTCTTCATCTTCTTCTCGGTGAGCTTGTATGCATGTGTATTGCTTGGAAAGAGTGCTTGTGAGTGTGGTCTACCCTTGAGAGTGTTTCTTTACTGTAGGAGAGGTGTGTGCGAGGTGTAGGAAGTGCTGAAGCGTAGGAGAGTATTTTCGCGATTCAGTATTTCTGTCATAACTTGAAGTAGGAGCGTCGGAATTGAGTGAGACCACTGCCATTGGATGCGTCTTCTCGAGAGCTTCGAAACGCATATGCTATTCGCTATGTTTGGAGCTCGGAACTAGGAGAAAAGTCCAAAATACTGACGGCTGCTGCACCAAGTATCGTTTCGTCTTGACCTACAGTTAGAGCTTGTTAGGATAAGCATTTACCTCATTTTCATTCTTGAGTAGCTCATTTGCATTGACCATTACGCATTTGCATGTCTTCATACACTCGGCTAGGTTAGTATACTCTTCGGATTGATAAATTAAAAGCGTGTATCCCCACTATATGCACTTGTGAGGGGATTGAGGTACAGTCTCTTTCTCCGCAAGTCCCTAAGTTGAAGCTTAGGTCAACACTTATATTCTTGCTTCAGCTGAGTGGCCGCTTCAATATCTAGTGCATTACTAAATGATGTGGGTGCATGGGTAGAGGTGGAACATGCAACGGGTCAGGAAATGGGAAAGGGAACAGTGGATGACGTGCCTATGAGTGAAGTGAGATGTGATGATAGTGGAACAGACGTGGTGGTGGGTGGTCCTGTGGATGGTGAAATATCCATGGGATCGGATGTGATAGTGTGTGAAGTGTGAATTGTGAACACGGGAACGGTAGGTGGTGTGTTAGTGGTGGCAGTGAATGTGGGGGAGGGGGGTTGGGAAAGGGACTTTTTATTATAGTTCTCAACTTGTTGGAGTATATTTACAAGGTTTGTCCAGAATGACGGTTGTGTGACTTGGGTTGAGCCTGAGGCGGTTACAAGGGAAGTGGTGGATAGGGTTTGGGAGAGGGGAAATGTGTGGATGAATGGAAAAGGATGGGATAAGGTTTGGCTAGTGGCAAGTGGTTGTCCAAGGGCGGGGAGATAGGAAGGGTGACCTATTATGCTTTGATTGGTGGTAGGATGACCGGTGTGAGGTTCAAAACTTTGGGCAGAAGTGATGGATGTGGGTAAAGGGAAGGATGTAAAAACGGAGGTGTGTACAATGGTTGCATGTTGGGTGGATATCGGTTGTTCAGAAAGACTAGTAGAGAAGGGTTCTGAGGGTTGAATGGAAGGTGACGGTGGAGATGGTATCTGTGTATTTACATCTTGTTCGTCAGTGGGACTTGGGCTAGTCATGTGAACATCCTCTGAAATGGTGGTAGGCAAGGCAGTAGAGACTTCCATTTGAATCATTTTTCCTCGCCGTGGCCGTGTATCAATCCTTCGTTGATCATAGGTAGGGTTCTCCCGATAGACCATTGTCCTCAATGCTTCCCCGATTCCACATGTGTCCGCCAATAGATTCAATGATTCGACAAAATGTGAGTCTACATTCTCGGCTTGAAGCATTTGGTTCACTAGAGCTCTATTCGTCTCTTCTGTCATCTTATGTCTTCTCTGTACCTGCTTGATTGTCTTGTATAGCCGTTTGAGTTGTGCCGTGTAGGCAGGGGCCTCCTCTTCACTCTCCTCTGGTTCATTTCCCCGTTCTTCTTCCTGATTTTGTGTGCTTGGATCATGAGAATGTTGTGCCTCATCCCAATGTACCTGCTTGCCTCGCCCTGTGGCTGCTCTCTTCGGAATGATGGTCCCGGATCGGCATTGTCAGGAAAATCTTCACTATCAGATAAGTGCGCCGTCTGCAGGAATCTTTCAAAATCAAAATTGGGATCCTCAGTTAAGGTGGCCATAGATGCAAACTCGGCAGCGGTCGGTAGTGGAGGGGCGGATGGGGTGGGCTGTACCACGCTCCCTGATTGAGTTCCTTGGAGATGTACCGTGAAAGGTGCTACATGGGCTTCTTCTCTAGGGGGAGCTTTGGCTGTGGCCTCGTGAGGGATCATGACCTGGGAGAGTGATCCACGCATTTGTTTCGCAGGTTGATTCCCTGACTTCCGCCCCTTGAAAAACTCCAGTTGTGAATATTTAAGGGCCGTGGCTATTGGCACGTCATATGCAAGACATCTATAAATAATTCTGGTAATCGCACAACAGCCATGTAACGTGTGCTTCCTCACACCCCGCTTGCCTGCTTCATACAATTGATCCAGAATCCATACAGGCATCTTAATTGGCAAGCTTCCAGTCTCTGCTAAATATAATCCATACCATATTTTCTTCTGAGGTTGGGTAAAGCGGTCTTGAGCTAGAAATGCGAAGTGTTGAAGGCACATTCACAGGGGTATGGCGATGTTAGGGGTGAGGGCACACATGTCCTTCAACTTCTTGATTCTGTTGCTCTTCATTGACTCTGGTATCAAGGGATCGCGATCGGAAGGCACATGGGTGCCATACATCTGAAGAGCTTCCCTGATTAAAGTAACATTTAACTCAAACTTCTTCATTTCCTCCTGGTTTGATAGGGAGGGCACCTAGAATGTGCCTGAATGATCTTTATCTCCTATCGGCTTCAGTGTGGCAATCAAGTAGTAGCACCTAAGAAAATCCGGTCTAGGCAAAGCTACACTAAAGTAATCTTGCAATCCCGCTTTCTGCCAAATATCTTGAAGAGGAGCTGCATTTTGCAATGCTTCAAATTCTCGTGTGAAGAACTGGAAGGTCCACCACACTCCTCCACATTCCATCTTGGATTCCCAGATATGATCTGCGTCTCCCAAATCTCTTGGCATCTCATTGAACCAATGAGAATGTCCCTTTACTCTTTCTGTTAGGCCACTTGGTGGATCCGGAATGGGAATTCTTCTTACATTCAAAAGCTCCTCCGGCCTAGCTGTCAGTGGAACTTCCACAGGCATGGTATCCCAATTGATTTGAGTGCTGGTGCCTGCCTGAGAACTCGTGCCTGCTGCTGCTGCCATGGGAATCGGGTGCTTATCTGCTAGAAGAAGAAAGGCACATTAGTGTTGCATAGGAAACAGGATGTAATGGTGTTCCCTTCACAATACTAACATGACAATCCCGAAGGTTAGTGGTCAGAGGTGAAGTGCTTGTGATAGATGTGAGTGGTGATTAGAGGTCAGTATCATCCTAGATGCCTACTTTGGTTATGCAATGGACTCAGAATGCACCTATGTCAGAGTGGATGTATTTACAAAAATTGGGTCAGGGGGTTTGATACATGGTTTAAGTCTCCAAACTTTGTTAGAGGGTTCGTAGCTCTTAGAGCTAAAGACAGGTAGAGATTTATGAACTAGAGTGTGATGGAGTTGGGGCCTTTTGGGCACCCATTTCCAGACATTTCTCGATTTGGTTGAGTGTGGGTTAGGGTGGTCTTTAGGTAGAGTTCCTACGTTGTTTTTCGAGAGGACTTGTGGATGATGAATTATGTTAGTGACTAGAGTTGGAGCTATTTGGGCACGTAAGCAGGCCTTGGGCACCCATATGATTCCAGCATTGGGGCTAGCCTTTATTGACCGCTTGGGGACCCAAATAGACGTGGTGTGCCTAGGAGGTCGCCTAGGGTACTCCTTTACTTGTGTCCTTGATGGTGTGGCTTTTTTGTCGCCTCCTCGAGAGTCTGCTACTAGAGCTGTGGGTTTCCCATCCTTGCGTATCCAGATCTGCTTCGTGTCACAAGGTATTCCGTGTTGCACTAGTTGGCGCTCGTGCTTCTTGATCAATGGCCTCCTTCGTGTTGTATAGTGTTTGGTCTTCATGTTTAGAATCTCCTTTGACCCTGCTGCGAACTCCTCATTGACTCCTGTACCTTTGGTAAGATTGACAAACCTCTGCACCATAGAAGTTTGGACAAGAACAACATTGTTATCTTCATGTGGATTCTTGGAGGGACCAGGAGTTGGTGCCTGTTCTAAGGGTTTGAGTGCTTGATTTTCTAATTCAATCATAAGACGACTTTGGCCTACCCAAGCCTGAAGAAGTCCACTTCTTAGGTTGAGGTTGACTGCGTTATCGTAGATCCAGTCTTGGCCCAGGACCAGAGGTTCAGTAAGATCCTTGTCTTCACATACTAGCACTTTTGCAGGCATGAGGACCTCTTGTATGTAGAGGGGAAGTTCCACCTCTCCCATGCAAGGGGTTTAAACACCTCCTAATCCTATCAGATATGCCTCTAGGGGTTTTACCTCCAGTTGCAGCTGTTGGCAATAAGAGAGCCGAACTGCACTAGTGGCTGCTCCTGAATCAATTAAAGCTCTCACGCTTATTGTGTTGTATCTTTGTCCTATTTCTAGGGTTACAAAAGGTCGCCGATGCACTATTTTATGGGTAAGTTCACCTGAAGCCTCACACATGGCCATGTGATAGCCTGGAGACTGTTGAGTGTCAATCATAGGCTGATCCCTCCCTTGTCTCCTCAACTTCATTCGTCTGATGCGCTCTAAGGCCTTTGCCTGTGCTTCTTCTCGAATTCGTTTTTCCTCCTCTTTACGTTGCTTAGCAGTATTGAGTCGACTTAGCATTTCCTCTGTGAGGGGTTCCTGATAAAACTTGACTCTGCATCCGCTAATATAGTTTGGGAGAACATCACCCTCTAACGTGGCTAGTTGTACAGCTCCACTTGTGGAGATCCTATTTATGATCATAGGTCCGTAGCCCCTCTTTTCTAGCTTCCTTGCGTGTTGTTTCAATGTGTAGATTAGGACTAGGTCTCTTGCTTTCAGGCCTTTATCCTTCACATGGGTATCAAAATATGCCTTTTGCCTCTTCTTCACTGCATAGATTCCTGCTGCCGCTCTCAATCGTGTCTCGCCTAGACGTTCAAGATCAAAAATTCGAGAGGAGAGTTCATGGCCTGTCTAGTCATGATCTTGTGCTACCTTCAATGTAGGTATCAAAAAATCTAAGGGTAGCACCGCATTATGACCGAACACCATCTGAAAGGGTGTGGCTTGGAGTACCGTTTTATAGGCCACTCGGTATGCCCAAACAGCATGGTGTAGCTGTTTGTCCCAATCAGAGCGTTTATTGTTCACTAATTTCGTTAGTACATTGCATAGGATCTTATTTGTACTCTCAGCCTAGCCATTAGCTTGTGGGTGATAGGGGGCAGACTTCTTATGTACTACCAAGAATTCTTGAAAAGATTTTCAATAACTTCATTCAAGAAGTGAGTCCCTCTATCACTGACTAGCTCTATAGGTAATCCATACCTGGTGAACACATTTTCAAATAAGAACTTTGCTTTTGTTTGAGCATCATTTTTTGTAGTAGCTTTCACTTCTACCCACTTGGTTAGATAGTCAGTGGCAACGATGATATACTCAGCATGGGAACCCTTAGCTGGGGGATTAATAGGACCTACAAAGTCTATTCCCCACTTAGAGAATGCACATCGTCATATCTTGAGGGAATATTTTCATCCTCAGAAACGCCACTAATGGCTCGCTCCAATCTGGCACTAGAGACACGCGATATAGGGTGGCATGTTCCACTGGTGGCTTAGTGCGGCAATTTGGGCATTCCTTGCACATTCTATAGACGTCTGCTTCCATAGTTGGCCAGTACACTCCAAGTCTCCTCAATGTTTGTAGGGTTCGTTGTTTTGAGTAGTGTTGCTCTAATGCACCTACATGTGCCAATTGCAACCACTTCGCGTGCTCGTCCTCTTCCACACAACAAGCCAAGATTCCTTGATCCGTGTGCTTGTACATACTTCCTGCCATGAAGTGATACTTTTGGGCTTTTACTACCTCTCTATCCTATGTGGCCATTACTGAGTGGTTGGGCCAGCAGGTTAACACTGGCACTAATGGCTTAGCCCACTGCGATACAACTTCCAAGTTAAACAAATAAGCATCAGGTAAGTCATCTGATACTCCTTGTGGGGCCTCTCCATATGTGAGCCTAGAGAGATGGTCTGCTCTCAAATGAGTCTTGCCTTTCCTCACTACTACCTCAAAGTCATATTCCATTAGTAAGAGAAACCATCTTACTAATCTGCCTGTATTACACGGCTTGTTTACCAGGTACAGTAGAGCTTGGTGATCAGTAAAAATTTTGAACTTATTTGCAAGCAAATAGTGTCTAAACTTTTTAACCGCGTACACCATGCCTAATCCTTCTTGTTCGGTGGTTGTATAGTTCCGTTCAGCAGCATTCAAATGTCTACTGGCATAGGCAATAGGGAGATCCATATTACCTTCACCTGTAGGTTGTGCAAGTACACATCCAATAGCATAATTGGAGGCATCCACATGAACATGGAATGGCTTGTTCCAATCTGGTGTGGTCAAGATTGGTGCTGAACATAATCTTTGTCTAAGCTCCTGGAAGGAATTCTCACATTCATCAGTCCACTCAAAGTTAGTTAGAAGTCCGTACATGGGCTTTGCAATGACAGCATACATGTGGATGAACCGACGGTAGTAACCACAATGTCCCATGAAAGCCTGTACTTGACGTTCTTTGGCCTAGGTAGTTCTGCGATGGCTCTCACTTTCTCTTCGTCAGTGGATATGCCGTTCTTAGACACTATGTGCCCTAGAATTTTGCCTTGCCTGACCATGAAAACACACTTTTCGGGGTTCAGGCAGACCTGATATTCTCTACATTTGTCAAAGATTTGTCTGAGTTCAAGAATATGGGTCCGTCTAATGTTGGAATGAGCGCAAAGATCATCAACATAGACTTCCAAATTCTTCCTCAAGAACTCTTTAAACACATGGCACATCAATCTTTGAAAGGTTGCGAGAGCATTGGTGAGCCCAAATGGCATTACTCTAAAAGCGAATATGCCCCACTCTGTTGCAAAAGCCGTTTTATGCTGATCTTCTGGTGCAATGGCCACTTGATTGTAGCCAGAGAACCCATCTAGGAAGCTGTACACTTCCTTGCCTGCTACCCTTTCTAATAGATGCTCAGTGATAGGAAGCGGATAATTATCTCTGATAGTGGCTGCGTTAACCTTCTTCAAGTTAATGCATACTCGTAATTTGCTGTTCTTTTTGGGCACCACTACAATGGGGGATACCCATTCAGTGTGCTCAATTTCATAGATAAATCCAGCTTCCACCAAGCGGTCTATCTCTTCTTTGATCTTAGCAGCATAGTTATCATTATATGTGTATGGCTTTTGCTTAGAGGGTTTAACATCTGAGGTCATGGGAATTGTGTGTGAGCATATGTCTGGGTCCACTCCTTTCAAATCCTTGTAACTCCAAGCGAATACATCTCTGTATTCTCTTAGCAAGGCTATTAGCTCTTGTTCTTCCTCTTCTGTCAGGTCATGGCCTATGTACGTGCATCTCTCCTCCCCTTCTTCTATGGCTACTACTATTTTCTTAGTGGTTTCTTTGTTATCATAGGCCTCCCCTGATTGTGCCTCTCGTTTAGGCATTCTAATCATGACTCTCCTGTCATCTATCTCATACTTCTTAAAATTTTCCGGGACCTCGAACAAAGATTCTTCCTCTTCAGGTGTGACTTCTTTCTTCTTCCTTTTCTTTCCTTCTTTCTTAGGGGTTACATGTGTGGCTAGCCTTACCTCATTTGTAAGCTCTCCGTGCCTCTGGGGTTGAAATTCTACTTCATAGAAATATTCTTCATCTGATGCAAAAGGTGGGTCCATAATGATTGACTCTAGATCGGAGTCACTCGCATCCTCAATTGCATCAGGGCTAGGTTCGCATTCTTCTAGCACTGCCTCTCCCATAATTGGCTCTATGGAGAAGACTGAAATGTCATAGCCATCTTCATCACAGTGAGGTGTCCATTGTTCTTCACTGATGGCTACATCCATTGTTGCTAGGATTTCCGCCCAGCCGTGGGGTTCAAATTCTTCATCAGGAAACACTACAGGTGCATAGGCTGGGTCTTGAATTGATCTATGTGTTTCTTTTGCACCTACCTCTCTGGCTTTTTCTCTTTTCTCTTCTTCTACTGCCACTTTGCACATCCATAAGTGGGTGTCTTTCTGCATCCATGAGGATCCTGATCCTATGGAATGCACTGATTCCGTATCATCTGTGGCTCTATGGATGGAATTCCATTGGATAGGGGGGACATCTCTATGAGAATAATCTTTGAGATTCACTTTGGTTGTCACACCCAAGTGTTGTAGGTACAAGGAGTTGGTTCCCCAGTCCTGTACCACTTGCAGCTGTGGCATAAATGGTCTTCCCAAGATCATTTCATAGGCATGATTTTTGCTAAAATCACATATAGCAAATGTATGCTCGAACTCAACACCACATGTAGTGAGAGTTATGCCTTCTAAGCAATCCTAAGGGCCTCTCAATATGGCCATCGGCCATCTGCAATTTCATTCGCGTCGGTCGGAGTGCTGGCTTGCCCCAACGCTTCCAGAGGGAAGTTGTAGCAATTGCAACTCCTGCACCTGAGTCCAAAATTGCCTTGGTTGTGTATCCCTGATGGGTAACTGGGAGATAGGTATTTCCTTCTTCTCCTTCACTCATGTCTCCTATCTTATCCAATGGTATTTCAGGCAATGTTCTATGAGATCCTGCTTGAGAGCGCGATTTCGCTATGTCTGGCACTTATTTGGCTACATGTTTCCACACTTCTGGCTTAACTTTGAGTAGCTCTTCTAAAGTGAGATTGCACAGCACTTTAGTGTTCTTTACTACCTCTGTATTCCTAGGTATGATAGAATCTTCATTTCTTATCATGACTGTGGGCGCTCTCAGACAAGTAGACTTGGTTTCCCATGGGCCTGAGAAATGTGGTAATTCTTGTAGAGAATTAGACTCAAAGTCTAATCTCTCTTGAGAGTGGGTGCTCTCATGCTCCTCATAAATGGATGGGATGTCCAATTGATCGTGTGCATCATCCACAAGTTCAATGGGAGGAGGGACTTCACTTTCTTTAGCCCATTTGTCTTCTTGAATTTCTCGTAGGAATTCTGGTGTGAACCGATTCATAGAGGATGATGTGTCTGGCTCCGTAGAATTAGGCACGTAGGCTTCGTGGGGAGGTAGGCTCACGTTCTCACTTGCCTTGCCTTTATTTTGAGAGGCGGGTTCCTTTTCTGATTGTGCAATTAGCCTCTCTATTCGTTCTAGCAGTCCATCAAAGTGTAACTGCATCTTAGCTGAACTAGAGATGTTAAAGAGGCGACTGGCTTCAAACATAGTCTAGGCCAATTCCACCATCTTAGCACAAATTTTGGTTCGTTCTAGCTCTAGTTCTGCTCTAGAGTAACACTTTTCATGATCAGTTACATTTGGCCCTTCTTGGATTCTGGCCTGATATGCTCTAAGCATCATGTTTAGGTCCTCGGGAGTGGGATCGGCTAGGACGGATCCTACTCTGGGTGGTGGGTGGGTTAAGGGTGGTGTATGGAAAGGTTGGGGAATGGAAGAAGATGGATTGGCGGGTAAAGGGAGAGGTGGTGGAGGGGTGGTGTGAGAGTGGTTTTGAGATGCAAGTTCACTTATCTTTGCTTTGGTTTCTCTCAAGCTTTCTTCCAGTTTGCTCATCTTTTTTGCCCATTGCCTTTTCATTCTTTCATGACTATCCTTCCAGGCTCTAGTCCTCTTTTTGGTTATGCTCTCTGTTTCACTCACCTCGGGGCTCTTTTCCTGACCAACACCTTGGTTTTGCTGCAGTGCTTGGGCTCTCGTGATCACTTGCACAGGTGCAGTGGAAGTCACACTCCCTGTGGATTCTACTACTAACCCAACAACATTGATAGGAGTGTTTTTAGGCATGTTATTAGGGTTCTTTGGGCAATCTCGTAGGAGATGCTCTTTTCTGCAGTCTTGACAGAAACCCTGAATTGTCACTGGTTGGGGTTGTGTAGGGGCAGGCAGTGGACAATCACGTATAAGGTGATCTCCCTGACATCTGAAGCATGGTCCTCTAGGAAATGGGGGTCGTACCTGCCTAGGTTGAGGTCTAGAGTTGGGGTTTGTGTACATGACATTGACATACTCAGGCTCCCCACTATTTTCACTTGGGTCCTCATAATAGTATGACTCGTTATGCTCGGGTGACTGCATGTAGTAAGCCTGTGGGCTATCAATATGTGTGGAGTCAAAACTATGGTCACTTGGATCACTGTCTGATAGCAATGGGGTGAATGGAACTATGGCTCTGTTCGGATTTTCTTCAGCAGATGCATATTTCACTGGGATCACATTGGTTGGAGCAGGGGGTTGCTGAGGTCTCTAATGCCCTCGATAAGGTGGCTGATAAGTTTGCTGTGGTCGGTTGTATTGTTGTGGTGGGTACTGATTCTGGTATCTACCCTGTTGTGGATATGGCTGAGGGTAGTTTTGCCTGACAGTTTGTTTGTTATATGGGCAGTCCTGTGCAGTGTGGTTGGTGTACCTTCGCTCTATGGTGCAGTACTGGCTACTAGGGTTCGCCTGGGGTTGGGCCATAATGGGGCATACATTTGCCATATGGTCACCTCCACAAGTGTAGCACCGTTTAATTGGGGTAGACCTCGGAATTTGTTTGCTAGAGACACCTAGTTTCTGAGCTACCTTCTCTACAAGTTCCTCAATGGATGTGGATTGACCAGTTGTGAGGCTACTAGAGCTATCAGAATCCTTATAGATTTTTGATAGTTCTAACTCCTCACCTAGATTGTCCTCAATGTCTATGCACATGCGCACACACTCTTCTATCATTCTGGGGTCCTTCAGGTACACATATGACCTGAGCTTGGTGCTCAACAATCCATCTAAGAACAAGGCCACTTGCTTGGCTGGTGTGGGTAACTCCGGCATCGGGCACCTCTCTAGGTATTGCCTAAACCGTCTTCCTGCTAGTCTGACCGTCTCTTGAGGTGTTTGCTTGAAGCTATGAATTAGTGAGGAAGTGTTGTGCCTTATACCACTCTTGGAAAACGCAATGATAAATGCTTCTAGGAGCTGGTCTATGTTTCTGAAATGCCTCTCGTTCAGTGGTTGGAACCACGTGAGGGCAGTGTTCCTAAGGGTTAGACCAAAAGCATTATACTGTGTAAATAGGTCCTCTACCTGTTCAGCTTTCAAGACTTGCCTAAACTCTGCCACATGGTCATAAGGGTCTCTAGTGCCATCAAAGTAATTCTTCATGGACTTTACCAGTTGAGTTGGTCTTAGGGTCCTAGTGTGTTCTCTTGGTCTTGGCAAAGGGAAATCGTCCGCATTCCTTTGATTCCATAAGGCTCTATGTCCCTCAGGTTCCACTCTATTTCTTTCCGTTCTCGTTCTCTCTCTTCCCAGGGAGTTGGCAAAACTTACTTCAAGTCTATCTCTACTTCTATCTCCTTGAGCTCCATGAGTCTGGGAGGTCCCGGCTCCTTGGTGACCAAATGACACATTAGACCGAGGTTGGGGAAAAACAATTTCACCCTTCCATGTGTAGGCATGTCTGCCATGCTCGGTGACCATGAAGATTCTCTATGATGTATTGTCTAGGTAGGTTACTTTGCGTGGGCTATCAGGGTCTTTAAACTCATAGATTGTGAGGGCACTCACTTCCTGAGGTTGAGCAGGTTTATATCTCCAAAAAGCCTCATTGGTTTCTCGGTTTAAAAGCAAATCTATGCTTTTATTATCCTGTGGAATCCGCTCTGGGGTCAAGATTCTGGTCAAGATAGATTTACCACGGGGAGTTCTTGGCTCTCTCTCTACATTCCCTTGCTCTATATCACCCATGTCGGTCTCCGCAATCACATTTCCAAACTCATCTGTTCTATCAGGAAGAGTGGTGACTACATATATAGTCCCCTCTTTATCTAGGTATGCTCCATTCTCGAACTTAACTACTGGGTGTTCTAGTCCATGGGGTTGATCGGGGTTCTTAATCTGGACCACAGATCTTCTCAGGCCATCTTCGTAGATGCGAGCACCTAGATGATTCGTCCTGATGTATTCCAATTGAGTCTTGTAAGGTCCTTCTGGCTTTTCTAGATAAGCCACCCCTGAACTACCTACTGGTCTCTCCATGTGATAGGACATTTGGGAATCACTTGTTTCTGATCGTGGAGTGTATGGGTAATCACTCAACTGCTGGGCCCAAGACCTAGCAGTGTGATTGACACTAGCTTCAGAAGATCTGAGGCTTTGCCGGTCTCGGCCTAAGTGTCTGCCTGACCTAAGGTTCATATGCTTGGTTTCTCTACCCCCTTGATCCCAAGTACACACTCGTTGCAGGTTATTTAACACCAATCACTTGTTCTTTTTAGTTGATTATTTTGTTTATGATCTTGTCTGATAACACGTCGTCAGGAGTACTTAATTGAGTTTCGCACTTGATAAGTGATCGATTCAAGTTTACTTTATTCCCTTAGGGTTTTCGCACTTGAGCCCTACTTAATGCTTGCACTTAGTTGATTAGTTCTCTTGGACTTGAATCATGCCTACCGTAGCCCTAATTAATCACCACACCTAAGTCGCGCTTAGCCTAGGCTAGGAATTGACAAAGGAGGGTTGAGAGAACTTCCAACCTCAGTTCTCTGGTTGCTCAGACTGCTGCACAAGCCCAGGAAGCCTTCTCCCAAGCTTGGTACTCACCCTTGGTGGCTTGCCTTGGAATGCCTTGCTTGCACACAATGTCCCTGCACCCGTTCACAAGTCAATATGGCTCTAGTACCACAGGGGATTGAAAGACACACATCAACATTTACAGGCTCCCCTGAGTAACTCTCTGTACCCCCAAATCCTTATGACCACTTAGTCCCACCTAAATGCCAACTTAAAAACACATGTTCTAAAACTCCGCGTATGATTCTTACAAAAACCAGTCAGGGTCCACATAGGATTCTCAACAAGCTTTCCAACGAGACCAAAATCTCCTCAATCGGAGTTCGTATGGCAAAGTTATGACCATTCAGGCACCTAGGGGTCAAAACAGGTTTTTAGGGTTCAGGAAATTCCTCCTTGGTTTCTAGGTCTTTTGGTCACTCCTAAGGCAATAATGTTACCCCACTGTGTCCACACTTAAGCCCAAAGATACCTCAATTCACTCAACAATTTTACTCTAAATTTTTCGTGCGTTAAGGCCGTGTATCGCGATAGGTCGGGTCGGGGTGTCGCGATACTTGGAAGTGTCGCGATAAGTCGAGGTGTCGCGATACTCCGAGGTGTCACGATAGGTCGGGGTGTCGCGATACCTGGAAGTGTCGTGATAAGTCGAGGTGTCGCGATACTCCGAGGTGTCGTGATAGGTCGGGGTGTCGCGATACTCCGAGGTGTCGCGATAGGTGGGGGTGTCGCGATACTCCGAGGTGTCACGATAGGTGGGGTCGGGGTGTCGCGATAAGTCGTGAGTGTCGCGATACCGAGAGGTGTCACGATAGGTCGTGAGTGTCGCGATACCTCGAGGTGTCACGATAGGTCGGGCTATGGTGAATTTTGTGGTTCTATCTTGTGATCCTAGGTGCTCTCGGCCTGCGCAGTGTCGTGGTGCACTCAGAAACGCGATTAGTCGAAGTTTGCGAAGTGTCGTGATAGCTCGAGCTCAACGCCTCGGGGCCTGTGCAGAAGGATTCTGTACCTGCTGAGCTTGCTGGAGATGGTGATGGAGCTGGTACCTGCAAGAACATGCAAAAAAAACACACAACACAAATGCACGCGCTCACACTCTCTCAAACTCGCACACAACAAATGAGGGGAATGACAAGGAAGAGGGAATATGTAGTGGAGAAGGAGGTGGAGGTGGAGATGAAGAAGGAGCTGGAGATGGAGATGGAGATGGATAAAAATCAGAAATTTACCTACTACTTACCATTCCAACGCGTCCTCTCTACGTCTTACCATCACACGCTCGTCCTCAAAGCTCGAATCCCCGGCAACAACGCCAAAATTTGGTGTAGCTCAGTGATGAGTAGCACCTCCTTTAATGTCAATCCGGGAAGACATGAGGATGGTATGAAGACCTTGAGCAAGTGAAGCTATGCAGGAAGAATATGATGCATTGATGGAGAATGAGACATGGGATTTGGTTCCTAAACCAAACAGGCACAAATGTGTGAGTGCGAAACCCACTAACATGCACACACATACACACACGCGCACACACGGCAAGAACAAAGAGAGTAAGACAATGGAATCACTTCTATTGCAACAAATTTCTCATACAAGCTCAAGACTACAAGAAGCTCCCCAAAAATGAGCTCTCTAGCTCTATTTATAGTTTTTGACTAGCTTTGGCCCTGTCCAGACCTAGTGTTCGGCCTAGTTAAAAATTAGGTTCCAGGGCTTATTTGAGGGCTCAAACGAGGTCTAAAAAATACGAAAATTGGTAGGCAACTACTTTTAAGGCTCCTCAAGCTCAAGCACTCCTCGGCTTGTACAAAATGGAGCTACAAAAAGGTGAAAATGGTGTTTACAGGGGTTTTTAGTGATGAGAATCACTTTTAAATGGTGTAAGGGTTTTGAAAAAAATAAAGGGTTGCCTTAGTGCTAGATCTGCATGTATGCTCGTACTTGCTTCTTCCCGTATACTGCCAAGAACCATAATGGGACATACATTTGCCATATGGTCACCTCCACAGGTGTAGCACCGCTTAACTGGGGCAAATCTTGGAATTTGTTTGCTAGAGACACCTAGTTTTTGAGCTACCTTCTCTGCAAGTTCCTCAATGGATGTGGACTGACCCGATGTGAGACTACTAGAGCTATCTGAATCCTTATAGATTTTTGATAGCTCTAACTCCTCGCCTAGATTATCCTCAATGTCTATGCACATGCGCACACATTCTTCTATAGTTATGGGGTCCTTCAAATACACATATGACCTAAGCTTGGTGCTCAACAAGCCATCTAAGAACAAAGCCACTTGCTTGGCTGGTGTGGGTAACTCAGGCATCGGGCACCTCTCTAGGTATTGCCTAAACCCTCTTCCTGCTAGTTTGATCGTCTCTTGAGGTGTTTGCTTGAAGCTATGAATTAATGAGGAAGTGTTGTGCCTTATGCCACTCTTAGAAAACTCAATGATAAATGCCTCTAGGAGCTGGTCTATGTTTCTGAAATGCCTCTCGTTCAGTGGTTGAAACCAAGTAAGGGCAGTGTTCATAAGGGTTAGTCCAAAAGCATTATATTGTGTGAATAGGTCCTCTACCTGTTCAGCTTTCAAGACTTGCCTAAATTCTACCACATGGTCATAAGGGTCTCCAGTGCCATCGAAGTAATTCTTCATGGACTTCACCAGTTGAGTTGGCCTCAGGGTCCTAGTGTGTTCTCTTGGCCTTGGCAAAGGAAAATCATCAGCATTTCTTTGGTTCCTTGGGTCTCTAAATCTCTCGGTTTCTTCTCTATCCGTCCCTGTTCTCCTTCTTTCTCTTCCCTGGGGGTTGGCGAAGCTTACTTCAGGTCTATCTCTACTTCTATCTCCTTGAGCTCCATGAGCCTGGGAGGTGCCAGCTGCTTGGTGACTGTAGGACATATTGGACCGTGGTTGGGGAAAAACAAATTCACCCTTCCATGTGTAGGCATGTCTGCCATGCTCGGTGACCACGAAGATCCTCTCTGATGTATTGTTTAGGTAGGTTACTTTGCCTGGGCTATCAGGGTCTTTAAACTCATAGATTGTGAGAGCACTTGCTTCCTGAGGCTGGGCAAGTTTATACCTCCAAAAAGCCTCATCAGTTTCTCGGTTTAAGAGCAAATCTATGCTTTTATTATCCTGTGGAATCCACTCTCGAGTCATGATTCTGGTCAAGACGGATTTACCATGGGGAGTTCTTGGCTCTCTCTCTAAGTTCCCTTGCTCTATATCATCCATGTCGGTCTTTGCAATCACATTTCCAAACTCGTCTGTTCTATCAGGAAGAGTGGTGACTACATAAATAGTCCCCTCTTTATCTAGCATTAGGAAAAAGGGTGAACCCTGCATGGGCCTTGTAAGGATCCCTAATTTTCAGGGATTAAGCCTCATTCTGCTGTTGTCTAAGGGGACAAAGTGCATTTAATAGGGCACTTTTTAGTAGGCTGGAGTAGGCTTTTTTTAAGGCTTACTAGGCTCCTCTCTCTCTTCTTTTAGAGAGAGAGAAAGGGAATCTACTTTCCACATCATCAAACTCGAGCATGTATGGGAATAAAAAAATGATGTTTTTTTTAAAGTCTCAATTTCAGTGTTTATTTACTTGAAAGGGCTCATTTTTTAATATATATGTCAGAACTGACCTTTTTTGAGTTTAGTTTTTAATTTTCCTTTTGAAAAAGCAATATTTTTAAAATCCCTCCAAAAGTAGAGTGCCACATCATCAAATCCGTAACTACTCTTCACCCAAAAAATGACTTTTTCAAAATTTCAACATTTTTGGCTATTCTCAGTGGAAAAACACACTGTTACCCATCCTCATCCAAGAAAACAAACTTTTCTTGAGAAAATCATGCTCTAGCATCTCTTCCAAACAAATTTCTGGTCTCTTTCTCAGTATTGTTTAATTGTTGGAAAAGATGGTGTTGACACCTATTACAAACCTCACATTAGGACGTCCTCATGCCCCAGCATCAACAAGTATCCATGTTCGTGTGCCCAGAGAGTTTGCTCCAAATACACAATGCAACAATGATGTGAACTCTCAAAATGAGCGTCGTGAAGCTGGAGAAAAGAATATTGATCTTTGGACTCATGGTTCATTATACCCTCCTGATCCAATGTCTTCTTACCATCCAACATTCCATAACCTCTCAACTTTACTTCAGTTCATCGGTGCCGGTAAAGCTGGGCTCTTAGGTTATTGTCAACGATTATCTACACATTCAACTGCCATTACTGAGTATTGGATTCAACAATATCAACTAAATCATACAAGGTTGGTCACTTTTGAAAGCACAATCATATCTTTACAAGAAAAGCTTGCAGAGCTTGAAAAGCATATGGAAGAAAAGGAGAGAACAATTGAGAAATTTAAAAACACTGTCCAACACTTGAGAGAGACTCCACTTGGGATGCGACGTAGGAGACGATCATTAACATCCTTTGACTCTCTTTCAATTGGTGGTGGAGCACGCAAACGACGAGTTTTTGCAATAAGGTTTGGCTTGTATTCGTTTCTCTTTTTGGAAGACTTTATATGTATATATATATATATATATATATATATTTTTTTTTTTTTTTCTTGTTATGTAGGTCATTCGTTGAAGATGTTAATGCATCATCAACAACAGAGGATCAATTCAAGTTATTAAATTCTTGTTTGACCAACAAGCAGGTGGTTAGTATTTTGGAGTCACGGATAGGAAACCTAATCAAGAAGAAAGTGATTAAAGATTTCACAAAAAAGTTACAAGATATTATCACTCCTAGAGACGTGCAGATGGTATGTGATGAAGCAGGAATTAGTACTAAAGGATACAGTGCATTGTACAACCTTTTGAAGCATTCATTAGAAAGAGAAGGTATTTTACAGAATATGTTTCCATCTCCTTACAAGGTATCGCTAAAGAAGTCAATGTCCAATGAAGATATAACTAGTATTCTTGGAAACTACTTATATATAGAGGATATTATGCCTATGTCTATTTATCATTTATCTACATCCAAAAAAGAGTTGAAAAGCGCAGTTGGAAATGGATTTCCTTACACAAAGTACAACAACATATTCGTGGATTTGGAGAGGCTTCAACAGGCAATGGTTCAATTTTACAAATCTACTATACCAGGTATGTGCACTATTGTTACCTTGATATACATTGTATTTTGATGTTATAAAGATTTTGGTAATTTATGCAGATTGTAATACCAAATTACAGTTTATATTGAAGTTAGATGAATGCCAGATTATAAAGGGACGACGAATGGAGAGATTGAGTTTGACACTCATGAATGAAGCTATCAGAAATGCCATATCTGATGAAAGTTGTAACTCTAGCTCTAAGTCTACATATAGTGTTCAATCCGAGAAAGAAATATGGTGGTTAGGTGCTATTGAAGTACCTAAAGAATCCAATGATGTTCTTTCATGGATTTTTAGTAGGACCCCATGGATCACTAAAGTAATACTTTCTCAAATTCATGGTGCAAAGCTCCACATAGAAAACTTGGGTGATTTTGAGATAGATTGGCACTTGGGTGGGGATTTAAAAACTATCAAATGCATGTTAGGTTGCAAGCAAGGTGCATCTGCTCGTTATCCATGTCCATTTTGTACTCGAGGCTACAAAGTAACAAAGGGACAACAAAAAGTACTATCTAGCTTAGATGAATACATAGATGCACCTACTTCCACGGAATGGGATAGACCTTTGCTAAGGTGTCCAATGTTAGAAATACCTAACCGTGACACATTAGATAAAGATTGGAATCCCATTATTCCATTTCCATTAGTTAATGTTCACTTTTGCACATTGCATGCTTTCATGAGAATATTTGATAGATTATTGAAGCTCCACATAGAATATGCATTTTCCATGAAGCCAATTGATAAATCTGTACAAGCAATCAAAAAATTGGAAGAGTTGCTTAATTCGATTGGTTGTCATGGTGGTAATGTAACTCTAGTTGTCAAAAAACCTGGTGAATCGCAAAATAGTTTGCAACAAGTGTCAATGACAGGGAAGAAGGCAAGAAAATTTTTCAGAACAGGTGTAAGCCCTAAGAAAAATGAATGCAGGGAGCTATGGAAAGACTTGTGCATGATCACCACTGATAATGATTCTCAAATTGACCTTAGTAATAGGCGAAAGAAGGTTTGGTCATGCTTAGATAAGTTGGTAGGTGTTGGAACTCAAGGTCAAGCACAAGCATGAAAGCACATCAGAAAGGTGGACACACACAAGAAGAAGGAGCAAGTAGGGAGCTCCATGAAGTACATGTCAACTCTTCAGAAGAATCCCCTACAAAACTAGTGATTTCCATCACTAAAACCATTGTAAATACCATTTTCTATTTTTGTAGCTCCATTTTGTGCAAGCCGAGGAGTCCTCGAGCTTGAGGAGCATTAGAAGTACCATCGTACCAATTTTCATAATTTTTAGACTTCGTTTGAGCCCTCAAATAAACCCTAGAACCTAATTTTTAACTAGGCCGGACACTGGGTCTAGACAGGGCCAAAACTAGTCAAAAACCTATAAAAAGAGCTTGAGAGCTCATTTTTGAGGGTAGCTTCTTGTAGATTTCAGCTTTGTAATAGATTTCTTTAGTAATCAAAGTCCTTCCATTGTTCCTCTCTTTGATCTTGCCTTGTGCGCGTGTGTGTGTATGTGTGTGCATGTTTGTGTGCTTTCACTCACGCACTTGTGCCTTCACTTGCTCGTGGTCTTCATATCGGTCCTCACGTCTCCGCGGATTGACAAGTAAAGGAGGTGGTGCTTACACTTGAGCTACACCAAATTTTGGCGCCGTTGCCGGGGAGAGAGCTTCGAGGACGAGCGTTGTGATGGTAAGATCGTAGATTTGCGACGTTGGAAGGTAAAAAAACTGTCATTTCAGTTCATTTTCTGTTTTTTCCTCTTCATCTTCATCATCATCATCATCTCCACCTTCTTCCATCTTCTTCTTCATAGAAAATTCTTGTTTTCTAGTGCATTTTCACCATCTTCATACCATTTTTCATGCATTATTGTGTGGGAAGGAGTTAGGAGAAGCAAGGGAGAGCAAGCGCTGTGTTTTTTTCATGATTTTCTGCTCATACGGAGCTCGCCATAGCCGGCGCTCAGAAATTTGAATTTCCCGCCAAAAAACACGATTCTGTGATGAAAATCGCGATTCTGTGAAAATTCAAAATTTTTTGAAAAATCACGATTTTCTGTTTTCCCGCCTAAAAGTTGGCTGAAAAAATCACGATTCTGTGGTCATTCTCAGAATCACGATTCTGTGATTGTGCTCAAAATCGTGATTCTCACAAACCACGATTTTCAGTCAAAAAACACGATTTTGAGAAAACACGATTCCCTACTCAAAATCGCGATTCTCAAAAAATCACGATTTTCAGTAAAAAAACACGATTTTGTGAAAAAAAAAGACGATTCTGTGTAATCACGATTTTTTTGCTCAAAATCGTGATTTTCTAAAAACACGATTTTGTGCTCAACATCGCGATTTTCATGTCAAAAAACACGATTCTCTAAAACACGATTCTGTGCTCAAAATCGCGATTTTCATGCCAAAAACACGATTCTGAGAAAATACGATTTTCAGCGGGCTCAAAATCGCGATTCTCACAAATCACGATTTTCAGCAAAAAACACGATTCTGTGCTCAAAATCGCGATTTTCATGTCAAAAAACACGATTCTCTAAAACACGATTCTGTGCTCAAAATCGCGATTTTCATGCCAAAAACACGATTCTGAGAAAATACGATTTTCAGCGGGCTCAAAATCGCGATTCTCACAAATCACGATTTTCAGCCCAAAACACGATTCTGAGAAAACACGAATTTGCGAAAAAAAACACGATTTTGTAAATCACGATTCTCTGAGTCAAAATCGCGATTTTCAGAAACACGATTTTGTGCTCAACATCGCGATTTTGATGCCAAAAACACGATTCTGAGAAAATACGATTTTCAGCGGGCTCAAAATCGCGATTCTCACAAATCACGATTTTCAGCAAAAAACACGATTTTGTGCTCAACATCGCGATTTTCATGTCAAAAACACGATTCTGAGAAAATACGATTTTCAGCGGGCTCAAAATCGCGATTCTCACAAATCACGATTTTCAGCAAAAAACACGATTCTGTGCTCAAAATCGCGATTTTCATGTCAAAAAACACGATTCTCTAAAACACGATTCTGTGCTCAAAATCGCGATTTTCATGTCAAAAAACACGATTCTCTAAAACACGATTTTGTGCTCAACATCGCGATTTTCACGTCAAAAAACGCGATTTTCAGAAACACGATTTTGTGATCAACATCGCGATTTTCAGAAACATGATTTTGTGATCAAAATCGCGATTTTCAAAACACTATTTTGTGAAAACACGATTTTGTGAACACGATTCTCAAGGTACAAAATCGCGATTTTCTCCAAAGGTCCTGATTGCCTGTTTTGACCCCCAGGAGCCTAAATTGGCATAACTTTTTCATCCAAAGTCCATTTTTTGAGCTCTATAGCTCGTTGGAAAGCTCGTTTCAAATCCTACATGACCTCAACTGTTTTTTACAAGAATAATGCGTTGATTTTGAGATAGGATAATTTGAAGTTGGGCCTCATGTGGGACTAGGAAACCAAGGGGACTCCAAAGGATTTTTGAGCAATACCAAGGGGGAGAAAAATTGTATCATGGGAAAGAAAAAAGCAAAAGAGAGAATAAAGGGGGCTAAGATGGGAAAAGAAAAGGGAGATAAACATGAAGTGCATGAAATAATCTCACATGAGTGTGAAACATCTAGAGAAAAATTGCAAGGAGTCAAGGAAACGGGGGAAATGTCTAAGG
This sequence comes from Ceratopteris richardii, assembly GCA_020310875.1. Classification (NCBI taxonomy): domain Eukaryota; kingdom Viridiplantae; phylum Streptophyta; class Polypodiopsida; order Polypodiales; family Pteridaceae; genus Ceratopteris; species Ceratopteris richardii. The sequence goes on along the minus strand of CM035436.1, from coordinate 54,461,611 downwards.
GGGTTGGATCCTTATTTGCAACAAGAGAATATGATAATACTTTTGTGGATATCAGAATAGGATATGACCATAGAAGGTTGGGTGTTTATATCAATCCTAATTGTGAGTGGAACTTAATTCATATTGACCTAGTGACCATTATCTTTGAGAACATTCAACCAACTACCCATCCTTCTATCCTCATGGATGGGGAACATTATGAATGCATGGGTAAAGTTGTGTTGCCTGTTATGGTGGATGATGTGCAATTTTTGGAAACATTCTTTGTCATGGATTGTATAGATGAAGACTTGATCATTGGCACCCAAAGGTTCATTACACAAAATCATCAAGAATTTGAGGTGCCTTCTCCACCTATTATCCGTGCTTCTACATATATGTCTATGGAGAATCCTAATGACTATCCACCTTATGATAATTGGGGGCAAAATCATCTTTTCAAAGAGTGTACTTTTCATGAAAAATTTTTTCTTTCTACTCATGTTTTTGAATCTAATCCTTCTTTGAGTAAATCACAGGAAACCTTAGAGAATGGAGAAATGGAGGACTCCAAGTGTTTGGGGGATGTGAAAGGACCCTCTCTTCCTGTAAGTTTGGATTCCCCTCATGAAATCATAAGCAGGGATGATCTACACTCATATGATCAAGAAGGAGATGATCAAGAAATACCAGGTATCATTGGTGTGGAGCATAATGTCAAATTGATGGTCAATCATGGCAATGCATCACCCATTTGTACATCTAGAGATTCAATGTGTAATACGGACAAATGTATCGATGAATCTCTAGATCAATCTCCAACAACACTACCCATTGACCCCTTGCATAAGCCTGATGAATGTATAGAAAACCAACCTTTGTTGCATTCCCCATGTAAAGATGAGTTTTCTCAAAAAAATCACATAGAAGGCCCAAAAGAACCTTACATTAAGAAACAGAAATCACATTTTCTTGGTAATGTCAAGCAAATTTGGGTGGCCAAGAAATTACTTAGAGCCCAACCAAATCGCACTATGATATGGGTACCAAAGAAAGCCCTTGCACAAAATCAGTCCCCTCACACTAGACTTCAAAATCTATGGTCTAGGCCTACCATGACTTATCCTCAAGAAAGACCACTTCCAATCCAAGGATCCCAAGCAAGCAAGCCGAAGCTCAGAAAAAATCCAAGGGGGGATTTCAAGGCAACAATCTGCACAACAAAGACACCAAGGCGAGGTAAAGGACTGAATCAAGCTCAGAGCTCCAACAAAGATCAAAGAACCTCTTCTGCAAGGATATGGGTTTGGAAGACGAAAGTACCGGTAGCATCCACCAAAGTAAAGAGCCAACCACGATGGATCAAACCCTCACGAAATCATTCAAACATGAAGCGGCCAAAGGTGATCACTACCCAGTCACAGACCGTTCTCAAATGGATCCCTATAAGGAGGAATGATCAGTTGTCATCTCGAGATACAATGGATACCTCCAGAAAAGATGGCATCAACAACTGCAAGTGACATCAAGCCTCGACGAGGGATAACCATGTGCTCCTTGCACAACCCTGTCTTTTGCACCATTCAGGTCATGCATTTCCAAAGTATGCATTAATATAGGGCCACATTACACAGCCGTGCATAGACACACTTGAGAATCCCAAGCACAAGAGCACATTGACATATGTCAAATATTTCTATTGATACTAACTTTTGTGTTCTTGTTTTGTGATATTTATAAAAAAAAAAAATAATAAAAAAAAAAAGAAAGAAAAAAAAGTGAGAGAAGAAAAGCGAGAGAGAGCTCGTTCCTAGGTTTGGCTTATGGAACATGAATGAGTCATGCTTATGTGGACCATCAACCAAGGCATTCATCGACAATGATAAACCAACCAATGGTCCATCATGATGAAAGATGTACAACACGAAGAGATCCGCATCGACTGACCTTTCTTTATGGTAAGAATCTCCTACTTGGGCCACATTATAACCATGATAGATAGAGTAGGAAACCTTGTCATCAGCATACCCTTGAGCACTTAGCTCAAGACCCCAAATTTTTGCACCATACTTCTTCCAATGCATTTTCCAAGTAAGCATGCATAGGGCTACATTACAAGGCCGTGCACAAGGCACATACTTTTTTCAACCCATGCACTAACACACTTACCCATCATTCACTATGGGTTATGAGTACTTGGCATGACTACTCTGAACATCATCTTTAGAAGCGCTAGAGGACATCCTGGGGGCAACATCAATACCTAGGAAGCAATTCGAAGCTAGTAGTTGCTCCACTCAATCTTGATAACCTCTTTTGAGCAACTCACAATCTTTGAAAGCTCACAACGATGCATGCATGCGGAATCCACGAAAGAAGCACATACCAAGGGACTACGACTTGCAAAGGCTTGCAGTGACAAATGAAGAACCGGACGACCAACGCTTCCAAATTTGGAAGATAGATGGCTCTTGTTCACACAGAATGGATACTACCTCTCAAAGCACTACATGGAACAACCACTACAACAAGGGTCTGTTAGGGATGACAGACTCGAGAGGGAGGGGAGTGTTGGAACTCAAGGTCAAGCACAAGCATGAAAGCACATCAGAAAGGTGGACACACACAAGAAGAAGGAGCAAGTAGGGAGCTCCATGAAGTACATGTCAACTCTTCAGAAGAATCCCCTACAAAACTAGTGATTTCCATCACTAAAACCATTGTAAATACCATTTTCTATTTTTGTAGCTCCATTTTGTGCAAGCCGAGGAGTCCTCGAGCTTGAGGAGCATTAGAAGTACCATCGTACCAATTTTCATAATTTTTAGACTTCGTTTGAGCCCTCAAATAAACCCTGGAACCTAATTTTTAACTAGGCCGGACACTGGGTCTAGACAGGGCCAAAACTAGTCAAAAACCTATAAAAAGAGCTTGAGAGCTCATTTTTGAGGGTAGCTTCTTGTAGATTTCAGCTTTGTAATAGATTTCTTTAGTAATCAAAGTCCTTCCATTGTTCCTCTCTTTGATCTTGCCTTGTGCGCGTGTGTGTGTATGTGTGTGCATGTTTGTGTGCTTTCACTCACGCACTTGTGCCTTCACTTGCTCGTGGTCTTCATACCGGTCCTCACGTCTCCGCGGATTGACAAGTAAAGGAGGTGGTGCTTACACTTGAGCTACAGTAGGTTTAATGAGTCTTAATAGCTCCAACAAAAATGACCGTCAGTTGTTTCAAGATACATTAATGGAGTTTGCAAAGTGTTTCATCCTATCTTGGGGAGAGAGCAATATTACACATTACATTGTAAGTTTTCTTATTTTTTCAATTTTCTTGTTGATAAGATTGTGTTATATGTACTTATATCATTTCAGCATATTTTATTTGCACATGGAGCATTTTTTATGCATCGATATGGTTCATTGGAGATTTTTAGTACACAAGGAATGGAGAAGTCACATTACAAGGCTAGAGGTGTTTACTTCAAGAACACACGACATGGTGGTGGTGCAATGCAATCAAACTATATGGAAGAGATGTTTAATTGGTTTTATCGTACTGCATTTTCAAGGACATATGCAATGGAACGAGCCAAGGAGTCGAAAGTTGCAAAACTTGCAAGATTTCATCAACACAACTTAGCTAGTGAAAAATGGAAGTCATCATTGGGACCTTTACGTCATGCTCAATGGCGAGCTACAAGAACACGAGAGGGTTCATCATGGAAGTGAAGTCATTTAATACATTCATGGCATTTTCTGAATAATTCATAAGGTTTGCTACACACTAATCTCTTCTTTGCAATTTTTTCAGGTAATTTTTAATTTTTAAACTATTTTTTGTCCATTCAGGTGTGAACAGAACCTTTTTAAGTGAAACATTATAAAAGGAGACTCATTGTCTCATTTCAACATTCTAGCACTATAGAGGATGGCACGAACAAAGCAAACTGCAAGGAAGGATCCCATTAACTTTCCTAGCTATGTGCAAGGCACTCAGAAGCCACCATGGATGAATCACCACAAAAGGCGACGTAGTGTCTCGCACTCTGCATCCCATCGTGAAACAGGTGGTGGCCATACCTCTGGGAGTGAACAGTTGCATGAACAAGTGGAACATGGGCAATCCAAGGAAAAGGCCGTAAATCAACCCCAATCACCACCATCATCATATGATGAGCCTCCATCACCAAAGAGACCAACAAAGAGAAGGGTGAAGGAGCGTGCTCATAGACAGGTAGTTTCTGATGATGATTTTGATGAATCGCATGAGGATGTGTCTCAACAAGGTTCACAAGCAAGTGATGAGAGTCAAAGATTGCCACCATGGGGTAACGAAGAAATACCTACAAATCATAGGGTTACTGTAGCGGGAAAGACATTACCATCAAATCAGGGGGCCATACCCAATGATCAAGAGAGAGAGAGCAAAGCCAGCAACAACATCCTGAACAAGGAGAAAGCTCAAGACGCGTGCAACGGAAGAAGAAATTCTTTCAACCTCGTCGTAGACCACCCCAACCAAGACCACAAGAAAATGTCCAACGAAGACCACCACCACCACCACAAGCTAGAGCACCACAACGAAGAAGAAGATATACGAAGGCATTTGCAGAGATAAGGCACTATCAAAAGACAGCTGAGCTTCTCATACCTAGAAGACCCTTTGCAAGGGTGGTCAAAGAAGAGTTACAAAGGTATTGTGCAGGGTTAAGGATCCAAGCTCTAGCTTTAGAAGCTTTACAAGAGGCAGCTGAAGCATTTTTGATATCAATGCTAGAGGATTCCAACCTGTGCGCCATCCATGCTAAGCGAGTCACTATACAACCGAAGGACATACAATTAGCTAGGAGAATTAGGGGTGATCGTAGCTAAGTTTTGTAACTGATCTCTATGGACAAGAGATTTTTTGTAAATATTGCCATTTTCAATGAAACATTAGCACTTTTCCTCTATTCCATTTATAATCTCATTATTTAGAATGAAACATGAGCAGTCATTTTACATTTCCATGTGTTTTCTTGTGATAATCTCTCATATATGAATGACTGTTTTCTTATCTTGTCATTTTGATCTAGTGATAATATCCCTGTACTGAAATTTCTTTTTTATTTAAGGTCATGTAGGTCTTGTAGGGCATTAGGAGGCCAAATAAGGCCCTGCCACAGAAACGCGGGAGAAGGCCCTGCAAAACGTTTGCAGGGCCTTCTCCCGCGTTTCTGTGGCAGGGCCTTATTTGGCCTCCTAATGCCCTACAAAACCTTTGAAAGTGCATCAGAGGGATCATGACTAGTAAAGCTAGTTCAGGGGTAAGGTAACTATCTTGAGCAACTATCTTGGTCTTTTGAGCAACTATCTTGGCATCCCATCAAGAGTCCAAAAGAATGAAACTAAAGGTCCTGACATGCCCAAGGTTACCTTACATGAGACTCAACCTTCACTAGATGGATATTTTCAAGATGGTTACCTTACCCCTGAACTAGCTTTACTAGTCATGATCCCTCTGATGCACTTTCAAAGGTTTTGTAGGGCATTAGGAGACCAAATAAGGCCCTGCCACAGAAACACGGGAGAAGGCCCTGCAAACGTTTTGCAGGGCCTTCTCCCGCGTTTCTGTGGCAGGGCCTTATTTGGCCTCCTAATGCCCTACAAGACCTTTGAAAGTGCATCAGAGGGATCATGACTAGTAAAGCTAGTTCAGGGGTAAGGTAACCATCAGGGGATCATGACCTACAGGGATATTATCAAGAGTCCAAAAGAATGAAACTAAAGGTCCTCCCAATGCCCTACATGACATCAATACATCACATGCAGGTGCAAAAGAATTTTAGATAATATACTGAAAAAGAAATACTTGAGACAATTGTAAATAAAGCAAAGTGAAAATTTGATATTAATTCAATTGTTTACATCAATTGGCTTTGAGTTTCTCAATGACTCTCTTTCGACGCTCCAAAGCCATGGGTAGGGTGTAAGTCAAAATTGAGTTTGCTATTTGATCAACACTTCTAACACCTAGACCTAGAGATATACCTATTTGGCCTAAGACCTTTCCACGGAAGTTGGAACCTAAGGTTGTAGTTACAAGGGATTTCTTAACTAAAAAGATACAATTACTCCCCTGTGTAATGGTTGATAAACAAAGCAATTTACTTAAGGCCTTTAGACACCATGTCATGAAGTGGCCCTGAGGACTGAACTCTTTATGGATAATTACAAAATGGTCTTTGGGAAGTTTCCCAATGTAGTTTGCAAGGGATGAGCCACCTCCACGAGCCACTCGATCACCTCCGCTCCTTGCTGCAAACTTGTCGACTTCAATCACCTCCTGCACAAAGTTTTATGATTAGTAGCTGCATGTGTTTGTAAGAATGAATGACATGAATTGAAGATACTTACATCTTGAACTCTATCTTCTTCTTCTCCTCTCTCTTGAAGTTGTAAATTAATGCTGGAGTGGGACATCCCACTCTGCTCGATTACTGGTGAGGAGGGAATTTTTGATTCCAATATCCTTTCTTGTGCATTATTAAATTGTTCTTCTGTGATATGTTCATGTTCACTTGTGAGTATGTCATTGCAAACCAATTTTATTGTGTCGGCCACTGAGTCACCAAATGGCAAACACTTTTTCTCCAACAACTCAGAGGTACTATCCAAAGGACACTCTGACAAAGTACAAAACAAACTTAGGCATTCATCAAGCCGTAGCCCAAATGCCTTCTCTACATCATGTAAAAACAAATATTCTTGTCCCTCGACAAGAACCACTGAAAAAGTTTCAATCTCCACCTCTGGAATAGTTGCTTCTGGCTCCGAAGAGGTGGATGGCTTAGGCACTTCTTTCAACTTATCATCCACACCAAGAGGATAAGTTTTCTCAATAGCTTCTCTCTCTAATAGGAGATTCAAGGGTTCTTGAGGTGGTTCCTTTTTATCCTCGACAAAACCACCTGTAAGAAGATGAGGGATCTCATGAGGAATTGGTTCTGGTTCCTCATTCACAAAGAAAATTGTGGCAGCAATGAATGAAAGATATTTTGGACCCATCTTGCGTTTCCTATTCAATTTCCTTATAAGTGGCACAGTTTCATCAAGAAGGTGCCCTGCTTCCTCTGCAATTGCCTGGAACCGTTTCAATCGTTTTGCAAAAGCCTCATCACCTTTGTGAATGTAGGTGAGAAGGTCACATGGAACCCAAGCTCCATCATATGGTGGTATTTCAATGGAGAAACGCAATATATGAACTTGCATATATTGAAGTAGCTCCTCCAAAGCATCGGCATTCATTTGCATGGTTCCATGGAGGTCAGGAACCTTGGAGAGAAGATCATATAGGTCATGTTGACCTTTGTCATCTGAATCCTCCAAAAATTCTAGAAACTTGTGGCGTGCACTCTTAGTAGGTATAGAGGTGGAAGCCATAGCTTGCAAATGCAGACTGTTCTAACACTCAATGTGGTTGCAAAAGTGAGAAATGAGGAGAGAGGACTCCTATTTATAACTTTTCTAGAATTTTTAAGTGATGGGTCCCACTTTTTCATAGAAGTGACTTTTCCTTAAATTAAAACATAAGAGTCTTGAAAAGGAAAACTTTGACATTCGAGATCACATCAAAGGAAATAAACAATAAGAATGCTCTTTCAAGAAAAACCTTGAGAATTTACAGATACAACTAGAATGTGGCCAAAATATCCTTGAAGCAAATGTGAAAAATTTTTCATTGCAAAAATAGGTTTGTTTACAGGTTTCACAGTATCTTTACAAAAAAGAGTTATGACAATGAAATGTCAGTTCCATCCATGCTCCAATCTGCAAGAACCTTGATTTTGTCTTCCAATCTCTTTCCAATCTGTGGACAATTCATAAAAGAGTAAAACATTTTCAAATCATGAACAATAGTGATAGAATATGGAATACAACTCTTACCTTGTTCCCTCGTATTCGAAATTTGAAATCATGAAGATCATCATATCCCATGATAAGTAAGTGCTCTCTCAAGTTGGCCAAGTTCCAATGTTGATTAACTAAAACCACCTCCATATCATTGTTTGGTAACTTCACATTAATTTCAAATGAAGCTAAAGATCCCTCCGAGCTTTGCAAAGGTATCCACTCTCCTAGTTTACACATCCAACGATCATAATAAAATCTGATGTACAATGAGGTGCGATGTTTTAAATAGCGAAACCCTATACCTGTGTCACCAATTCTACAACGATATCTATCCCCTTTTGACAATCCTTCTACATAACCCCAGTTTTCCCCTAACAATCCTTCTACTGCTTCGTATGTAATATCTTTACATAGGAACATTGTAGGAGTTTCTACAAAAGGAATGCCTTGAAATATGAAAACAAAGCAATGGATTGGTAGAGTCCAATGAAGACCTATTGATCTAGATACGCGTGTGAATTTCAAAGAGTTATGTATGTCCATCACCATCTTACGCTTGAAAGATGATATGGACCAAAAATCAGGTTTTGGCCACTCTAAACTAAGAAGAGAGTCAACTTTGATAATCTCCAACCTTCCATATTCACCATCTGTGGAAGGAACAATGTACTCGTGAGTGTAAAAGAAGATCCTTTCACGAATAAGTTTAGCAGGAGGTACATCTGGAAACACTAATGCCCCAATGTCTGCATGTAATGCTTTGAAAGTTCCTGTGAGACTATGAAGTGGTTGCTCTTCCACTAAACTAGAAGGAAATATGACTGTAGCAATGAAAAACATATGAGATGAGTAATTAAGACATTTAACACCATGAAGCATTGAGAAAATAGAAATACTCACAATGGATTGGATATCTAATTCTATTGGAGTTTTCTAACTTCATGGTTGAAACTGTGAAGACATGTTGTACAATAGCAACCATCCCACCATGTGTTTGCTGCTTGAAGCCTAAGAGCTTACCTTTCCAATGAAGATCCAAATTTCCACGATCTCGAACACGATGAGGACCAAGTCCAGATGGCTGCATGTACACCCATGCACCTTTGCAAAACTCTTGTGGTAGCCAACTTCCTTCCATTGTTTTGATGTTGTGGCACGTCATTGTGTGAACTTCGTCCTTTGGTCTCCTACGAGCTCTGGAGCTTTCCATGGGAGTAAGAGTTGTTGTCATTGCTGCAGAAGTTGGGAGAATGGTAGGAGGAGAAACAATGCTTCTGTTGTATGGTATGGAGGGAATAGAGGTGAAAAATATGACTTTTTGGGTTTTGGGTATGAAAATGGGAGTTTGAAGAGGGAAAATAGAGTTTTTTGAGTCATTTTGAAAAAAGTCACTTTTTTAGTCCACAAATATGCACGGATTTTGAATTAGAAGTCAAAAATAGCACTTTTGACCCTGAAAAGTGATATGGAGGTCATTTAATGGTATTATGATGAGTTTTACAACTTTTAAAAATTTTTGAATTTTTGGGCCCAGCCTGATTACGAGATTTCTTCTCTCTCTAGAAGACAACCCTGAACATAGAGGAATCTTGTCCCCTCTTCCCCCTTCAGCCTAGTATTTTATAGGGTATAGACTGTGGCCACCACCCTCTTCTGATTGGTCCATCACTAATCACTCTTTGAGCTAAAAGGCCCATCCAGGGTTCACCTTTTTTCCTAATGGGTATGCTCCATTTTCGAACTTGACTACCGGGTGTTCTAGTCCATGGGGTTGATCGGGGTTCTTAATCTGGACCAAAGATCTTCTCAGGCCGTCTTCATAGATGCGAGCACCTAGACGATTAGTCCTGATGTATTCCAATTGAGTCTTGTAAGGTCCTTCTAGCTTTTTTAGATAAGCCACCCCTGAACTACCTACATGTCTCTCCATGTTATAGGACATCTCAGAATCACTTGTTTCTGATCGGGGAGTGTATGGGTAATCACTCAACTGCTAGGCCCAAGACCTAGCAGTGTGATGGATACTAGCTTCAGAAGATCTGAGGCTTTGTCTGTCTCGACCTAAGTGTCTGCCTGACCTGAGGTTCATATGCTTGGTTTATCTACCCCCTTGGTCCCAAGTACACCCTCGTTGCAGGTGAATTTGTACCAATCACTTTGTTCTTTTTAGTTGATCAATATGTTAAGCACTTGTTCAAAATCACGTCGTCAGGAATATTTAAGTGAAGTTTGCACTTGATAAGTGATCGATTCGAGTTTACTTTTGTCCCTTAGGGTTTTCGCACTTAAGACTTACTTAATGCTTGCACTTAATTTATTAGTTCTCTTGGACTTGATTCGTGCCTAACGTTGCCCTAATTAATTACCACACCTAAGTCGTACTTAGCCTAGGCTAGGAATTGACAAAGGAGGGTTGAGAGAACTTCCAACCTCAATCCTCTGGTTGCTCAGACTGTTGCACAAGCCCAAGAAGCCTTGTCCCAAGCTTGGTACACACCCTTGCTAGCTTGCTTTGAATTGCCTTGCTTGCACACAATGTTCCTGCAAAAATTCACAAGTTAATGTAGCTCCTTTACCACAATGTATTGAAAGACACACATCAACAATTACTGGCCCCCCCCCCCCCCCCCCCCTTGAAGTAACTTACTGCACCCCCAAAACCTTATGACCACCTAGTCTCACCTAAAGGTCAACTTAAAAATATACATGTTCTAAAACTCCGCGTATGATTCTTACAAAAACTAGTCAAGGTCCGCGTAGGATTCTCAACAAGCTTTCCAATGAGACCAAAATCTCATCAATCGGAGTTCGTATGGTGAAGTTATGACCATTCAGGCACTTAGGGGTCAAGACAGGCTCTTAGGGCTCAGGAAATTCCTCCCTAGTTTCTAGGTCTTTTGCCCACTCCTAAGGCTCTAATGTTATCTCAATGTGTCCAAAATTAAGCCCAAATATACCTCAATTCACTCAATTAATTCACTCTAAAATTTCATGCGTTAAGCCCATGTATCGCGATAGGTCGGGTGGAAGTGTCGCGATAGGTGGAGGTGTCACGATAGGTCAAAGTGTCGCGATAGGTCGGGGTTTCACGATAAGTCGGGGTGTCGCGATAGGTGGAGGTGGCGTGATAGGTCGAGGTGTCGCGATACCTGGGAGTGTCGCGATAAGTCGGAGTGTCGCGATAGGTGGAGGTGTCGCGATAGGTCGAGGTGTCGCGATACTTGGAAGTGTCGCGATACCTGGGAGTGTCGCGATACTTGGAAGTGTCGCGATACCTGGGAGTGTCGCGATAGGTGGAGGTGTCACGATAGGTCGAGGTGTCTCGATACTTGGAAGTGTCGCGATACCTGAGAGTGTCGCGATACTTGGAAGTGTCACGATACCTGGAAGTGTCACGATACCTGGGATTGCCGCGATAGGTGGAGGTGTCACGATAGGTCGAGGTGTCATGATACTTGGAAGTGTCGCGATACCTGGGAGTGTTGTGATACTTGGAAGTGTCGCGATACGTGGGAGTGTCGTGATAGGTCAAGGTGTCGCGATACTTGGGAGTGTCGCGATACCTGGGAGTGTCCCGATACCTCGAGGTGTCGCGATAGGTCAGGATATGGTGAATTTTTTTGTTCTATCTAGTGATCCTAGGAGCTCTAGGGCTGCGCAGTGTCGTGGTGCACTCAGAATCGTGATTGGGGCAACTTTTCGGTGTGTCGCGATAGCTCGAGCTTGACGCCTCGGGGCTTGCGCAGAGAGATTCCGTACCTGCTGAGCTTGCTGGAGATGATGATGGAGCTGAAACCTGCAAGAAACATGCAAAAACACACACAAACAACGACACACACTCGCTCTCTCTCAAGCTCGCACAAAGCAAATGAGGGAAATGATTTGGAAGCGGAATATAAGGTGGTGAAGGAGATGAAGATGGAGATGAAGATGGAGATGGAGATGGAGAAAAAACAAGAAATTTACCTACTACTTACTATTCCAACGCGTCCTCTCTACATCTTACCATCACACGCTCGTCCTCAAAGCTCGAGTCCCCGACAACGGCACCAAAATTTGGTGTAGCTCAGTGATGAGTAGCACCTCCTTTAATGTCAATCCGGGAAGACATGAGGATGGTATGAAGACCTCGAGCAAGTGAAGGCACAAATGTGTGAGTGAGAAGCACACAAACATGCACACACATACACACACACGTGCACACACGGTAAGAACAAAGAGAGTAAGACAATGGAATCACTTCTATTATAACCAAGTTCTCATACAAGCTCAAAACTACAAGAAGCTAGGCCCAAAAATGAGCTCTCTAGCTCTATTTATAGTTTTTGACTAGCTTTGGCCCTGTCCAGACGTAGTGTCCGGCCTAGTTAAAAATTAGGTTCCAGGGCTTATTCGAGGGCTCAAACGAGATCTAAAAAATATGAAAATTGGCAGGCAACTACTTCTAAAGCTCGAGGACTCCTCGGCTTGTACAAAATGGAGCTACAAAAAAGGTGAAACGATATTTACAAGGGTTTTTAGTGATGAGAATCACTTTTAAAATGATGTAAGGTTTGGAAAAATTTAATGGGTTGCCTTAGTGCTAGATCTGCATGTATGCCATACTTGCTTCTCCCCATATGATGCCAACAACATGCTAACGGATTGAGAATGCACTAAGGGGTGCGTCTCAGAGTGAATCCATGGTAGTAAGTTACCATACCCTCCATTATCAGTTTCATTATTTGGTAAGATGTAGCCATAGAGTTTAAATTTAGGAGACAATAGGAACTTAAGTCAAAGAAACTCGAAGGGATTCAAGTCCAAGCCTAATCATATAAAAGATGAAAATCAAAAGGAAAAAAGAACAGAAAGTTGGCACCGCTACAACTTATCAAAATAATGAAATTACATACCTAACTAGCATCATTTGGACAATAAAAAGACAAAAAAGAATTAAAAAACAAGTGATTGGTACATAAAGAACCATTGATACATGTGTATATATTGGGTAACATGGGGAGACAAATTCATGAACTTAGGTCAAGAAAGCATATAGGCAAAGTGGATTGGCCAAGCATTAGGTCATCAGAAGTGAGTGTTAATCTCACTCCAAGGTCGTCTTGGGCCCAACAGTTGAGTGATTACCCGTGAGCTTAGAGACAAGTGATTTGGAGATGCCATATAGCATGGAGAGATCGGTGGGTAGTTCAGGTGTAACCTATTTAGAAACACCAGAAGCCCCTATAAGATTGAACTGGAGTATATAGGAATCAATTGACTAAATGCTCGCATCTATGAGGATGGTCTAAGCAAATCAATAGTCCAACTTAAGAATTTAGATCAACCTATCAGACTTGAATGCACAGTGGTCAAATTTGAAGCCGACTTATACATAGATAAAGAGGGATCCATGTATGTAGTGACCAACATCCATGTATGTAGTGACCAACCTACCTAACAGAACCAATGAATTCGTATCCATTGTGTATGAGACGAACACTAGAGACATAGATCAAGAGATCAATGAACAAGAACCTAGGATGACTTGCAGTAAATCAGTCTTATCAAGAATAATCACACCTAATTGGATACCTCAAGTATACAGCTCTTTGTAAGTAGAGATACTGACAAAGACTTCTAGAGGTTTAGAGAAGATAAACCAAGTGATGTTTCTAGAATCATTATCTATGAATTCAAGGATCAAAAAATCTCAGGAAAGATCATCCACCTTGACAACATTTATGAGGATGTTTGTAGTTATTGAACACAATTGACATTCCTACACATGGAAAAGCGAACCTATCTTCCCTTACCATAGGTCAACTAACTCTCATAACCCAATGGGACAAGGATCTTTGCACATATTAGGAACCCAAAAGAAGAGGTCCAAAGAATGACTAGAAGTGAGTTTCATACACACCACAAGAATGGATAGACAAGAAGTGGACATGGATATGATAGAATGAGAAAGAACTAGAGAGCATAGGGCCCAAAAGGGTAGGGATGGCTTTCCTCTGCCCAGACTTAGAGAACACCCAACAATTCTAAGGCCTACTCAACTAGTAAAATCAGTAAAAAATTACTTCAATGGAACTCATGACCCATGTTGCGAAGTTTAAACAAGTGTTGAGGGAAGAACAAGTGGACAACATGTTCACTCAATACAACACATTTATGCTACCTTTGAAGAACTTTGCTCTAACTTGGTTCCAAACTCTACAATAGAGACAATTAAGGGACACCCATCATCTGCTAGAAACCTTCATCACCAGGTTTTATAAGAGTGGGATCAGACATAATACCTCATCATTGATCCACAATTTCAAACAGACTCTGCAAGAGACTATTAGGCTAGCAAGGCATATGCTCAAGAAATATATAAAGAGATGTCCAATACCAGAAATATTGCCTACCCAAGCCAAATAAGTTTTCCTATTCTTAGACGACTTGCTTAGTGCAAAGATAAGATCATATGTTTACTTAAGAAACCCCAAATATTAGAACAATGCATAAAAATCTGCATAGATATTGAGGATAACTTAGGAGATGAGTTGGAGCTTTCTAAATTCTATAAGGATTATGATTGCTCAACCAATCTCTCATCTAAACTTTCTACACCTATAGAAGATTTGGCAAAGTGAGTGGCTAAAAAATTAGTGAGTATCGCCACCTCAGAACTATCAACCACCCTCCTATGCACCACTTAGACCCCTACCTATGCTAGGAGAGAAACTTCCACCCCTTGCTAATGTACTTTAAATGAAATACACTTTTTTCAAGGATAACCTCAATAGGGTATCAGTACCGACATCCCCATTGATAATGGAACATGACCTTAATGCCCAAAGTTTTGATTCTACACAAGGTGATAACCCCCTAGAATACTATATAGAGTCCCCAAAACATCTTCAGGCTTACCAATATGAAACACCCATGTTAGAACCTAACTGGGAACCTAATTTTGCCAATCCCAACCCTAGACCCCAGATGAGGCAAGTGAGACCTCAAGGCCCTAAAGGACCATGCGTTAGGTACCAAGGAGTGCATTTCATAAGAGAATGTCCACTTCTTCCATTGAATGGACAAACACACTACTTCACCATTCAAGCTTATTGCCCGGAGTGTGGTAAACAACACATCATATGAGAGTATCCCAAAAACCTAGAGAATGCCTCAAAACTAACTTCGATACATGAAAACTAACTCCGATACATGTGATAGGCATTGTGCACAAATGGGTCCCCACCCACTAATGTGCCCATTCAAGCAGTGACTAGAGCCCAAGCCTTACATCAAAACCAATAGATAAATCCAAAAAAGCTCTTGAAAGGTAGTGAAGCTGGAGAATCTGGTGGAAAGAAGACCAAATCTTGGAAAGAATCATGAGAAAGACTTAAGAGAAAATGAAATAAGAGGACAAATGGAATAAGAGGACAACAAAACTAGAAGGTATTTCAAAAGAGACTATGACCAAAATCCTTGGACATGATGTTCAGAGCTTATCAAGCTAGGTTGAGAGATGGAACCAACATAGAAGAATTGGACAAGAGTTACCCTAGAGTAGACTTAGGAATAGAAAGAACAAAGCGCTATATGAAAATGGTTGAATTAGCCAAAACAATGTCCAAAGCAACCCAACATGTTAATTGGAGCAATCTAGTTTAGCCAGAGTTGCATTTTCAAGGACTATTAGAGAGACTAGAACAATTGGTGTTGAATTCAAATCAAGCCAAATCAAAAAAGGCTTCTTCCATCAAGAGCTTACAATGAGAGGTCTGAGCTTTGATGTCACAAGTGCCCAACTCCACTAAAGGATGAATCCCCCCTTCAATTCACAAGTATTCACAAGGATTCTTGAGGGAGGTTCAAGAAGAGAAACAGAGGTTAGAGCAAGGAGCTCAATTGCCAATCCAAGAGATAGATGACCTTTGCAACAATAGCATAACCACACGACTAGCTCATGAATGAATGGTTGTCCTCCCAACCATATGACTCTATATATAGCTCTCTCCAAGGGACTTCCTTCTTGGGCAGATGGATTCTAACCATCCATGTGTCCACCATGTAACTGCATGTGTTCCAAGTGTCCCTGTTAACCATAGTTAAGTCAAGTGGATGCTTCTAGAAGGTCCTAGAGCTCTTTGGGCAAAATACTCTCCCCACGTACCCCATGTGGGTTGAACCCAAGACCTCGTCCTTCATACCCTTGAGACTTAACCACTAAGCTAAGTGGATCACTTGGTTACAAGAGTAAATGACCTTCTATTAAGTCTAGTCTCGAGATCTTTGGTCATACATACGAGAGATCAAGCAGTGTCCGATTTTAGATCTGTCTGAACCAGCTGGATCTTTAGACCATAGGCCTACTTAATTACATTATTCTCCCCTTGGAAAATACTTTTGTCCTTGAAAATTAGAGCTATATATACTGTAGGAAACCCCCAAGCCTCATGTTCTAAAAATTGAAGAACATGCATTCATTTGATTAGTTTTTCCACTTAGAAATCGAAACTAGAAAACCTTACAATGTTCTTAAACTTGAAGAACATGCTTTCATTTGATCGGTTTATCCGCTTAAAACTTGAAACTTCTTTATTGGGGACCAAATTAAAACTAAAAAGTTGGAAAATTTTCTTGGATTGTGGAAACCTTTTCCCATGTTGAGTTTTGTTCAGTTTCATCCTTCCATTTTACTAAGCACTCTTCGTACAAGTGACTTCTTGTATGTTTATCTCGGGTGCAAAGTATTCTTTCAAGTTCATGAGGAATTGTTTTACTTACAGGAAGTGGAAGTATAACTTGATGTCCAACCAGATTATCTGAATCTGTCAAACTCTTCCTAAGTCAGCTAACATGGAATACTAGACGAATCCAACTATCTTTTGGAAGTTGCAATTCATAAGCCCATAATCCAACTTTCTTGGTAATTGGAAAAGGACCGCAATATCTAGGCAACAACTTGGTGCATTGAATAGTCTTGACTTTTCTGACCTTTGAGGAACACGAAGATAAACTTGACCATCAATCTGAAATGTAGCATCTCTTTGTTTTGGATCAGCATAAGCCTTTGCACGATCTTGAGCTTTCTTTAAGTTTTCTTTAGCTATCTTAAGCTTAAAGTTCATGCCTTGAAGGAATTCTTGGGCTGCTTGTACTTGTTCATTCTGAAGTCCTATCACGTATGGAGACCTAGGCTGGAACCCATACATCAACATGAATGGACTAAATTCAGTTGATGAATTCTTATCACTAGTATATGCAAACTCAGCTAAAGGAGATAGTCTTCCCAATCAGTCTATTTGGAAGTGACATAAGCTCTGAGTATGTCTTCCAAGATCTGATTGACTTTCTTTGTTTGTCCATCCATCTGGGGATGTTCAATTGTACTTGAACTTAGTTTAGTTTCAAGTCTACAAAAGACTGCTTGCCAAAAATGACTTGTGAATTGAGCATCTCTATCAAAAACTATATCTACTGGAAGATCATAGAGTCTGTAAAGTTGATTTACAAATATTTTTCGAAGTTTTGGAGTCTTATAAGTAGTCTTGACTAGAATAAACTGAGCAAGTTTAGTCAATCAATCAACTACAACTGAGACTGAATCAAAGCCTTTTTGAGTGTGAGGTAATCCATAAATGAAATCCATGGAAATACTTTCCCATTTTCCTTTGGGAATCTCCAAAGGATGCAACAATCCTCCAACTTTAAGTCATTCAAATTTATTGACTTGACAGTTATGGCACTTGGATACATAATTTTGCACATCTCAATGTAAACTAGGCCAATAAATTTCATTTAATTAACTCATAGGTTTGGTTAATACCATGATGTCCAACACTTGGAGCATCATGGCATTCGGAAAGTACTTGATTTTGTATGTCCGACATACTTGGGATGCAAACCTTACCTTTATAAAGAAAATATCCATCTTGGAGAGAATAGTGTTTAAAGTTTATCCCAAAATTACTTGCTTCGTTCTGTTGGGCTTGTTCAGTTGCTTTCCATGCTTGGCTATAGCTTGGATCTTCTTTGCAGCTTCCTTTCAAAGTTGAAATAAAATCACTTTGAATTTTAAAAAACTTAGGTTGTTCAGCATAGGTATTCGACTTAAGGCGTCTCCCACTACATTGAACTTTCCTTTCTTGTACCTTAATTCTTAATTGAACTCTTATAACTATTCAGCCCATCTTGCTTTTCTACCTCTCAAATCTGTTTGGTTTGCAAACCACTTGATGCTCTCTTGATCAAAGACTATGGTTAACTTCGATCCATACAAGTAATGGTGCCATTTCTTCAGAGCACTTATAATAGCAAAAATTTCTCGCTCATAGGTAGAGTGGTTTTGTTGAGCAGGACTTAGCTTTCTACTTTCAAAAGCTATTTGTCAACCTTCTTGGCTTAGTACTGCCCCTACCGTAGATGAACTTGCATCTGTTTCTAATTGGAAAGGCTTGTTTGGATCTATGATTTGTAGAATTGGGACTGAAGCCAAGGCAAGTTAAGCAAGTCTGAGAAAGTGTGCAAGAAGGGTGATCTAGTGTGTGCAAAGAAGGTATGTAGAGAACTAGTAAGCAAGGCAACCAAGGTGGCAAAAGGACCATTGAAGAGGTGTGCGCGTTGAAAGAAGGTCTTCCTCTCCCTCCTACCCTATTGGAAGCTTGAGTGCAAGGTGTGCACAAGAGCAAGCTCCTAGAGAAGGTGGAGGTCTAGTACAGAGAAGGTTGGCAACATAAAGAACTTTGGGTATCTTGTAACCTTGTGTGTGTGTATTCATTGGGATTAAGCACTCCGTAGAGAGATCACTTGGTCTTGTTTGGATATCATTATTGTATTTCCCTATTGGTAATCAATATACACAATCTTCCAGTGTCTGTGTTCCACTTCTTCTTCTTCTTCGTCTTCTTTCTCCTACAAACACTCAAGTCCCTTTCCGCAAAAGAATCCCCTAAAAATAATTGGCACGCCCGGTGGGACCACAAGGAGGCTTGAGCGTAAGAGAAGCAATATGTGCAAAGTGTAGAAGAAATGCAAGGATACCAACAGTGCTGGTCTGAGAGGTAATATTTCTTTTATTTGGAATTCTCTTAGCCTAAGAGGAGTATGAGTAGCTCATCACCGCAACCTGGTCTCAAACATTGAGGGTCCCTTGCAAAGCAACAAGAAGAAAAGTTTTTTTAAGGTCAACCAACCCTTTATCATCAACATCATTAGTAAGAAACATGGCGGCTTAGGTAGACTTAGAAACTCTACTCTCTAGGTTGGATATCAATTTCCATCTTTCAAGGGATTAGCACAATAAGACCTAGATGAACATATTAGAAGATTTTTGGCCTTATGTAAGACCACAATTCTGATGGGAAGAGAAGATGCATTTTTTATTCTTTTCCCAACAACATTAGAAGAGTTAGCGGCTAAATGGTTTAGTCAATTTATCGATAATCATTTCACTACATGGGATCTACTAAAGGAAGCATTTAAGACACAATTCCAACAAGGGAACACAACAAAGAACATCATTGAGGGGTTACAAAATTTAAGATTAGGTCCTAAGAAGACATTTCCAAAATTTATCACCAAAGCCAAGGCATTGATGGCTAAATTACCAGACCCTCCCCATGACTTCTTCATCAAGAAGTGACTTGCTAAACCACTTCCAATCTCAACACAGTGTAAAATTAAAGAGCTAGTGCTACCTACAACAACAATTGAAGAGTTCATTAATACAACCACAAGATTGGAGAGGATTAAGATTCAATATGGGACAAGCTCCTCTAGTCTATCATATCTTGTAGAATCTGAGGACCTAGTACTTCAATTAAGGAAGTAACTTGAGAGCTTTAAAAAGAACAAACGCCACAAAGAGGAGGAAAGTGCAGTAAATTAGTTGAGGTGAGAAATTGAGGCCTTAAAGCTCCAAAAAGAAGAGGAAGCCAAAGCAGAAGAGTTTGCACAACTTCAATAGGAGTTAGAAGAACTCCGAGGAGGTGGCATCAAAATTGGATTTTGGTGCACCATGTGCTGCAAATAGGGTCATGTGGTAAGTGAGTGCCCTCTTTAAGCATGACTTGCTAACTACGCAGGAAAGCTGGTCATGAGGCCCAGGAATGTCAGTCAAGAGGGATGCCTACACAAACAAATTGGGCACAAGGAGGAGCCCTACCACCAACTAATGTGATGGTGGCTGCACCTAGCCAAGGTAACTCTTATAACCCTGGACCTAGGGATCACTTTGGAAATGCGCCAAGGAGGCCGATCATTTTTTTCAAATGTGGAGAATGTGGGCATTATGAAAGTAGGTGCACTCTACTAGAAAATGCCCCTCCTTGCAGGAACTGCCTAGAGGCTAAAGACCATTATACCGATTGTTTTCCTAAGAACCATGCATCTACATCTGGGTCACACATTCAAATGATCTCTGTGAGCAAATAAAAAGTTGGAGAACAAGTCAATGTGCCATCACCATCTACCAGAGTAGTGTAGTTAGAAGAAATTGACTCTTTTCTAATGTAGACAAGAAGCAAGGGGAAGGCTCAAGTAGATATAAGCCAAGACTCAAGTACTAGTGGACTAAACAAGGACAAAGGGACATCTGAATGCAAGGCCAATACAAGTGAAGATACAAGGCAAGAAGAAGATCTCATAGGTACTAGTGATGCCATTGGGCATGCATTCAACAGGGCTCATGAGAAGTTTGACCAATCAAATAAATCCCATGATCTTAAGGAATCTGAAGCTACAAGACTACTCAAAGTAATTAAAAAGGAGGTCAATATTTTTTATTTAATAAATATGGATGGAAAATTCAGGGCAGAGGTCTTGCAGATCATTGATGAGGCCTCCACAACAAAATTAGTGGAAAAGACTAGTGCTAAGAATAAGGATAAATCTATAGGGGAAGCCCCCCTTACAAATTATAAGAGCTCACGTCTAACAATCACTATCAGAGGACATCAGCTACAAGGAGCTATTGTGGATGGAGGTTTTGGCATTAACTTGATGCCTGAACATACCATGAAAAAGCTTGGACTCTTACTTTCAAGACCTGCCATCTTCACTGTAACATTGGCAGACCAAAGCATAGTGAGATTTATGGGAGTGGTCCCTCGAGTCCTAGTTGAGATACAAGGTAACATCTTTAACTTGGACTTTGTTGTCTTAAGGTTGACACAAGTAGGACACAATGTGGGTAAAGCAAGAGGGAAAAGATTTGCAACATATATTTTTAGAAGAAGGACCAGACAACCAAAGACATACCAGCACGATGCAGACAATTGGTATTTGTATGGAAGAAGATTTGTTGGACAACCTAGAGGCAGATTTCTATGAAGAAGAGAACATGTTGGATTGGCTACTTGGAGAAGACTCATCTTTCTGCTATGGAATTTTTCCAAACAACTCAAGTAGAGAGGAAGTCTATGAAGGAAAAGAGGAGATCATTCAGGGTAGTGATTCAGGCGAACTAGGCAAAAGCCATAGAAGAGAGAAGAGAAGAAAAACACTTAAGTGCAATGTTGATAAAGCTACTTCAACTCCTGTATCAATGGCAACTTTGTTATGGATAGTGGAATGGATATCATCTATTATGATAATTTTTATGGCAGAAACTACAGGGCTTTACAAGGATGGGGAAGGAGTACCTATAGGTATTTGGAAACACAAGATTCCATTGGCTGAAGAAGCTGGAACATTAAACATGAAATTTTGCAAATTAAATCACACTGTAGCTGAAGTAGAGATACAAAAGATGGAGTATGCAAGAGATATTACTCCAATGTAGGATTCAGGGTGGACCTATCACATGGTCAGTGTGCTCAAAAGGAAGATAGCTCAAATGAAGTGCAGTACAATAGGAGACTGTGGAGGACAAATCACTTCCATTTTTCACCATATCTAGGCTCAAGGCTTATCACCAACAAGAGTGAAGATTTCTGGATCACCTGAAACTTGCAAAATCCATCCAGGTTATACATAGCCTTCTTATACCATTTTTTTTGTTTAAGTTCTATAAGTTTCATCAATTTTTGTGCTTTTTCTTTGAATTTTTATGCAATTTAGAAGAAATTTCATAGCCCTCTACATGAACACATTGCTGAAAATTAATAGGAATTTTTTAAGATTTAAAAGATTTTTTTAGAATTTTTCATTTTTTTCAATGTCATTTTTCTTGATAAAATAGAAGAAAAAAGGAATCTCTCTGAGGTTTTGAGTGGGAAAAGTGTTTTAGAAATTTAAGATTTTTTTTGTATTTTTTTGGAACTTTTTGGCTTCTATTGGATTTTGTTTTGATTTTTTGTCTATTTTTTAGTTATTAAAAAAAAGAGGCCCCGATTGTTATTTTTTTATTTCCCAAAAAAAATTAAAACTTTCTCTCTCTATCTTGCCTCTCTACCTCTCTCTACTTCTCTCTCTCTGTCTACCTTCTCTCTCTATCTCTCTCTATCTTCTCTTTCTACCTCTCTATACCTCCCTCTACCCTCTCTCTAATCTCTCTCTACCTCTCTCCCTGGCCCCCACCATACGATAACTTTTATCCTATGGTATTTAAATATTTATATTTTATTATTTTGCTTGGAAAGATGTTTTTGGCTTTAGATTGCACCTCGGATGGCCATTTTTTTCAAGGTTGGGATCAATTTCATGTTTCTAGACACTAGTGGACGCAATTTTTAGATTAGCTTTGCAAAAAATCCAAACTTTTCTCCTCCTTTTGGTCCAATCCCATATGTTTCGTGCACATTTAACATGTATTTTTTATTTTGCACTTGGTCCACATGGTCTATTTCTACCTTATTTTCTTGCATGTTCACATTTTTCCATATGAACCCTCGGTAGCTTTCAATGTTTAGCATTTTGACCCTCTCCAGAGTCCCTAATACTTCTCCCTGCCCTCCCTTTATCCTTCTACCTAGCTCCAACCTTACCCCTCCTTACCCTATCCTTCTTAACCTTTTAGCCCTCTGTAACATTTCCTTTCTACCCTCCATTCTCTAGCTTTTGCTTCTTCAATAAGCTCTTATACATTTTTTGTTCTTCCTTGGTGATTGTTTTTTCCTCCTCCTGGTGGAGTTGGTAGCTGCTTAGATGTCATTTTTGAAGGTTTTGCACACACGTATCAAGGCGTATCTCTGCTCTTGGTTTGGTTGTTAGGTCTCTGAGATAGAGACCCCATTAGGTGGTGGGCAACTATTGATCCCATCAAATTCATATTGGTCAAAGTCGAATGATCAAGTCAAAGTGGTAAAAGTCAAATTGGTCAAAGTCCAATTGGTCAAAGTCAAAGTGGTCAAATTCAAGTTGGTCAAGGTGCATAGGTAGTGCACAATCAATTTATTCATAATGGTTATGGTTTGCAGAAAGTCGAATGTAGGTTGCAGATGATCTTTCTATAAGGATTTCAAGGGTTTTTAAAGTCTTTAGAAGGTTCAGGTGGACCCTCCCTTATGTACACATTTGAGAATTGAAGGACAAAAGTAAAGGCATATGAAGAGGAAGCAATATGCAAAAGTGTATGTATGGCCCCCCATTTAAAATTTTGTTTTAGTCCTAAAGTCACTACAAGACAAAATAGGGAGTCGTTGGCTATACACATTTTGAGACATTCTTGGTACATCAAAGTGAGCACCAAGATATGCTATCACTTAGGAGCATACATAGGTGAATTGACACACAAGGCAAGACCATGCATTATTCTTGGAGTTAGAATAAGCAAGTGAGATCAAGATGAGCTGCAGTCAAGTGAGTGGATGGATTTTGAATCTAATTCCCCACAAAAATTACCTCACTTCACTTGCCCATGGGAATCAAAGTCCACTCAAATGAGAGCTCCCACCATACTGATAAGAAATGATGATTCAATTCTCCCTAGGAACATGAATGTAATAAAGAACACTAAAGTGGAATGCCATCTCACTTTAGAAGAATGGTTAAAAGTCAAACCTGAGTTGTGGAACCATGTAGCAAACCAATTTCCAAAACTTGCTAAGGCCCACTCTCTAGAAAAGATTGCAAGGAAAGTTGCTTGAGCTACCCACTGATAGGATCAAAGATATGGGTGAAGGAGAAGAAGGGAATACCTATCTCTCTATATCTTTTCAAGGCTACACCACAAAGGAAATTTTAGATTTAGGTGCAGGAGTTGCTATTGCCACTACTTTCCTCTAGAAGAGATGGGGCAAGCCAACTCTAGGAACCATGAGAATGAAGTTTCAAATGGCGGATGGCCATATAGAGCAGCCATTGGGTTTACTGGAAGGAATGGTGGTGTAGAGTTTGAGCACACCTTTGCCATATGTGAGTTGGGGAAGAACCATGGCTATGAGATGATTTTGGAATGAGCATTCACAAGGCAATTGCAAATAGTGCAGGATTGGGGAACCAATTCCTTTTACTTGGAACACTTAGGAGTGGCCACCAAAGTCAATCTCAAGGACTATTCCCATCGAGATGTACCCCTGCTACAATGGAATAGCATTCACAAGATGCATGAAGCAACGGAGTTAGTGCAATGCATAGGATTAGACCCTTTGTCACGAGGAAGGAGATAAGGAAGAGAGCTCACACACACACTCTCACTCTCAAGGAGAAGCACACACACAGATTGAGGCAAGGAAGAATGATCTTCTTCTTCTTCTTCTATTACATAAAAGGAATGTACAAGAATGACCTAAAAACAAGAATACAACCAGTGCAATATATAAAGACCAATACATAAGGAAAAACCTAATGTCCACGAATGAGTGAGCTGGCAAGAAACAAATGTGCCATCACTCTCAGTAGATAAATCTAATAAAGCTCAATGAAGTATCCCTGACATATACCGGCGTGACCACTATACATGTCAGAGAAACAAAAAACTGGTACGTGTCATCCTCGATTATCATATGTTGAGCTTGATATCTCAACACTCCCCCTCAAGCTCAATGCCATATCCTGTAATCCAAGCATCTTCTGAAACTTCTTCAACTTCTCAGCTCCAAGTGCTTTGGTGAAAATATCAGCAACCTGCTCATCTGTTCTCACATAAACAAGATCAATATCACCTGCTAATACCTTCTCTCTGATGAAGTGATAATGTACCTCGATATGCTTTGTTCTAGCATGGAAAACAGGGTTCCGTGCTAACTGTATGCTGCTAAGATTATCACAATAGATAGTGATAGGCTTTTGCACTTCCATACCTAAATCTGCAAGTAACATCTCCAGCCATGATGCCTCACATGCTGCCATTGCAGCACCTCTATACTCATCCTCTGTACTCGACAAAGCAACAGTGGGTTGCTTCTTACTACTCCCTGTAATAGCTGTACCTCCAAGTGAGAAAAGAAAGCCACTAGTAGATCTTCTATCTGGAGTACTACTAGCCCAATCTGCATCGGTGTATCCATGAACCTACAAATCTACACCAGCTTCATAAAACAATGCATAATCCAAAGTAGCACTCACATAACGTAGAGTGCGCCTTAGAGCATCCAAATGTGGCTTCCTGGGAACCTCCATAAGCTGACTTTCAAGTCCAACAGTGTAGCTTAAATCAGGCCTTGTAATTGTAAGATATATAAGACTTCCCACAATTTTCCTGTACATAGTAGCATTTTCCAATGTTCACCTGATGTAGTATCCAATTTCAAATTCTGATCTAAAGGCATAGAAATTGGCTTACAATCAGCCATACCTTACTTTTGCAGCATATTCAAGGCATATTGCCTTTGCGACATCCATATACCTGTTTCTGTATGTATAAACTCAATGCCCAAGAAATAGCGCAGCACACCAAGATCTTTCATGTCAAATTCCTGCATAAGAAGTTTCTTTACCTCTTTGATGCTTTCTTCATTATCACCACCTACAATCAGACCATCAACATAAATAGCCACAATAGTGATGCCATCATCAGCCTTCCTTGCATATAGTGAGTGATCTGCATCACACATAGAAAACCCAATGCCGGTTAAGTAATCAGCAATCCTTGCATGCCATGCACGCGAAGCCTGCTTCAGCCCATACAAAGCCTTTTGCAACCTGCAAACATATTCTGGATGCTTTGAATCTTCATATCCTTGTGGCTGGTCCATATATACTTCTTCCTGTAACTCACCATGTAGGAAAGCATTCTTCACATCCATCTGATGCAAAGTCCATCCTTTTGCTGTAGCTAATGCAACAAGTGTTCTGACAGTAGACATTTTAGCTACAGGGCGGAATGTTTCCTCATAATCAATGCCATATGTCTATGCATAACCTGATGGAGAGTGTTAATCTCCAAAAGAACAAGTTGTACTTGAACTTAGAACTCCTCTATATCAAGAACAACTTCAGACTCCACTTAATTTTAGAAAACAATCACCAAATTATCAGAATTTTGGCTAACTGTTGAAAACTAAAATTTCTGGAAAGTCTGCTGCAGATTAATCACTCATTGACTAATCAATCCTGTAAAGTTTTTAATAAAACTTTGCACAATACTTCGCCTTAAGGTTGCACAACTTTTCCAAGTTAAATTTCTCAAAATGATTGAGTACACATTGAGAAATGTGTGAAACACTTTACCTATGTCTGAAACACCTTCTCTGCAATGGCAACTTTGACACCTGCAACTTCTTAGCTATAGTTCTCCCAATGTCAAACCCGTTTGATCAAGATCTTTTAGCCATAGATGGCTTACCTTCCAACTTAGATTTTGAGCCCTCACTTGTGTAAAACTTTACACTGTGCACTGAGCAATGTTCATTTCTCTGAACATGAAATCTGCGCCAATTTTTCTGACTCTCAGAACATCTTCACATATGAATGTTCCTAAACTAAATTCTCTCAGCCTGATTGCAATTAGCCTCTCAAATCTTAGTCATAGATATATTAGCTATTGACTTAGATACGTGCAAAAGGATTTCTCAAAAGATTAAACACAGAAAGAGAATGACAGAGAAGATCGGCGCGCCATTTCTGAACTTTTCACTTATCTATTTCCTTCATACATCTGATGGATGATTTGTACAATGTACATCTCTTAACTCATCTCAACTTCCTTCTCTATGTTTCTCTCTCTCTCGTCCCGACTCTTTCAAACTATTTATAGGCAAATATATACAAACTTATGACTAATCATAAGTGTGAGTCAGCTATATCTGAACTAATGTACATATGTGTACATAGCTTTGAATTTCTGAGTATGTCCTTCCTTCAAACTTCTGAATTTGTTATCTTCTTAATCTCTTGACTTCATTTCTTCATAATCCTTCAATTGATGATTGACATGCACCAACAGCTCCCCCTCAATCATTAATTGAGGTTCTTCTCTATCTTCTTAATTCCTGCCATATCCTTAAATCTCTGTAGCTTTGGTCCATCTAGACTTTTTGTCATCATATCTGCAAGTTGATCTTTTGTAGGAGTGTGTATGACTTCAATCTCCTTATCAATGACCTTCTCTCTAAGAAAATGATATTGTATTTTAATATGCTTAGTTCTAGCATGAAACACAGGATTAGCTGCCAAGTATAAAGAACTCATATTGTCTCCACAAACAATAGGAGTACTTTGAACCACATCAAAAACCTTCATAAGTGTCTTTAGCCATATTACCTCCTTTGCAGCTTCCACCATACCTTTATATTCTACTTCTGTAGATGACAAAGCAACTGTATGTTGCTTCTTAGAACACCATGAAATCAATTTGTCTCCTACATAGCACAAATATCCATGTGTTGATCTTCTATCATCCACATTACCTGCCCAATCTGCATCACTATATATCTTCACTCTTGTATCAGAAGTAAATCCATAGTACAACCCTTCTTTGAGTGTACCCTTGATGTACCTAAGTACTCTTTGTCCTGCAATCCAATGTTCATTTCTAGGACAATGCATGAATTGTGAAAGCACACCAACTGCATATGACAAATCAGGCCTTGTTAATGTAGCATAAATCAAGCTACCAACCAAACTTTGATAGAGCTTCATGTCTCTGAATTCTTCTCCTCCAAATCTAGACAATTTATGGTTCACTTCCAATGGTGTAGGTGCAACCCTGCAATCTTCCATTTTAAATTTGGTTAGCAAATTTTTAAGATACCTTTCTTGGGTCACATATACTCCATGTTGAGTATAAGAAATCTCCATTCCCAAGAAGAATGATAAGTTCCCCAAATCACTGATTTTGAACTCTTTCTCCATCTGCTTCTTGATCATTTGTATTCCTTTATCATCTGTTCCTGTAAGTATTATGTCATCAACATAAATACAAACATAAATGAATCCATCTTCACTTGCTTTGACTAGCAAGCTACTATCTGCCTTTGATGCTTGAAATCCAAGATCCTTCAAGAACTTTACAAGCCTATAATTCCATGCCCTTGGGGCCTGCTTTAATCCATACAAAGCTCTCTTGAGCTTACACACATAATTTGGATTCACTTGATCTTTGAACCCATCTGGTTGCTCCATGTAAACTTCATATGAAATGTAACCATTCAAAAAAGCATTTTTAACATCTAATTGAGATAACTTCCAACCTTTGCAAGCAGCAATTGCTATGAGAGTTCTGATGGTTGTCATTTTTGCCACAGGACTATAGGTTTCATCATAGTCCACTCCATATGTCTGTGCATACCCTTTCACAACAAGTCTAGCTTTGTACCTAGACACACTTCCATCTGCAAATCTTTTGGTTTTATAAACCCACTTACAACCAATGATTTTCTGACTATTTGGTTTAGGAACCAAATCCCAAGTCTGATTCTCTATCGATGCATCATACTCCTCTTGCATGGATTCTTCCCAATTTCTCTTGCCTTTGGCTTCATCATATGTAGATGGATCTTCATCTGCTTTTACCAAATAAGCATAATCTTTAGTAGTCAAGAATGAAGTGTCATAGCTATACCTTGTAGGTTGCCATTTGTGCCTAGATGACCTCCTAACTTCTGCACTTTTTGAAGTCTCTGGTTCATCACATTCTGGATCAAACCTTGGCCTCTCTTCAACTTCAACCTGTACTTCATTATTCTCACTTTCATCAAGTATTTGAATCTTTGCTTTACCTTTCCTTTGATCCACTACTTCTTCAACATCTGCATGTATATTATATTTACCTGCATACCAAGTACCTTGCTCATCAAATGTAACATCCTTGGATACAAGAAATTGCTTTGTGGATGGAATCCACAACCTGTATCCCATTTGCTTATCATCATAACCAATGAATACATACTTTTTTGCTTTAGGCTCCAACTTATGCCTCAATTGGGATGGCACATATGCATATGCCAAGCATCCAAATATTCTGCAATGATCCAAGGTAGGTTTCTTACCCTACCAAGCTTCATATGGTGTCATACCTTGCAAGGCTTTACAAGGCAATCTATTGACCAAATAAGTAGCTGTATTTACAGCCTCTGCCCACAAATAATTTGGACAATTCTTCTCTTTCATCATGGACCTTGCAAACTCAACAAGAGTCCTATTTCTCCTTTCTACTACACCATTTTGTTGAGGAGAGTACCTGCAAGTAACTTCTCTCTTTATACCTGCATTCCATAAGTAATCATTGAATTCATTTGAAAAATACTCTCCCCCTCCATCTGACCTTAGTCTCTTCAATTTTTGACCTGTAATCCTTTCTGCATATGCATGATAGTGTTTAAATGTATTAAACACTTCTGATTTTTCTTTAATCACATAAATTGTAATCCATCTGGTAGCATCATCAACATATATGACATAATATCTTGAACCATTTATACTAAAGTCCTTTGAAGGACCCCACACATCTGTATGTACCAACTCAAGTCTTTCTGAATACATAAACCCATGCTTGGAATAGGATTGCTTATGAGCCTTACCTAATTGACATGCCTCACATCTGTATGTCATGTGTTGACCTGCAATGTTAGGCAACCCAAGCACTGAATCATTGTTAATCATGTCTTTGATACCTCTTTCATTGAAGTGTCCAAGTCTTTTGTGCCAAAGATCCAATTCTGACACCTTCTCCTCTCCATATGTGAACATAGCATGTCCAACATTTCCTTGTACCTTCAATGTGAAGAGCCTTCCTTCTTTCTTTCCTGTAACAACCTGTTTATACCCTTGACTAGGGTTGTTGCTCTAGCACAATGGTGAGAACCACGTTAAGAAGCTTCACCTCCTTAATGTCAATCCGCGGAAGAGGTAGGAGTGATATGAAGATCGTGAATGAGAGATGATGTGAGAGTGAAGGTGAGAAGCACAAAGATGCACACACACATACACACACACAATGAAGAGACAAGCAAGACACAATGGAAGGTGAGAAATTAGCTCTATTACTCAAGAATACTCTTACAAGCTCAAACTAGCTCTAGGCTCACACTAGCCAACATGAACCAACCTCAAAAATGAGCTCTCTAGCTCTTTTTATAGTTTCTAGACTAGTTTTGACCGGTTTCACATCTAGTGACCGGCCTAGTTAAAAAATAGGTCCTAGATGCTATTTGGAAGGGTAAATGGTATCTAAAAATAACGAAAATTGGTACGCGCATTCTACCTAAGCTCCTCAAGCTCGAGGACTCCTCGGCTTGCACAAAATGGAGCTATGAATTAGAAAATGGGATTTTGTCATGCTTACATATGTTACAAGAGTGATGAAAATCACTGTTGGATGTTTGAAGAGGTAATAGAAACATAGTTGTTTGAAAAAATGATCCGACTGGCTCCCTGCTCCGTCTTTACATGCTTCCATGTCGTCTGTGCCTCTGACTGTGCCTCTGACTGCTTCCAACACCCCCCTCCCTCTCGCTTCTGTCGTCCTCGATAGAACCTTGTTGTGCGGTCTGCCGGATGTAGTTTTGTAGGAGGTCGTGAGCGAGGGTGTGCTCAGATACTCGAATGCCCCGGGCCAGATCAGCCTCGAGCTTCTCCCAGTCGATCGGTTGCGGTTCGTCGGGTGGCGGGAGTTGATAATGCGTGGAATAAACCATTCGCTCACAGGCAAAAAGTTGCAATAAATGTGTGGGCCTGCTGATGAATACCTCGGAATGGTATTCCCAAAACCCGGTGGTGAACATCTCTTCAAAGGTTCGTTTGTAGCATGTCGGGAGGTATTTTATTCTACAGTGCCAGGCATAACACACCCGAAGCGATGGCGTTGTGCTCATGTCATATACTAGATCAAAGTTACCATGCTCAAATCCCGGGGTGTTTACATGCGGTGCCTTGACGCGTTGGAAGACTTTAAATATCATTTGCATCATGTCAAAAATTTTGACAGTCATATGCGCTGCGATATCATCCATATGCTTCAGGCGAGGGAGCCAGTGACGGATTGTGGCCATCATATAGCCAACAGTGGGCAACTCGGTGGGCGGCTTGAAGTAGGGGTAATTCAGCCAATCCTGACACTGCCTATTGTTTTGTACTTTGATAGCGAATGCAGTCCAGGAGCGGCGTCGTGGTACTGGTCCCCAGCAAGGATTATACTTTAAATGTAAGGGCGCTTTCACCCATGTGCTCATCATTTCTGGGTACTTCTGGAGGAGGTCTTTGCGCCAATCAGGTTGATGGATTTCTCCTCTTTGCGCATTTGGTGGCAAGTCCGCCGGCTCGAATTGTGTAGCATGCGTGGGTTTCCTGCCGGTTTCTTTCTCTATAGCTAGCTGATATTCAGCCATTAACATGAAGTATGGCTTATACTGCAGCTCATGCCCAGATATATAGCGTCGGGGGGCCAAATGAGCAAAGAAGGGGGATTGTAAGATTCTCTCTTCAATCATGGCCATGGCATGTAACTGTGCCTCTACTCTGGCCGAATGTGTCGTTCCAAGTTCTTCGATCGTTTTCATCCACGCGGGGGTAGGAAGTTCATAGGTCATCTGGCCTTCGGCCGTGACTTGTCCGCCTGGGATGGGTATTGGCTCGTATGCTTCTTCAAACGTTTCCTCCACCGGAATGGTTATGTGCTCATCGTCAGCTGGGATCTCCGGTGGGGAATCAGGCCGTGGTGGTGCTTCGTATACATCTATGCGTGATTGGAGAGTGGTTACCTGGGCCCATAGTGCGTTGAGTTCCTCTATGAGTTCAGGAGAGGGGTCCACAGGTTCTGGTACTTCTGTTGCCACTGGTAGTTGTTGTGGTGCCGGCTCTCTGAGCTGTAGTAACTTGTGATCTTCTTTTAGCTTCTGATGCTCTTCGTTCATTCGATCATAGTCCTCTAGCAGTCGAACATGGTCATCTAGCAACATCCGCATCGATTCGGATGGGATTGCCTTGAATCTGCTAGGACTTAATGGTTGTTCTGGATGGTCCAATGCCGCTTCCAAATTTTCTCTATTCTGCTCTTGGAGTCTCTGGTTCTCCTCCTTGGCTGCGGCTAGGTGCCTTCTGAGTAGGCCCATGTTCCTGGTCAGCGTCGCGTTCCTAATTGTTTGGGCTCGAAGCAGGTTGTCCAGATCAGCAGTGGCTTCTTTTGTCTTCTCTTCACTTTCTAGCTCTAGCTTATGATATGCCTCTCTTAGTTCTTGGTATCGCGTATTTAACGAGGCATTCTCGATCGATAATGAATTAAGCTGCGACTGTAATTCATTCGTCGTCCTCTGCAGCTGTTGATAGTTGTTGCCAAGAGATGCAAACTCATCTCGTACTTGTGTCATGCACGTGAACATTTGTTGAAGTGCAGTGTCTATGGTTGGCGATAATAGTAATGGAGTGCTAAGTGAGGATGCAGAGGAAGTAGATGCAGCGGGAATGGGAAATGGGGTTGGGAAGGTGGATGCAGTGGTGATCGTGGAAAATTGTGACGTACCTAAATATGATGGTGCTGTGAGTGGAGTGGGTGCTGGTGCGGTGGGTGGTGAGATGTCCATGTCATTGGACGTGTCAAGTGCGGTGACTGTGAAAAGCGGTGTGTATGTGGGTGGTTGTGTAGGTGTGAAGACGGGATTTACAAATGTAGAGTAATTTACAGGGGGGATGGCTGGAGCAGCTTGGGGAAAAGGGGAAATAGGGGTTATGGTGGGTTGGGGAGGTGAAACTGGTGAGAAGGTTAGTGGGGTTAGAAAGGTGAAAGGGGGTCTTAAAGGTGGGGGAAAAGATGGGAAGGATGAAGGGGTGAAGGGGTTAACATGTAGATGAGGTGGGTGGGGTACGGGCATGGTGGCATGAATGGGCAGGGCAAAGGGTGTGGCTATGTTGCCGTGGACTGGTGTGGAGGTGGGAGGAGCAGGTGGGTGTGCTGGGGATACAGGATGGATTGGTGAAACATGAGGTGAGAGAGGAGTAGATGGTGTGGATGTTATTTCAAGGATAGTGGTAGTATGTACAACGGTAGTACGTGGTGGGGAGTCAACTAGGATGGCCTCTTCGGTGATGGGTCTTTCCGGACGTAAGCGTGCATCTTGCGCCTGGTGGGATGATTGAGCACCTATCGAAACTCGAATATATTCATCGGGCTTCGATAACAGGCGAATTCTGCGAGGGTCATATTGAGGAAGTGGCTTCCTTTGTAAATATCTCAATGCTTCGACCGGGCCGATGGATTGGACCAGTTCTCTAAACCCTCTGATGTAGACTTCTTCAAATCCTCCGGAGACTAGTTCTTGTTCGATTAGGGTCTGGCTCTCTTCTTCAGTCAATTTCTTCCGTGCCCAGACTTTCTCCATCGTACGATATAATTTCTTGATTGCCAGCGTGTAAGCGGCTGCTTCGAAAGTCTCCTCTTCATGCGTGCTGGTGTCACCTTGTGCATCGGTTTGTTGACCTTGGCCGTCTGTCTGTCCTTGTTCTTGGGAATCATGCGTGCCCTGGCTGGCTTCATCGTCACCTTCATCGTCATCTGTGGCTGTTCGTTCATCATCAGAGCTAGACACAACTTGTCCCTGTGGCAGATCCTGCGGTGTGGTAGGGTAGCTGGGGCGTTCATATTCTTGAGAGAACATTTGTGCCTCTGAAAACTGGAACTCATTTGAGAATGCATCCGGCATTTCAAAATCGAATGTTGTGTTTATTGGTTCTGCCTCTATGTGTGGTAATGGGAAAGAAAAGGCTTCCGCACCAATAGTGGTGGGAGCTTCTGCTGTCGAGGTGGTGGGTTCTGTGGTGGCAGCTGCCTGAGGTGCAGCGATACTAGTAGTGCCCTCCGTGACCACTGGTCTAGACAACCTTATGCGAATAGGTTGCACTGTGGGAGCGGCTTCTGTCGGTGATCGCTCTGGAGAGGGTTGTGGTGAGGGTGACTCTGGCACTTGAAGGCAAGGAATGGTGCCTCTCATGCGCTTACCTGCCCGTGTTCTACTGGGCTTCCTGGCTTTCTTCGTCGTTCCTTTGAATGCTTTCAGCTCTTCTCCTGTTAATGCACGTTCAATTGGCAACTCATAAGCCAAGCACATATAAACAATTCTTGTCAGCGCACAACATCCATTAAGCACTTTCTTTCGTTCCCATCTGTGTTGTGCCAAATACATTTGATCAATGATCCAGCTCGCCAGATCAACCGTCTGAGGTCCCGTACATGCCAAGTACAATCCAAACCATATTCTTTTATGTGGCATGGTAAATCTGTCCTGAGCGGGGAATGCAAAATGTTGCATGCATATCCGTAGCGGCTTTGACAGCTCAGGTGTAATTGCTGAGATCTCCTCCCACTTAGTGACATCCCCACGTTTCATAGGGTCTGGAATTAATCTTTCTCGATCTGTGGGCGTGTGGGTTCCATGAATTTTGATGGCAGCTCTGATTAAATCCTTCGAAAGATAAAACCTTTTGTAAGGTGGATCATCCACTAAAGAAGGCAAAATAAAAGTTCCTGGGATATCCTTATTCTCTGAGGCCAGCAAAGTAGTGATTAAATAATAACACCTATAAAAGTCGGGTTTGGGCAGAGGATCACTGAAATACTCCGTGAAGCCGGCTCTGGCCCAAACGTGAGTTAAGTCCTGGGTGTTCTGTAGGGCTTCGAACTCTCTGGAGAAGAATTGGTATTTTCCCCACGTGCGGTCATCAAATGTCAAATTAGATTCAAATATAAAATCCGCGTCCGCTAATGGTCCTGCAAGTCCCTGAAACCAGTGAGAGTTACGGTGTATCTTTTCTGTGTAGCCCATAGGTGGGTTGTCGATCGGCATGGGCCCTGGAAATCCTTGGAATTCTGGTGGTGGAGCAGTCGGGTGGGATTCTGCTCGTAAAACATTGAGGGGCACTGCAGCTACACTGGGGCCTGCTTCTGATGGTCCTTCGTCGGTTTGCATGATGACTGATGCGCTAACGAGAAAGATCTGCTACAAAAGATTAACACATTAGCATGGAAATTAATTATGATCCCATTAAAGTGAGACCGCAATCCCTTTCCATAACTGATGCGTAACCCGTGTAGCCAAGTGTTGTGATGTGATGGATGCAATGCCTCTTGCAGCACTAGTGCAGGTCTCTAGACACCTACACGTTTCAGATCATGCATACATTTCTTGATGAGATGAGATTATGAGTGATGTGTGATGATGGTGGGTGAATTTATACAAGGTTTAAAGGTTAGTGATTTATTACAAGGTTGTATGTTAGTCGGGGGGGTAGTTTT
The DNA here is from genome assembly GCA_020310875.1 of Ceratopteris richardii. NCBI lineage: Eukaryota > Viridiplantae > Streptophyta > Polypodiopsida > Polypodiales > Pteridaceae > Ceratopteris > Ceratopteris richardii. The sequence goes on along the minus strand of CM035436.1, from coordinate 54,426,222 downwards.
GTCAGACATGGGGTTAGGGGGAGACGGTTGGACATTCTTCGGTATCCATTTCCTAATAGTCTTTGAGTGGGTGGTGGGTTTCGGCTGAGGGGCAATAGGTAGTATCGGGTGTGGTGGTAGTGAGGGATGGAAAGATTTGTGAGGGGTATATATTACATGGCTTAAGGGTTGAGCTATGATACATGGTTTGGGTACCCAAATCTGCGTGGGTGTGGGTCTTTCTGCCCTGCCTTTTGCTTGTCGATCTCTGCTTGGTTGGAGTTCTGCGGTGCTTTTTGTCCTTTTGGCACCCATATTTGTCTGGTGCCGCTTCCTTTGGGTGGCCTAGACTGCTTCTCTTGTTGTGTCTTCTGATACTGCCGTCGGTCTGGGTTCCTTCGTCGTGGGTGACTCTGTTGTTGTTGAGGTTGAGAGGTAGGATGGACGCTCTGCTTTGGAAAAGAAGGGAGATCCAACACCTGCGTGACCTGCCCATTAGGAAGTGATTCGTTCTTTAACTTTAATCTAGGCCAGTCCGCAACAAGTTTGGAAGGATGAGCACCGCAGGGTGTCGTGCTCATTTGGCCGCTGATGCAACCCACCTGACCGCTGATTGTGTCCATCTGCCCTTGCGGTTGGGTAACTGCCTCTTCTAGTTTGCAGGAAGTCCCAGGGAAGATCTCCTGTCGTCCTTCTGATTGACAACTGTCCATTGCCAAGCCCGAGTGGGTTGGTGTAGACGTAACGTGACTGGTCTGATTAAAGATCTTCCGGTCTTCCGTCGCATGTATTTCATAGGGTCTAGGGTTACAAACCTCAGTCGGAATGCCGTTAGGGAAGTCAAGCGGTATCACTCGCTTCTGCTTTAAGGTTCCAATCTGTAAGGAGCCTTGTCTAAGATTTAGGTCCACTGAGTGATCGTATAGCCAATCTTGGCCAAGGATTAGGGGTTCTATCAGGTCGTCATCATGGCACACTAGTAGCTTCGCTGTCATGGTCACATCCTTAATGAGGATAGGAAGGTCCACCTCACCCATGCAAGGGGTTTCCATGCCTCCTAGGCCGATGAGGTATGCCTCAATTGGCCGCATTTCTATTCCTGAATCCTTATAGTGGGACCATCTAATCGCACTAGTCGCAGCGCCTGAGTCAATTAAAGCCCTGAGTTCTTGGCAAGGGTTGCCGTGCTCTAGCCTAACTGTAATGAATGGTCTCCTGTCCACTATGCTAGGATGAGTGGTTGACTTTACTTGACACATGGCCATGGGATATCTGGGTGATGTTTCCAGATGGTTATAATGTTCTCTCCCTAGTCCTTGTCTTCTTAGCTTCATGCGCTTAATGCGTTCTATGGCTTCTGCCTGAGCTTCAGCTCGTATTCTGTTTTCTTCCTCCTTACGCTTCTTTGCCAATGTGAGTCGTCTAAGCATATCCTCAATAAGAGGTTCCTGATATAGCTTGACTCTACAGCCACTAATGTAATTAGGCATTATATCTCCTTCTAAGGTGGCTAACTGTACTGCTCCACTTGTCGAAAGTCTGTTAATGATCATAGGTCCATAACCTCGCTTTTCTAGCTTCCGTGCGTGCTGTTTCAGCGTATATACTAGAACTAAATCTCCTTCTTTTAGGCCTTTATCTTTCACATGTGCATCAAAATATGCTTTCTGTCGCTTCTTCGCTGCGTATATTCCTGCCGCTGCTTTCAGCCTGGTTTCTCCTAATCGTTCCAAGTCCATTATTCTCGCTGATAATTCATGGCCGGTCCACTGATGTTCTTGTGCAACCTTAAGGGTCGGTATCAAGAAGTCCAAAGGAAGCACTGCATTCTGACCAAAAACCATCTGAAAGGGAGTTGCATTGAGTACGGTCTTGTAGGCCACTCGATATGCCCAAATAGCGTGGTGTAACTGTTTGTCCCAATCTGAACGTTTGTTGTTCACGAGTTTTGTCAGTACGTTACAAAGTATCTTGTTAGTGCTTTCAGCCTGACCATTGGCCTGAGGATGATATGGTGCAGATTTCTTGTGAATCACCATAAAATCCTGTAACAAATATTCAATGACTTGGTTTAGAAAGTGAGTGCCTCGATCGCTCACTAACTCTATAGGCAATCCATATCTTGTAAAGACATTTTCAAATAAGAATTTTGCAGTTGTGTGTGCATCATTCTTTTTTGTGGCTTTTGCCTCTACCCATTTGGTTAGATAATCTGTGGCAACAATAATGTATTCAGCATGTGTACCTTTTGCAGGGGGGTTAATGGGTCCTACAAAGTCTATACCCCACTTTGAAAATGCACGTCCGCCCATCATGGGTTTCAATGGCATTTCATCTCTGCGAGTAGGAAACTGAGTTCTTTGGCACACATCACATCTCTTTACATAGGTATGTGCATCCATGTGAAGAGTGGGCCACCATAATCCTGCAAAGAGAATGGCTTTGACTATCCTATCGGGTCCAAAATGACCTCCTGCAACACCTTGGTGTGCAGTCTCTAGTATGCTCAGATAATCGCTCTCATGAACACATTGTCTTAGATATCCATCTCGTCCTCTTTTGTATAGATTATCGCCAATAAGTGAATAGTCGTGAGCTTCCTGCTCTAGACTGCGTTGTCGAGCTAAGGTCATGCCTTGAGGGAATGTGTTCGTCCTCAAGTATGTCACTAAAGGTTCACTCCAGTCTGGTGTGAGAGACACGTGATATAGTGTAGCATGCTCTACTGGTGGTCTTTCACAACACACCTGGCATTCTTTGCACAACTTGTAGACATCTGCTTCCATAGAAGGCCAATATACTCCCAATCTTTGCAGAGTCTGTAATGTTCGATGTTTTGGATGATGTTGCTTTAGTGCACCTACGTGTGCTAATTGCAACCAATTCGCATGTTCTGATTCATCTACACAACAAGCAAGAATTTTTTGATTATCCTGTTTATATATGCTTCCTGCCATTATTTGGTACCTCTGAGACTTGGTGATCTCTCCTTCTCTGATCTTTATCCTAGGATTCTTGGGTCCATAAGTCAGAATAGGGACTATAGGTTTAGCCCATTCTGGTGCTATCTCAAGGTTAAACAAGTATGCATCTGGTAATTCATCCGCTACTCTTTGAGGAGCTTCTCCTGAGGTTAATCTTGAAAGGTGGTCCGCTCTAAGATGCGTCTTTCCTTTCCTGACTACTACTTCAAAATCATACTCCATGAGTAATAGAAACTAGCGTATTAATCGTCCTGTGTTACATGGTTTGTTGACTAAATATAATAGGGCTTGATGATCTGTAAAGAACTTGAATTTGTTGGCCAACAAGTAGTGCCTAAACTTCTTTACTACGTAGATCATCCCTAATCCTTCTCGTTCCGTCGTGGTGTAATTTCTTTCTGCTGCGTTCAATTGTCTGCTCGCGTAAGCTATGGGGAGATCTATATTACCTTCATTCGTGGGTTGTGCTAACACACATCCTATGGCATAATTGGATGCATCCACATGTACATGGAATGGCTTACTCCAATCTGGGGTTGTCAATATAGGTGCTGAGCACAAGCGTCGTTTAAGTTCATTGAATGAATTTTCACATTCTTCTGTCCATTCAAAATTGGTTAAGAGAGAGTACAAAGGCTTGGCTATGATTGCATACCTGTGTATGAATCTCCTATAATAACCGCAATGGCCCATGAATGCCTGTACCTCTTTCACATTAGTTGGTCTGGGTAGATCCGCAATTACCTTCACCTGTTCCTCATCCGTGGAGATTCCATTTTTTGACACAATGTGTCCTAGAATTTTGCCTTGTCTGACCATGAAAATGCATTTTTCTGGGTTCAAACAAACCTGATATTCTCGACATTTGTCAAATATTTGTCTTAACTCTGGAAGATGTGTCTGTCTTACATTTGAATGAGCACATAAGTCATCAACATAAACTTCCAAGCTCTTGCGTAAGAATTCCTTAAAAACGTGACACATGAGTCGCTGGAAAGTGGCGGGTGCATTTGTTAAGCCAAATGGCATTACACGAAATGCGAATATGCCCCATTCTGTGGCAAAAGCCGTCTTGTGTTGATCTTCTGGAGCAATAGCTACTTGATTATAGCCTGAAAATCCATCAAGAAAGCTGTAAACTTCCTTGCCCGCAACTCTTTCCAATAGGTGTTCCGTGATAGGAAGAGGATAACTATCTCTAATCGTGGCGGCATTAACTTTTTTAAGGTTAATACACACACGCAATTTTCCATTCTTCTTGGGCACAACCACAATGGGGGATACCCATTCGGTGTGCTCAATTTCGTAAATGAATCCTGCTTCTATCAAGCGATCTATCTCCTCTTTAATCTTCGCAGCGTAGTTATCATTGTACATGTAAGGTTTCTGTTTTGTCGGTTTTGCATCTGGAGTCATAGGGATTCTATGAGAACATATATCTGGATCTACTCCTTTCAAATCTTTGTAACTCCAAGCAAAAACATCTCTATATTCGCGCAATAGGGCAACTAACTCTTCTTCTTCTTCAGTCGTCAAATCATGCCCTATGTATGTACATTTTCCTTCTTCTCCTTCTATGGCAACTATTACTTTCTTGGTTTTCTCTCGGTTATCATATACTTGTCCGTCATTCGCCTTTCTATTGGGCATTCGAACCATGATTCTTCTATCTTCAATTTCATATTTCTTGAAATTCTCGGGTACTTCAAATAAAGATTCTTCTTTTTTTGACATGGTTTCTTTCTTCTTTCTTTTCTTTCCTTCACTTTTAGTAGTCACTTGAGTGGCTAACCTTACCTCATTCGTAATGTCCTCGTGTCTCTGAGTGTGAGTCTCTACTTCGTAGAAATATTCTTCCTCTGCTGCGAATGGTGGGTCCATGATAATTGATTCTAAATCAAAATCGCTTGCATCCTCAAATGCATCAGTGTCTGGTTCACACTCTTCTAAAATTGCATCGCACATGATTGGCTCTATCGTAAAAACTGAAATGTCATAGCCATCCTCGTCACAGTGGGGTGTCCATTGTTCTTCATTGATGGCTACATCCATGGTTGCTAGGATTTCTGCCCAACCATGGGGTTCAAACTCTTCATCTGGGAATACTACAGGTGCATATGCTGGATCTTGAAGGGTTCGTGGATTTTGTTCTGCACCTAAGGTCCTTGCTTCTAATCGTTCTTCCTCTTGTTTGGCTACTTTACACATCCATAAATGGGTATCCTCATGCAACCAAGAAGGATTTGATTCTAATGAGTGCACGGATTCCGTCTCTACTGGTGTCTTATGGATGGTGTTCCATTGTATTGGGGGTACATCTCTGTGTGAATAGTCTTTAAGATTGACTTTAGTAGTCACTCCTAAATGTTGCAAGTACAAAGAATTAGTTCCCCAATCTTGTACAATTTGCAACTGGCGCATGAATGGTCGTCCCAATATCATCTCATAAGCACGATTTTTCGCAAAATCACAAATGGCGAAAGTATGCTCAAATTCTACACCACAAGTGGTGAGAGATATGCCTTCTAGTAAGCCTAATGGTTTTTCTATGTGTCCATCAGCCATTTGTAGTTTCATCCTGGTGGGTCTGAGTGCTGGCTTACCCCAACGTTTCCACAAAGCGGTGGTAGCGATGGCTACTCCGGCTCCTGAATCTAAGATGGCTTTCGTGGTGTAGCCCTGATGGGTTATTGGAAGATATGTGTTACCTTCCTCTCCTTCGCTTACGTCTCCAATCTTTTCCACGGGTATCTCTGGTACCTTCTTATGTGATCCTATTTGAGAGGGTGTGGTAGCAAGCTCAGGGAATTGATTTGCTACGTGCTTCCACAATTCTGGTTTTACCTTTAACAATTCCTCCAGAGTGAGATTACACTGTACTTTAGTGTTCTTGATCACTTCCGTGTTCCTAGGGATCACTGATTCTTCATTCCTCACTATTATCGTGGGTGCTCTCATACTAATAGACTTTGCTTCCCAAGGTCCTGTGAACTGAGGTAATTCTTGTAGAGAATTAGATTCAAATCCTGTGGGTTCAGTCAGTTGTTCCACCCCTACATCATCATATATAGAGGGGATGTCTTGGGGAAATTGTTCCTGCAAGTCGTCTATTTCTTGAATAGGAGGATGAGTTCCTTGTTCTCTTCTCCATTTCTCTTCTTGGATCTCCCTCAAAAATTCATGTCAGTACCTATGTATGGAAGACAAATTGTCTTGACTTTCTGTATTGGGTACTTGAGACAGGGATGGTGCATTCCTTTCCTGTGTCTTTGGGACAATAGGGTTCCTATGCTGATCCTTTTTCTCTTTGCTTTCAATCAAGTATTCTAGCCTCTCCATTAGTCCTTGAAAGTGTAATTCCGGTTTTGCCATGTTATTCCAATTAAGATATCTAGAGGCTTCAAACAAAGCTTGTGCTAACTCTACCATCTTCATGCAAAGTTTAGTTCTCTCAATTTCTAGATCAGCACGAGGGTAGTTTTTACTCATTTCCATTACTTGAGGTCCCTCTTTTAATCTAGCCTGATATGCACGAAACATCATGTCTAGATCTTCTGGTATGGGTTCCGCTAAAACTGAACCTGATTTCTGAGCTGGGATTTCTTGGTTTAATTCTTGTGAAGTCAATTCTTGTATTTTGGCTCTAGATTCCCTTAAACTTCCTTCCAACTCGCTTATCTTTTTACTCCATTTCCTCTTTATCCTTTCTCTAGAATCTTTCCAAGATTTTGTCTTTTTACTGCTAGATTCTGCAACTTCACTAGTTCCGGCTACTTTCTCTTGATTAAACTGTTGGTTTTGTAAGAGCGCCTGGGCTCTGGTTATAGCTTGGATAGGCACGTATGTAGGGTTGGATCCATCTGCGTTGTTTACAATACCTATCACGTTGATCGGTGTCACATTCGAAGCGTTAACTGGGTTCTTAGGACAATCTTTGATTATGTGCTCTTTGCCACAATCGGCACAAAAGCCTTGTATGTTATAGTACTGTGATTGCCTTGCTATTGGGGGATGTGGACAATCCTTAATGAAGTGATCTCCTTGGCACCTAAAGCATGGTCCTCTAGGGCCCTGTGATCTCTGTTGTCTCAATTGGGGCCGTGGGTTTGGGTTTGCGTACATCACATTAGCATAGTCTGGCTCCCAACTAGGTTCCATTGGTGGACTATCATAATGATATGTCTCCACATGTTCTGGTGACTCCGTGTAATAAGCGGGTGGACTAGTTACATGAGTAGAGTCAAAACTGTTTGAGTTCGGGTCACTTTCTGTGATCAAGGGTGAAGAAGGCACTAAAGCCCTACTTAAGTTCTCTTCTGCAGCAGCGTATTTGACTGAGATGACATTCGCTGGTGGGGGTGGCTGCTGAGCTAAGACGGGTTGAGGTCTCTGTTGAGCCTGGTATGGGTAGTTCTGAGGAGGCCTATAGTAATAAGGCTGAGCATTGTATTGGCCTTGATACCTACCTGGCTGCTAGTATGTTTGCGGGTAGTTCTGTCTCACGGTTTGTTTGTTGTATGGGCAGTCCTGAGCCGTATGATTCGTGTATCTTCTCTCAATTGTGCAATATTGGCCACTAGGGTTGGCTTGAGGTTGAGGTGCATTGGGGCACACATTTGCTAAATGATTTCCACGACAAGTGTAACAACGTACATTAGTTGGTAGCTTGGGCACCTGTTTGCTAGAAACTCCTAGTTTTTGGGCCACTTTTTCTGCTAGGTCCTCTATCGAATTAGACAATTTTGTGGATGCTAGAGAAGAACAATCTGAGTCCTTGTAGACCTTTGAGAGTTCTAATTCATCTCCTAGGTTGTCCTCGATGTCTATACATATTCTTACACACTCCTCTAGCGTTCTGGGTTCTTTTAGGTACACATAGGAGCATAGTTTAGCGCTCAACAAGCCATCTAGGAGCAGTGATACCTGTTTGGCTTGTGAGGGTAGCTCTTGTATTGGACATCGTTCAACATATTGTCTGAATCTACGACCTGCCAGTCTAACTGTTTCCTGAGGGGTTTGTTTAAAGCTATGAATCAACGAAGACGTGTCATGTCTAATCCCACTTTTAGAGAATTCAGTGATGAATGACTCTAAAAAGTGATGGATGTCTCTAAATTGCCTTTGTTGCAGTGGTTGGAACCAAGTTAAAGCGGTATTCTTTAACGTTAGCCCAAATGCATTGTATTGCGTGAACATGTCCTCGACTTGTTCTGCTCTTAGTACTTGCTTGAATTCTGCGACATGGTCATAGGGATCTTCTGTCCCATCAAAGTAATTCTTCATTGATTTTACTAATTGAGTGGGTCTCAATACTCTTGCGTGTTCACGTGGCCTAGGTAGAGGAAAATCATCTCTACCACCTAGTATTCCATGATCTCTTTGTCTATCCGCTCTATTAGTGTCCGTGGTTGTTCTATCTCTCCCTATGAGGTGATTAAAACTTACTTCCGGTCTTTCTTTATTTCCTTCTCTTTGATGTCCATGGGCTGAGGAGGTTCCTGCCCCTTGTTGACTTGTATTCATGTTCGTTCTAGATGGAGGGAATATCAATTCACCTCTCCATGTGTATGTGTTTTTAGCGCGGTCAGGCACCACAAAGACTCTTTCTGAAGTCTCATCCAGGTATACAACCTTTCCAGGTGTATCTGGGTCCTTGAATTCATAAATTGTAATGATGCCTATCTCACCAGGGTGTTCCTTTCTGTACCTCCAAAAGGCTTCATCTGTCTCTTTATTTACAAACAACTCGGTGCTCCTGTTATCTTGAGGGATCCATTCTGGAATGAGCACTCTTGTTAATACGGATTTCCCTCTAGGTGTTCTAGGTTCTTCCAACGGTTCTTTTCCTTGAAATTTCGCTTCCGGCTCTAATTGAATTGTGCCAAACTCATTAGTATCGTTTGGTTGCGTACTTAGGACGTACATGGTTCCTTCTTTGTCTATGTAAGCGTCTCTCTCAAATTTCACCACTGGTCTTTCCAATCCAATGGGTTGATCAGGGTTGTGCAGTTGCACCACTTGCCTTCGCAAACCGTCCTCATAGATGCGAGCACCTAATCGGTTGGTTCGGAGAAACTCTAGTTGCGTTCTATAGGGTCCTTCTGGTTTTTCTAGGTATGCTACATGAGACCCTCCTTTTGGTCTGTCTGCGCTAAATGCCATTTCTGATTCGCTAGTCTCTGAGCTCTCGTAGGGGTAATTACTATTCAATTGCTGAGCCCACGATCGAGCAGTAGTTCTTACACTTGCTTCTGATGATCTAAGGCTTCGTCGGTCCGACTTACCTATGTGTCTCCCTGATCTAAGGTTCATTAATTTTCTTCCTTACACACTCAGTCACACACTTAGATCGTCACTGGTTCTTTGTTATTACTTTCTTGATTCTTTTTAATTTTCTTTAGATTCTTGTCTTAATATATGCGTCAGGAATTCGACTTTCCGTTATAATTTTGAGTTCTCGTTCCGTCAGACTTAGGTTCTTTCCTTTAGGTTTTCGCATCACAACTTTACTTTAGTCTTGGACTTGAAAGTATTAAATATCTTGAACTTGAGGCGTTCCTATCGACTTAAATCCACAACTACCGTTTAGCCTAAGCTAAGAATTGACTGAGGGGGTTGAGTAATCTTCCAACCTCGAGTCGGCTTTTCTGGTTGTTCTGATGCTCAAGAAGCCGCGCTTCCCAAGCTTTATGCCCTTCACTGCCTTGCCTTGGTCGCCTTTGATTGCCCTTGTTAGACCTAGAAAAATCCAATATTAGACCAATTCACAGTTGGATGATCAAACACTTGAGTATATACACCTTTTAAGTCCCTTCCCTTTTTGCCCAAATTTTCAATGTGTGCCCCCTGGCTTCCTAGTCCCAAACTAAGTGAACCTCCAAATAGCTTATCCAAAATTAGATGTATTCTTTATGAAAAAAACAGTTGAGGTCACGTAGTACTCGTCACGAGCTTTCTAACGAGCTATTAAGCTCAAAAAACGGACTTCAGGTGGCAAAGTTATGAGCGTTCAGGCCCTGGGGGGTAAAAACTGACAATCAGATTTTCCTTCAGATATAAGCTAAGGGGTCTCCTATGAGTCTAATGGTCCAAAAATTTCTCAAAAATACCCCCAAAATTGGTCAAAAATTGGAGCCCTAAATTTGCGATGGGGGTGCACAATCGCGATGGTCTGGGACCGTCGCGATGGTCCGAGCGAACCGTCGCGATGGCGTGGAGTTTGGACAATCGCGATTGCGCGAAAAGATGAACCGTCGCGATGGTCCGAAGTGAACGATCGCGATGGCGTGAGGTCGAACCGTCGCGATGGCCCGAAGTGAACGATCGCGATGGCGTGGAAATGGACCGTCGCGATGGTCTGAAAAATGAACCGTCGCGATGGCGTGATCAGGCGGACAATCGCGATGGCGCGGTCAACGGTCAAAGGCGGACAATCGCGATGGTCCGAAGTGAACCGTCGCGATGGTCACAAGTGCGATGGCGTGAGCCTATCGCGATGGTCCGATTTTGGGCTGTCGCGATGGTCCGAAAAGCGAACCGTCGCGATGGTCTATCTTGACACGTGGCACTGTCGTGGCGATGGCGTGAGCCAATCGCGATGGTCCGGGGTCAGCTGAACAATCGCGATGGTCCAAGTGGACCGTCGCGATGGCTCAGGTGAACCGTCGCGATGGTCCGAGACCGTCGCGATGGTCCGGCCGAGCCGTCGCGATGGCGTGAGCCTATCGCGATGGTGCGACACAATCGCGATGGTCTGAGCCAATCGCGATGGTCCACCAAGCTGATGATTTTTGAGATGCGCCTGTGGATTCGTGCAAGCGCAAGGGTCGCCTACCTCGTGGTGTGGTCGCCTACCAAGAATTCCGAAAGTTGCAGACCATCGCGATGGTCCGCCACACTCGGCAGATCTTTGACAGAGAGTAAATTTTTACCTTTTCCAAGCTTTCCTGATGCACTGGAGCTCTGTACCTACAAGAAAACTCAAGAAAACACAAGCACACACAAGCACAAAAGTTCTCTCTCGCTCTCTCGCATGCACAAATGAGGGGAAATGAGGTGAATGGGTGGATATGGTGAATTTTCTGATTTTTTTGGAGATGAAGATGATGATGCGATGATGAAGATGGAGTGTGGGGAAGGTGAAAAACACTAAAAACTAGGTAAAAACAACAACAAAAACTGAAATTTTTACCTTCCAACGCCACTTCTTGCTATACTCTTACCATCACACATTCGTCCTAGACTCGATCCCCGGCAACGGCGCCAAATTTGGTGTTGCTCTAGCACAATGGTGAGAACCACGTTAAGAAGCTTCACCTCCTTAATGTCAATCCGCGGAAGAGGTAGGAGTGATATGAAGATCGTGAATGAGAGATGATGTGAGAGTGAAGGTGAGAAGCACAAAGATGCACACACACATACACACACACAATGAAGAGACAAGCAAGACACAATGGAAGGTGAGAAATTAGCTCTATTACTCAAGAATACTCTTACAAGCTCAAACTAGCTCTAGGCTCACACTAGCCAACATGAACCAACCTCAAAAATGAGCTCTCTAGCTCTTTTTATAGTTTCTAGACTAGTTTTGACCGGTTTCACATCTAGTGACCGGCCTAGTTAAAAAATAGGTCCTAGATGCTATTTGGAAGGGTAAATGGTATCTAAAAATAACAAAAATTGGTACGCGCATTCTACCTAAGCTCCTCAAGCTCGAGGACTCCTCGGCTTGCACAAAATGGAGCTATGAATTAGAAAATGGGATTTTGTCATGCTTACATATGTTACAAGAGTGATGAAAATCACTGTTGGATGTTTGAAGAGGTAATAGAAACATAGTTGTTTGAAAAAATGATCCGACTGGCTCCCTGCTCCATCTTTACATGCTTCCATGTCGTCTGTGCCTCTGACTGTGCCTCTGACTGCTTCCAACAAGGGTCTTCAACATAGACTCCATCATTGGTGAATCTTACCTCATATCCTTTTTCCACAATTTGACCTACACTGATCAAATTCTTTGGAATTGTGGGAACATAAAGAACCTTACTCAGAAGAGTGCTCCCATCTTTAGCCTTGACTGAACCAATTGACTTTACCTTATGCTTTGTATTATCACCTGTCTGAACTGTATGGTTAATTGCATTATGATCTAAATCAGTCATCAAAGCAATATTTCCACTTAAATGATTACTACATCCTGAATCAATGTAGAACACTCTCATGTCCTCATGTGAGGTTTCATATGTTGCATTCATAATGAGAGTCGAATCCTCCTTCTGATCTGATGCATAGTTGTAGTAGGTGTTATTATAGGATTGATTTTGGAAGCTTCTTCCTCCACCTCTTCCAAAAGAATTCCTACCACCTCTACCTCTGAAATTTCCTCTGTGAAATCTACCACCTCTTGCTCTTTGATTAAGTTCTGATAATTACCATTGTTCTGATTATTGTGCCAACAATCATGAGATAGATGATTGGTCTTACCACATATCCAACAAGCTCTTGCATTATCTTTGTTGTTTCTGCCTCTTCCTCTACTTCTGCCATTTCCTTTTCCTCTTATGAAATTTGCTTGGTTTGAAGTACCTTCTTCTTCACCTGATTGTTGCTTTCCTTTGTTAGCTTTCTTCTTGTCTTTAGAGTACATTGCATGACCTGCACTCTTATCAACATCTCCTTTGACATCATTCTCAAAAGTTAGCATATGACCTAACAATTGATTCAAATCAGGAGTAAAGTGATCTAATGAAAGTTCTGTAGATAAAATAAAAGGCTTCCACTTCTCATCTCTTCTTAGCCCTGTGAGAATTTGTCTTACCAATTTATCTTCTTCAATATCTTCATCCACTGCACCTAGAGAATCTGCAATGTCCTTCATCTTTGTCACATAATCAGAGATTGATTGTGAGGCCTTCTTTTTGAAAGTAGTAAATTCTGCCCATAGTGAAGCCTTCCTTGATTTGGTTGTGTTTTGGAAATGCTCTTCCAAAGCATTGCAAATGTCACTTGCACTTTCAAGTCCTCTAATGTGAGGAAGCAAATAGTCATTGACTACCATGTAGATTATGCTCCTTGCTTGAGCATCCTTCTTCATCCAATTCTTTAAATCTGACAATTCTTCCCTAGTTGGAACACTAGGATCTCTGAACTGAGGCTTCTCTTCTTCTCCTGTAATGTATGCTATCAAATCTTTGCTCATCAGATGAGCTTACATTCTCATAGACCAAGCTGGATAGTTCTCTCTATCCAACTTTTCAATTTGGAGACTATCTCCCATTGTTTCTTTACCTGTATTGCCAATTCTTTAATCTTTATGAGAAATAAATGTGCCTTGACTTTGAATCTACTTCTTCTGATCCTTTTGATAGCTTCAATGTGTCTACCTTCAAGTTTTTCTTCAACCTTTATCCCTTTGCACCTTCGAGATGTAAAGATTTGTGTTTCTGCAGTAGTCGGAGTCTTCTTCACTTCAATTTTGACATATCCTGCTCTGATACCACTGATGGAGAGTGTTAATCTCCAAAAGAACAAGTTGTACTTGAACTTAGAACTCCTCTATATCAAGAACAACTTCAGACTCCACTTAATTTTAGAAAACAATCACCAAATTATCAGAATTTTGGCTAACTGTTGAAAACTAAAATTTCTGGAAAGTCTGCTGCAGATTAATCACTCATTGACTAATCAATCCTGTAAAGTTTTTAATAAAACTTTGCACAATACTTTGCCTTAAGGTTGCGCAACTTTTCCAAGTTAAATTTCTCAAAATGATTGAGTACACATTGAGAAATGTGTGAAACACTTTACCTATGTCTGAAACACCTTCTCTGCAATGGCGACTTTGACACCTGCAACTTCTTAGCTATAGTTCTCCCAATGTCAAACCCATTTGATCAAGATCTTTTAGCCATAGATGGCTTACCTTCCAACTTAGATTTTGAGCCCTCACTTGTGTAAAACTTTACACTGTGCACTGAGCAATGTTCATTTCTCTGAACATGAAATCTGCGCCAATTTTTCTGACTCTCAGAACATCTTCACATATGAATGTTCCTAAACTAAATTCTCTCAGCCTGATTGCAATTAGCCTCTCAAATCTTAGTCATAGATAGATTAGCTATTGACTTAGATACGTGCAAAAGGATTTCTCAAAAGATTAAACACAGAAAGAGAATGACAGAGAAGATCGACGTGCCATTTCTGAACTTTTCACTTATCTATTTCCTTCATACATCTGATGGATGATTTGTACAATGTACATCTCCTAACTCATCTCAACTTCCTTCTCTATGTTTCTCTCTCTCTCTCGTCCCGACTCTTTCAAACTATTTATAGGCAAATATATACAAACTTATGACTAATCATAAGTGTGAGTCAGCTATATCTGAACTAATGTACATATGTGTACATAGCTTTGAATTTCTGAGTATGTCCTTCCTTCAAACTTCTGAATTTGTTATCTTCTTAATCTCTTGACTTCATTTCTTCATAATCCTTCAATTGATGATTGACATGCACCAACATAACCTTTAGCTACCAATCGTGCTTTATACCTGCTTATGCTACCATCAACATTATGCTTTACCTTGTAAACCCATTTGCAGCCTATGGATTTCTTTCCTTGCGGCAATGGAACCAGCTTCCATGTATCATTTCCATAAAGTGCAGCCATCTCCTCATCCATAGCTTTTTCCCAATCTGCATTACCAATTGCTTCTTCAAAACAAGAAGGTTCAACATCTTGTATTACCTTTGTCATGTAGGCACAATGGCGAGCCATGTAACTATCATATGTCAATCGTTGCACTGAATTACGCATCCTCCCAGATCTTCTTGGTCCTGGGTCACTTCTTCTTGTATCATCTGCATGTGCCCTTCTTACTCCTGGAGTCTTCACAAAGGGCAATCCAAGTTCCTCATCAAGACTCTTTTCTGAACCGCTTGAATCTCCATCAACATCTTCAAAACTTGCACCTGTTTTACTACCAGCAGAAAGCTTTTCTTTACCTTTCTTGGATGTATTTGATGAATTTGCTGGACTAAAATTTCCACGCATTCTTCCACTCCATGGATTTGAGTTGGAACTATTGCTTGGTGATGCATCCGGTCCACTCAAAACTTGAGATTCTGCACTAGATTTTTCAGCATTTTCTTTGTCATTTGGTTCAAGATTCAGTCCTTCTTTTGCATCTACATAGAAGCTTGACATTTCATCAAATACCACATCTCTGCTCACCTTCACCTGTCGTGTGAGTGGGTTATAACATTTGTTGGAAGTGATGGCTGGATGCACTCAGAAGATCAAGCTGGTGTTGCAAAACCTGCTTCACACCTGCCCTCCTTTGACTCCAGATATGCTTAGTAGACTCCTTGAGCTTCCAAATGACACCAAAATATGCTATATGTACTTTGGAAAAGGTTTGAGTAATGACTGGATCAAAACAGATTACTTTGCAAATCACAAGACTTGAAAACTTTCTATTTTGGTCTTGATACCTGCTCAGTGTTATGCTCAGTGTGACTAGTGTAGTTACAATTAGCAAAATTCCTTCTAGAGATATTCTATTAGCTTAGTAAGCTTCCATTTGCAAGTGAAATGAAAGGAAATGATAAACCACACTCAGAGAAATCACTTTAGCAAAATAAGGTGTACCCCCGATTTTTTAGGAGACTTACAGTCACAGACCAGTGAGCACCCCGACTGAGATTTCTCTGTGATGGTAGATCCAATGGCCTTGAAACTTTGTAGGTGTATAGTAGACTTTGAGCTGAATCCAATGCGCTTTGAATCATCCAATTTGGTTCAGTAGATCTTGAGATATGCCCTGTTGAAGTTGACAGAGTTGAAGGTAGTCACTCAGAGAAACCAGAGATTATGAATGTAAGTATATTAATTAAATCTAATGATTGTACATTCCCATTGGCATGTAATGTGATGCTCAATGGTACTCAGAGGTGTAGGCTATGGTGTAGCTCACACACACTCAATGATTGACTCAGAATTGCCTCGGGAGGAGTGTCTCTTATCGGCGACTTTTTTCCATGGTTTTTATAAGTGTTGATAGATCATTTGAATTTGAAATTCAAATTGAAGCTCCCTAGAATCTCTCCACTAAACTTAGGGAGATATTCCCTCAATCACATCATCTACTTTTTCCACGACTTAGACTAGTAGGTGTGATTACATGAGTGATTAAGTCATATTGACTTTTACATTGGATAAAAAGTAATAACCAATTAAGCATTGGTTCCTATGGTTCGTGGTTCATGTAAATACATCCTTCAAGGGTCCAAGCTCTATGTGAAGTCTTCAAAGTTGATATCCAAGCCAAGTCTTCCAAAGCTTTCAATGTTCCAAGCCAATGTGTGTAGGCTTGCTTTGCACCAACAGCTCCCCCTCAAGCCAAACACTTTGGCTCAAGTCTTCATCTCTAGTCTTCACTTATTTCCTGCAATCCAATCATGGATTTAAATCTGCATAGCTTGCTTCCATCCAGAGCTTTTGTAAGCAAATCTGCACATTGTATATTAGTAGACACATATGACAATTGAATTTCTTTGCTAAGTAATTTTTCCCTCACATAGTGGTAGTGAACCTCTATGTGTTTTGTCCTAGCATGATAAATTGGATTAGCTGCAAGGTGAAGAGAGCTTGTGTTATCCCCAAATATGACAGGTGGCCTTATGTATAGGCCCAATTCTGAATATAAAAGCTTCAACCATATAGCTTCTTGAGTGGCATTGGCTAGCCCTCTATACTCTGCCTCAGTAGATGACAAAGCTACTGTGGGTTGTTTCTTGGATGACCAAGAAATTGGTTTATCACCTGCAAAACATATGTAACCAGATGTACTTCTCCTATCATCCTTGCAACCTGCCCAATCTGCATCTGAGTATACCTTAATATCAATGTCTGATGAATATGGAAAGTACAAAACATGATTTTGTGTTCCCTTTAGGTACTTTACTATCTTCTTTGCTGCCTTCAAATGAGGTACTCTTGGTTTGTGCATAAATTGGCTAAGTACACTAACACCATATGATATATCAATCCTGGTTAAGGTAGCATAATTAAGACTACCTACCAAACTTTGGTAACCTGTAATATCTTGGAGTTCTTCTCCTTCATGAGCACTGAGTTTATGGTTGACCTCCATAGGAATGTTTGAGACTTTAGCTTCCTGCAAATTAAACTTCTTGACCATGTCCTGAATGTACTTCTTCTGAGTAATAAAGATACCTGAATTTGTGTAGACCAATTCAAGTCCTAGGAAGTACTTCAATAATCCAAGATCATTGATCTTGAATTCCTTCATCATTTGTCCTTTGATGTGTCTAATTCCCTGAACATCATTCCCTGTGATAATGATGTCATCAACATAGACACACAAATATATTACCTCTGAATTGTTCCTTTTGATGAACAATGAAGTATCTGCTTTACTCATCACAAATCCTTGATCTAGGAGATAGGTTGTCAACCTGTAATTCCATGCTCTAGGTGCCTGCTTCAATCCATACAGAGCCTTCTTCAATTTACAAACATGATTTACCTTATTGGGATCCTCATAGCCAGGTGGTTGTGACATGTAGACCTCTTCAGATATCCATCCATTCAAGAATGCATTCTTCACATCCAATTGGTACATGTTCCAATTCTTGGATGCAGCTACACTCACCATAACTCTGATAGTTGGCATCTTGGCCACAGGAGAAAATGTCTCCTCATAATCAATGCCTTGGGTTTGTGCAAAACCCTTGGCTACCAACCTAGCTTTATACCTGTTTATTGTACCATCTGAGTTCCTCTTGAGTTTGTAGATCCATCTGGATCCTATCACCTTCATGGAGTCTTTCTTGGGTACCAAATCCCAAGTATCACTCTCCTTGAGAGCCTCCATTTCTTCATCCATTGCTTCCTTCCATTCTGGTTTAGTGATTGCTTCTTCAAATGTACCTGGTTCTTCATTCAAGAGATCCTTTGCAAGATATAGAGAGTGCTTGGTTACAAGTGAAGTATCATACCCATACCTAATAGGTTTTTTCTTTTCTCTCTGAGATCTCCTCATAGCTTGAGTTGATGATTCTGGATTATCTTCTAGTTGCTTCATCTTCATCTTCCCTTTGGATTTCCAAGCCTTGAACTCTTCAATGTTGATGGTGTCTTCATCATCTGAGCTTGTGTCCTCTTTCTGAATTGGTTCTTGCCTGATAAGCTTGGGAAAGTCTTCTTCCATGTCATAAGGTAGACTAACCTTCCTGCATTCATTTTCATACCATGAATCATTCTCATCAAAGATGACATCTCTGCTTACCTTGAAGCCTTTGTTTGAGGGGTTGTAGAATCTGTATCCCTTCTGATTCAAATCATAACCAATGAAGATACACTTTTCAGCTTTAGGGTCTAGCTTTCCCCTTACCTGTGAGGGAATATGCACATATGCAACACACCAAAAGATTTTGCAGTGATCCAGAGATGGTCTCTTACCATGCCAAGCCTCATAGGGTGTCATTCCATCAAGTGTCTTTGATGGCAACCTGTTAATTAAATATGTGGCAGTAGATACACTCTCTGCCCAAAGATAATTTGGCAATTTTTTCTCATTAAGCATAGACCTAGCTGTCTCTACAATGAGTCTATTCCTCCTTTCAGCTACCCCATTTTGTTCAGGTGAGTACCTTGTAGTAATCTCCCTCTTGATGCCTCTTTCCTGCAAAAATTCTTCAAAGTCATTGGAGAAGTATTCTCCACCACCATCTGACCTTAGTTTCTTCAAATGTCTACCTGTTTGATTTTCAACTAATGCAAGATACCTTTTGAAACAATTAAATACTTCATCTTTATGTTTCATGAAGTATAAAACAGTCCACCTGCTATAGTCATCAATAAAGGACACATAGTACCTTGATCCAGATATGGATGGCTCCTTGCTAGGTCCCCAAACATCTGTATGCACCAATTCCAGATAATCTTCATGCATAAAACCTTTCTTGGTATAGGGCAATCTGTGTGAATTACCAAATTGACAAGCCCCACACTTGTATATCATGTGTTGCTTGGATACATTAGGTATCCCCAGCACACATTGATCCCTACTCATCTGCTTTAAGGTCCTCTCTCCAATGTGACCTAATCTCTTGTGCCAAATCTCCAATTCTGATAGGGTTTGGTCTTTATAGTTGTACAAAGCAATATTCTTAGTGTCTTCAAGTTCAAAAGTAAACAATCTACCTGATTTTTCTCCCTTGGCTATCCTTCTGAATCCATGTCTTGGATCCTCCACATATGCACCATGTTGAGTGAACCTGACTTGTAGACCTTTTTCCACAATCTGACCTACACTCATCAGATTCTTGGTGATTGTTGGAACATACAACACTCTGCTCAATAGATTCTGATTACCATCACTAGTTTTGACATTGCCTACTTTAACAACTGAATGTTTAGTGTCATCACCTGTCTGCACTTGATGCTTGCCTTTGGGTTCTTCCAAATCAGAAAGTAATGCAACATTTCCAGCTACATGGTTAGAGCAACCTGAATCAATATAGAATAAGTGGTCATCATTGATACCTGACTTAGATGTCATGTTCATGATCAACAAGGAATCATCTTGCTCCTCTGCATAATTGTTGTAGTCTTTCCTATTTCTGTATCCACCTTGATAGTTGCCATTGTGATTGTAGTTGTTGTTATAATTATTGTTGTAGCCATGGTAACCTTGAGATTGGTTGAATCTGCCTCTGCCTTGAGAATATCCTCCTCTTTGGTGACCTCTTCCTCTTTGGTTCTTGTAGTTTTTGTAGCATTCATCTGTAGTATGGTTAGACAAACCACAAATATTGCATGGAGATTGATTGTAGGGTCTCCCCCTACCTGACTTACCTCCTCTGCCCCTACCTCTAGATGATCTACCTCTCCCTGCATAGTTTGCTTGGGAGGTAGAGCCTTCTTCATCAACCTTCTTGCTTTTACCTTTATCTTTTACCTTCTTATCAGTATATAGGGCAGAGGGATTGTTACCTTTTGATTGCTCTCCATTCTTTGTGATCTTTGCTTCATGTGTAAAGAGTTGTCCAATCAGAGTTGTTAGATCAGGTGCTTGGATGTCCATGTATAAGTCCATTGCTGTGGTAAAGCTCTCCCACTTGTCATCTGCCTTTAGTCCATTGATCACTTGTCTGACTATTTGCTCTTCCTCAATTTCTTCTCCAACACTTGCAAGTTGATCTGCAATGTCCTTGACTTTGGTGACAAAATCTGAGACACATTGTTTTGATTGCTTCCTAAGAGTTGTAAACTCAATCCATAGCTGATTCTTTCTGGCCCTTGTGCTTGATGAAAAGTATGTTGACAAGGTTTCCCAAGTCTCTTGGGAAGTTTTGCAATTCCTTACATGAGGTAGAAGGAAATCAGAAATAGAGTTTAGAAGATATGAACTTGCCAAAGCATCTTTTGCACACCATTGATTGAGCCTCTCATGTTCATCCTTTGTAGGTAGGCCTCTAGTCTTGAATGAGGGCAATTCCTCATCTCCTGATATGTATCCATACAAGCTCCTTCCTTGTAGATAGGTCTTCATCCTCAGGGACCAAGCTTGGTAGTTGTTCCTGTCTAATTTGTCAATGAAGGAAGGGAAACCATCACCCATGATTACCTTATTTGCTCTGATACCACTGTTGGAAGTGATGGCTGGATGCACTCAGAAGATCAAGCTGGTGCTGCAAAACCTGCTTCACACCTGCCCTCCTTTGACTCCAGATATGCTTAGTAGACTCCTTGAGCTTCCAAATGACACCAAAATATGCTATATGTACTTTGGAAAAGGTTTTAGTAATGACTTGATCAAAACAGATTACTTTGCAAATCACAAGACTTGAAAACTTTCTATTTTGGTCTTGATACTTGCTCAGTGTTATGCTCAGTGTGACTAGTGTAGTTACAATTAGCAAAATTCCTTCTAGAGATATTCTATAAGCTTAGTAAGCTTCCATTTGCAAGTGGAATGAAAGGAAATGATAAACCACACTCAGAGAAATCACTTTAGCAAAATAAGGTGTACCCCCGATTTTTTAGGAGACTTACAGTCACAGACCAGTGAGCACCCCGACTGAGATTTCTCTGTGATGGTAGATCCAATGGCCTTGAAAATTTGTAGGTGCATAGTAGACTTTGAGCTGAATCCAATGCGCTTTGAATCATCCAATTTGGTTCAGTAGATCTTGAGATATGCCCTGTTGAAGTTGACAGAGTTGAAGGTAGTCACTCAGAGAAACCAGAGATTATGAATGTAAGTATATTGATTAAATCTAATGATTGTACATTCCCATTGGCATGTAATGTGATGCTCAATGGTACTCAGAGGTGTAGGCTATGGTGTAGCTCACACACACTCAATGATTGACTCAGAATTGCCTCGGGAGGAGTGTCTCTTACCCGCGACTTTTTTCCATGGTTTTTATAAGTGTTGATAGATCATTTGAATTTGAAATTCAAATTGAAGCTCCCTAGAATCTCTCCAATAAACTTAGGGAGATATTCCCTCAATCACATCATCTACTTTTTCCACGACTTAGACTAGTAGGTGTGATTACATGAGTGATTAAGTCATATTGACTTTTACATTGGATAAAAAGTAATAACCAATTAAGCATTGGTTCCTATGGTTCATGGTTCATGTAAATACATCCTTCAAGGGTCCAAGCTCTATGTGAAGTCTTCAAAGTTGATATCCAAGACAAGTCTTCCAAAGCTTTCAATGTTCCAAGCCAATGTGTGTAGGCTTGCTTTGCACCAACAACATTTGTACCCCTTTTGCTCAAGGGAACATCCAATGAAGACACATTTTTCTGCTTTCGGATCAAGCTTCGTCCTCAACTCATCTGGAACATGTACATATGCAATACAACCAAAAACTTTCAGATGTGATAAGTTTGGCTTTTTACCTGTAAACTTCTCTTCAGGTGTAACTTGATGTATAACAGCAGTCAGAGTTTTGTTCATGATGTATACAGCAGTATGCACAGCTTCTGCCCAATAACAATGAGGCATATTCTTCTCAGCCATCAAGGCTCTTGCTATTTCTGCAATATGTCTATTTTTGCGTTCAGCAACACCATTCTGTTGTGGTGTGTACCTGCATGAAAATTGAGGCCAAATTCCATGATTTTTTAGAAAACTTCTGAACTCATTTGACATGTATTCACCTACTCCATCAGATCTTAATGTTTGAATGTACTTCCCTGTCTGCTTTTCCACCATAACTTTAAAATTCTGGAAGTGAGTAAACACCTCGCTCTTCTCTTTCATGAAATATACCCATACTTTGCGTGTATGGTCATCAATGAAAGTAACATAAAACCTGCAACCACCCATAGATGTGGTCTTTGCTGGACCCCAAACATCTGTATGTACTACTTCTAGTACATTCTCACTAACATGCTTGTCATGTGGAAATGATGCTCTTGATTGTTTACCAAATTGACATGATGCACATACCTTTTGCATTTCTGCAACTTTGAAATTTGGTAGTCCATGG
This sequence comes from Ceratopteris richardii, assembly GCA_020310875.1. NCBI lineage: Eukaryota > Viridiplantae > Streptophyta > Polypodiopsida > Polypodiales > Pteridaceae > Ceratopteris > Ceratopteris richardii. Next base: position 54,403,721 of record CM035436.1, on the reverse strand, counting down.
ACAATCTCCTTTGACTGCATCAGTTTCAGCCTTTGCAAGTTTGCATGTCCAATCTGTTTGTGCCATATCTCTATATCTGCAATAACTCCTGCACCTTTCGCAAACATGGCTGCATTCATTTCAGGAATCTTCACATTTAAGGTGAACATCCTACCCACTTTGTTTCCTTTGGCAACCAATCGTCCATCCTACTTGTACTCTTCTACATATAATCCATCAGCATTGAACCTGACTTGTAATCCCTGGTCAACCATTTGTCCAACAGAAAGCAGATTCTTCGTTATATTTAGAACATGTAGCACATTAGCGAGATGTTTTACCTTTCCGTCCTCCATAGACAATGTTATGTTTCCTGTATGCTCAATAGGATGCGATGTGTCATCACCTGTTTCAACATATCTAGGAACTGGCATTTTCTACAAACTACTAAACCATTCTGCATGACTGGTCATGTGATTTGAAGCACCTGAATCAACATACCAGACATTATCATTCAATTTTGAAACACCAGTAGACATCGTATTCATCATGTGATGTTGAACCATAAACAGCTTCTCAGAATCATCTGCACTTGTGGATGCATAGTTGTTTTGCTGCCTTCTGTTATTTTGATTCTTTAACCTGAAATCACGTTCAAAGTGTCCAGGTTTACCACAATTCCAACATCCTTTACTATCATTACCTGAATCATTTCTTTGGAAATTTCTGCGACCTCTTTGGCTCCCCCTGCCTCGAAACTGTCCTCTTCCTCCTGCATGATTCTGTTGTTGACCTTGTTCTTGGTTACTGTTTCCTCTTCCACTTCCAAAACCTCTACCTCTACCTCTTCCTCTGCCAGAGTAGAATACCTGCTCAGAATTGAGCTTTCCTTGGGAGTTTGAATCCTCACCAAGATTCTTTTCTTCAATGATCAGCATAGAGACCAAATCAGTAAAATTCGGAATATTTTCCCTGGTCTGTACAGAAGTTCTGAACTGCTTATATGCAGCTCCTAAACCACGAAGGCACACTTCCACCTTATCATCATCATCTACATTCACACCAATAGATGCAAGTGACTCACATATGCTTTTGATTTTTAGAGTGTAGTCACTTACCGACATGATCTTTTTGTCCAATGTATGCAGCTCGTTCTTGAGTTGCAATTTCCGTGCCTTTGTATTGGTCTCGTACAAAGTGACCAAACTGTTCCAAGCCTCTTTTGGAGTCTTGGCATCCTGTATGTGTCCAATCATGCTATCCTGTATGCTAACAGATAGCCAATACATTACCTTTCGTGCTCCTTGATTCCATTCCTCATATGCTCTTAACTGTTCTGCAGTTCGATTCCTTTCTGGTAACTGCGGAGCATTTTCATTCTCTCCTTTGATGTACTTCCAGTAGCCTTTTCCCATCAGGAAATTCATCATTCTGAATCTCCAAGCATGGAAGTTGTTCTTGTCCAGCTTATCACTCATAAGCTGACTCATTCCATCTGCGTTTGCCATTTCTGCAAAAATTCACAACACCGCAACACACTACAAGCAACACTTCTGCTTGAACACTGTCGCACTATGACGTGACAGTTCGATCTCAGAGAAACACAGTTTTCGTGTATCAACAGTACACGGAATTGCTTGAAATTTTGAATATGTTATATATGAGTGTCGCCGAACACAATGCAAGTTACAGTTTCTAAAACTGACCTGGTTTTTCTGTGGGCCCCACCTTGTGGGCTCGAAACGGAGGTCGAGATGGCTCTGAAACTTCGATCCGACAAAAACGAGTGACCCTAAAGGGATAACTCACGAAAATATTTTGAGGTCTTCTACCTTTACGGTGATTTGCGTAGCAAACGGAGGCCATTTGTGAAATCGCGTTTTCTCCACGCCTTGCCGCGTAGTCTTCACCGTCGCCTTCTCCACGAGCTCTCTATAGCCATGCTGGCTCTGATACCATGTCACGAGGAAGGAGATAAGGAAGAGAGCTCACACACACACTCTCACTCTCAAGGAGAAGCACACACACAGATTGAGGCAAGGAAGAATGATCTTCTTCTTCTTCTTCTTCTTCTATTACATAAAAGGAATGTACAAGAATGACCTAAAAACAAGAATACAACCAGTGCAATATATAAAGACCAGTACATAAGGAAAAACCTAATGTCCGCGAATGAGTGAGCTGGAAACAAATGTGCCATCACTCTGAGTAGATAAATCTAATAAAGCTCAATGAAGTATCCCTGACATATACCGGCGTGACCACTATACATGTCAGAGAAACAAAAAACTGGTACGTGTCATCTTGGATCATCACATGTTGAGCTTGATATCTCAACACCCTTCATGGTTGCATGAGGACACACACTTATGGATGTGTGAAGTAGCAGAGAAAGAGGACAAGAGATTAGAAGCCAGGAACCCAGGTACGAAACAACACCCACAAACCATCCAAGATTTAGCCTATGTGCCTGTAGTGTTTTTGGACAAAGAATTTGAGCACATAGTTGGGAAAAGATACTAGCCACCATGGATATACTAGTGAACAAGGAACGATGGACTCCCCATTGTGACAAGGATGGTTATGATATCTCAATCTTCATGGTCGAACCTCTAAAGTTTGAACCTCTAGATTCCATCATCATGGAGCCCTTTTGCTCTTTGGAGGAGGAATACCTATACTTCGTAGATGCCAAAACCACTTATCACGTCGAGCATAAACACGAAGAGATGATAACTCAAATACTTGAACCCAAGCTAGAAAAGAAGAAGAAGGGACCAACAAAACCTTCCCCACTAGGGGAAAGATAATCCATATTTGAAGTGCCAGAACATTTTAAGAATTATGAAATTGAGAACAAAAGAATCATGGTGAAAATGCCCAAGAGAGAAGCTCATGTAGGAGAAGCATATGATAACCAAGAAAAGACCAAAAAGATTGTAGTGACAACCGGAGAAGGAGAGAAGAGATGTACATACATTGAACATGACCTAACTAAAGAGCAGGAGCAAGAATTGATTGCACTACTAGAGTAAAGAGATGTGTTTGCATGGAGCTACGAAGATTTGAAGGGAGTGGATTCAGACACTTGTTCTCTTAGGAGCCCCATAACTCTAAAGGCCAAGCCCACTAAACAAAATCCTTACACATATAATGAAAATTACATAGCCAAGATAAAAGAAGTAATTGACTGTTATATTCCAGAGATGTACATGCCTGGAGGAACAAGAAGTTCCTTGCTCAAGGGATAGCCAAGGTCAAAAGCTAGAGAGTTCGTATGAGGTACCTACTCATGATGGCCAGGTGAGTAGAGGGACCTCAGAGAGAACTCTACATGGTGACTAGGTAAGGGCTATTTAGGCTGGAAGGTGAGTCCCAGATATGTCATTCTCCACTTTGCATAATTGGTATGAGGGCATAGGAAAGGCTTGGGTAAAGGGGATAGAAGGCGTGCATGTCGCTTTCAAAGATGAGCCCAATAAAGATTAGAGTGTATCTCCCAATCCATAGGTTGAAATTTAGACATGTAAGGTAGCATTCGAAAGCTCTCAAAACAAGCTTTCCAATTGAATCACTACATTGAAGATCCAAGATACCTAGCATGGGTGAGAACCAGGTTCAAGATACTAAGGTTGAGAATAAGAGGCTCAAGAGACCAAGGTTGAACAAGGCAAGTCCGTAGCCAAGTGGCCAAGAAACAGAAAGGCAAGGTTCAAGAGACCAAGGTTGAGAATAGGAAGGTTCAAGAGATTGTGCAAGGGTGAGGACATCAAATCAAGGGGAGATCAATGATAAATCATTGAGGAAAATGATCTCTAGAAGGGGAAGAGAGTTTTAGACTCAAGATATGACAAGCAATAGATGGTTGAACCGCACCCTAAGAGGTAGGATTAGGAAGCAATCCTCAACTGTGGCTTTTGGGGCAAGTGGTTTAGCCCATCATACTCCTAGCCAGTAGGTCATGAGTTCAAATCCCATAATTTGTATCATAGCATCATGGACAAAGATCCTTGGCAAGAGCTTGATGGAGATGGATGAAAGATCTTTTTTATGGTTGCACTTATGGAAAGATTCCATGCTATTTTGGGCATCTTCATTGTCAATGGGGAAACACAAGCAGCGATGTAGGGAGGACTATTGGAGGTTCGTGTGGAGCTTGAACTTTGGGCAGACTTGGGTGGTGCAAAAAATATTCCACAAATCAGATTCATAGGAAGCCTTATGAGGGATCATAGACGCACAAAAGAACAATCGACTTCCAGAGACGGGATCTGAACCATCTTCTGCAAATTGGAAACAATGTGGCCTAACCAACCAGGCACATGACTTCATGTGTACATAACTAGCGTAGCTACAAATTTGTATCTCATGCTCTTCCATTTTCTTCTTCTGTTCTAAAATTTCAATGCAATAAGTAGACAGAGAGGCATGTGGAGATGGAAATAGGAGGTTAAGAGGAGAAAAAAAAGAAAGAGATGAAGGAGAAAGAGAATAAGGAGAGAGAGAGAGAGAGAGGGAGGGAGAGAGAGAGAGAGAGAGAGAGAGAGAGAGAGAGAGAGAGAGAGAGAGAGAGAGAGAGAGAGAGAGAGAGAGAGAGAGAGAGAGAGAAGGAAACAAAGAGAAGAAGGAGAAAGAGAAAACTAGAAAGAGATAGAAGAGAAAGAGCAAGAGATAGAGAGAAAGGATGAATGATAAATTAGAAAAGAGAGGTAGAGAGAAAGTGATGAAAGAATTTGAAGGAGAAAGAGAAAGGATGAAACAAGAGGAAGAGAGAAGAAGAAGGAAATCCAAAGTGAGATAAAGAGAAGAGAGATTAGAGCGAGAGAGAGAAAGAGAAGAGTAAAGAAAGAGAAAAGAGAGACATGAAGTAAGACAAAGACATAGAGAAATGAAAAAGAGAAAAGAGAGAATAATAAAGAAAGGAACTAAGACAAAGAGTGATAAAAAAGAAAAGAAAGAGATAGAGAGAGAAGAAGAAGAGAAAGAGAAAAGTTGAGGAAAAGAGAAGAGAGTAAACAGAGAGATAGAAAGAGAGAGAGAGAGAGAGGATTAGAGAGAGAGGAAGTTGGACTCTTGAGGACATGCAACGATTCACATATGCATACAAATATACACCTGTTCAAATGCATATGTGGATGCACACACATGATAAATTATGCATTTGCATGTGTGTGTGTGTGTATATATATATATATATATATATATATATATATATATATATATATATATATATATATATATATATATATATATATATATATATATATATATATATGCATATACATTCATGTATACACTTAGGCACATAGCTAATTATCTATGTGTTCTAGATCAAGCATAACTTCCTATTCCAAGCTCCAATTTTTGTATTAGTTTTAGAACTCCTTTAAGGGCATTTAATTTGTTGATTCGACCCAAAGAGGCACGTGCTACCCATATACCTAGGTTTACTATTTTACCCATAACTTCCTCATATGAGATCAAAATTGAGAAATTTAACTTGGGATAAATTCCACACATCAAGAGCTATCTTTGACACATGCCATATTTCAGCACCTACAACCTATCTCTACATAAGTTTTTAGTTGGCTATTGATTGGTGAGAAGCTCTTTTTGAATGAATTGAGTGACCAATTATGATAATTAAGAGTTATTAATCATATTTAGCACCTTTTGGAATAGAAATGAATTTATTATCATATCTTTGCATCATATTATGCTCTAAAAATCATATATTTGGATACTTCTTACATCATAATTCATAGTTTTGCATTGTTTCTCTTCCAATCTTATGACACTAACATTGGAATGTGCATTAAAGTTAGTCTTGATATGATTTCATTTCTATGCATGAAGTTACATTAACTTTTTTTTATTCACAAAAGCATGCACAATTCTTGTTTGTGAGTTTTAGAATCTTTTGCAGGTATTGAAGCCAGAACAAAGACATTGTTATGAGGGTGTGTAGTGCCCAACAACACATATTACAAAAGCTTCTTGTGTGTAGGTTTCTGGAGCTAAGAAAGTGGTTTTCTTACCACTAGACTGATGCCTATCATTGTATCATGGTTATTATTTTCTTTAAGGCTTCATTTTACTAGGAAAATGCTATTGAAATTTTTGTAGTCATATGGAATTATATGTCATGTGAGAACTAGAGAGATATTGTGTTTTAAGAGAGAGGAAGTCTTATGTGTGCAACATAACTAAAAGCATATAGAAGTAGAGAAGAAGATGCATGCAAACATAGATTATATGGTTTCTGGAAAGATGAAGTGAATAATGCATTTTCTATCTATAGAAGATCATTTTATCTATCACCACGATGAGTTAGGGTGAGCATAAAGTATGTGATAGAAGTACCATGAGTAGGCTAATTTTGCCTTCCGAAAGTAAATGAAAAAGATATATCCGTGAAGAACAACCAAGATGTTTTTTTTCTTCCAGTAACTCATGAGCACATGAATTGTTCTTCATGGGAGTCTATGTACTTGATATAGAATTTTATCCCTAGTTGACACAAGAGTGATATGGTTATGATCATCCATACAAGTATTAAATGTTTGGATGTCATTGATTGTGATGAGGTTAATGAATGCGCAAGAAGCACAATGACTAGAATGACATCCATAGATATTCACTTTCACTGAAAAGTGGATACTACGTAAAGAATCAAAATTTTTTCCACGAGATGATTTGGATTCCTAATTGGTTTAGATTGATCTAGATGATCATTATATGCATGTATATTTCTCCATGTCATAATACATCCAAAATAATGGATGTATGTCTAATCATAAGGATTAACATGTATGATCAATTTTAGGAAAAAAATAGAGGAAATAGTTGGAGAGGTAGTAGCCTCATAGAGATTTGGATTCTAGTCTTTGAGATAATGCCCAAATTTATTGAAATTTGGAGATCACATAGCTCATGCGCTTTTCTTTAAGCTTTCCAATGTTCAAGTAATTTGGATACTTTTACATACGTCAAATGACCTCTGCACTAGAAGTGCTTCTAATAGTGGTAGAGGTATAAAACAAGTAACATAGGCTTATTACAAAGGGCATTTCTCTTCATTGGTAGCTCCAAATTGCATGATTTTTGTTGGATATGAAAGCTTGGTAGATCACTTTGTAACAATAATTTTCATTATTTTTTAAGATTATTTGATGGGTCAAAGGATATCTGACATGAAAGTCAAGCCTATAGAATTTATGAAATGACCAAAGACCATGTCACCTAGAGGTGATTGGTTCTCTTAGCTCATTTACTCAATTTGGATGATTTTGGTTTATGGTGACCATTCTCAATAGGACAGAGGAGACTTCGTCAAAATTTTCTAAAAATATATATAGTGCCATGAGAGCATGAAACAAGAGAACTTTGGTAGTTATTCTCATTTCATATATTATGGATTGATACAATTTGTATAAATTCTAATTTCTTGTGAGTTAATATTTGATGCAAGCTGCATCCCTCAAGACTCTAGCTGAGTTGATTTATCACACCATTTCTCATATCTCAACTAAAGACGATGTTGATATATTTAGGTAGTGATGTGTGTGAACACACTAGGACCGCCAGGGCACTTTTCTCCCTCGTTAAGAGGTTTTTTCCCCCGTCTTGTATATACACCTATTGCCCTAATGGGCTACTTATCTTTGTACATTCTCTAGTAATACATTCAGTATTGTGTATTGTGCTCCAAGCTTTTTCTCCTTCCTTGTGCTGTTCGCATACTTTTGTAGACGTCTATCTCGAACAATTGGTATCAGAGTAGGTCGTCGCTTCATCTAGGGTCCCATCGACAATCCTCCGGTTGCAGTCTCGAAATTGCACAAATTTTGGTGAGCATACTCAGCATGTTTTTGAGATCAAATCGGCTTCGCTTTATGGTGCGAAAATCACGATTTGAGCTCGTTTCGGCCTCCAAATGCACTATCACAGCGCTTGTGTAGGCTATTTTGTCTTTTTGTGCCAAAGGTATATACCAGTTTCCATTTGCCAGTATAAGCATCTCGAAGTCTGCTACAGGTTTAGCAGAACTTGTCTGGGCAGTTTCGTTCAACTTTTTGAGATACAATCAATTTTCTGCATCAAGCTATTTTAGTCATCGGCTATGGTTTATATGATGCGACATGTATTGGTTGCAAAAGGACTGTGGAACATTATTTAGGGCGTTGAAAAATGTCCTATCACACCTGCAACTATTACAATAGCAGGTACTAAAGCTGATGTAGAAGGTGTCGAAGACGATGATATTATGCATATTCCTTTTTGTGCTGTGGTTTCTGCTACACCTACTGCAGAGAAAATTTGTAGGGATGGTAGAGATGCCCAGGCACATGCATTGATAGATTTGCCTGTCAAACGTGCCATTATTCCTCACATTTGCTCTTGTAGAATAGCTAAGGATGCTTGGATACACTTACCACATTGTACCAAGATAGGAATGAGGCTCGTGTTGCTTACCTCCAAAAATAGTTGGAGAGTGAGCACATGAATGAAGGTGATTCTATGGAGAGTTTCCTAACAAAGATCAAAGACTTGAAGGAATAGTTGATTTCTGTTGATGAGGTTATACCAGATAGTTCACTTGTGCAGACCGTTCTGAATGGTCTTCCTGATTCATATCAGAGTTTTGCTTCTACTCTTTGATTAATGATGAACGACAATCCAAATGCCTTGTCATTTGAGGAGTTAGTCTCTGTTCTGCTGCAGGAAGATCAATCTAGGAATAACAAGTCCATTATGTGTGTTGTAGATCAAGTTTTCCTGGCTAATCAGAAGGGCAAAGGAAAATGGAGCTCTTCAATTAGTAAGCAGAAATCTGCAAATGCTGCACATTTGAAGAAGGAAGACAAAGATGAGAAGAAATGAGAAAAGCAGAAATTGTTTTGCAAGTACTGTAAAGAGAATGATCATATCATAAAGAACTGTCCAAAAGTGGCTGCTAAAGAGGCAAAGAAGAAAGAGGCTGGAATGGTTGTTGTAGAGGCCTCTACACCAAAAATAGAGTCTACTAATCTTGTGCAGGAAGAAGAATGGGTGTTTACTACTGTCTGCAGTTTTGACCCATCTTCTCATGAGCAGTGCATGTCTGCAGTAGACTCAGATGTTTTGTATTTTGACAGTGGGGTGACCAAACATATTACCTCGTAGTGCAGTTTTTTCTCTTCAATCGAGCCTGCCCCTACAAGGAATACTATTACATGCACCAACAACTCCTCTTATCCTCTTATGGGAGTTGGTAAGATCATTTTGACTACTGCTGATGGTAGTTCTTTCACTTTGTCAGATGCTTTTTTTGTGCCAGGGATCAAGAAAAATATGTTATCAGTTTCTGCATTAGCCAAGACTGGCTTGGTTATGAAATTTGTTGATGACAAGTGTATAGTTCATGATTTGTCAAATGGCGATGTGATTATTGCTTCTAGCATTTTATATTGTGGGCTGTATAAGCTCATAGACTATGAAAGATCTTTGAATGATTCGGCATGTGCAGTACATGATTCTCAGGCTATGTTAGATGCAAAGATTTGGCATGCACACTTTGTTCATCTGAATTTTGCTAGTTTGCTACACTTGCAAAAATCTGAAATGGTGTCCTCCTTGCCCAAACTTGAGGCACCTAAAAGACATGTTTGTGAAGGCTGTATTTTGGGAAAAATGCAGCATACCTCATTTCCAAAAAATGGTTCAGTTCGGGCTACTAAAAAATTACAGCTTGTACATAGTGATGTCTATGGTCCTATGCAGGCACCTTCTTTTGGAAATTATCTTTACTTCGTGACTTTCATTGATGATTTTTCCATGCATGCATGGGTATATCCATTGAAGGCAAAGTGCGAAGTGTTCATGTGCTTCAAACAATATTTGGTTTTCGCTGAAAATCTGTCAACATGTAAAATAGGCACCCTTCGTTCAGATCAAGGGGGGAATATATGTTTATGATTTTAATGCATTTCTGGTTGAACGTGGGATAAAACACTAGTGTACAGTGCCATATACACCTCAGTAAAATGGAGTTGTTGAACAGAAGAAAAGTCCTTATGGAGATGGCGAGGTGTATGGTCAAGAGTCAGGCTTTACCACATAGTTTCTAGCTTGAGGCTGTCATGTGTGCAACATATGTACTTAATTGGTGTCCCACCAAAGCGATGCAGTCTATCACTCCATATGAGGCTTGGCATATGCATGTTTTTGTTTGTTTGGCATATGCATTTGTGGTTGAACAACATCGTAGAAAATTGGATGATAAAGCAGTAAAATGTATTTTTGTTAGATACAGTTCTGAAAGTAAAGGCTATCGTCTATATCATCCACATACTAAACACATTATGGTTAGCCGTGATGTTGTTTTTGTGGAAGATGCTATTAAGCCATTGCTTTCATGTGCTAAGGAGACATCTGTTAGCTCCAAAGACAAGTATGATACTTTGCTGCCTCTTTTTATAGGTGGACATTCTAGTTCTGGTCCTAATGAGGCAACTTCTCAACCTTTGCAAGTTTCATGTGATAATGCAGATCATTCCATTGCTGATGCAGATTTACATGATGCACTTGTTGATGAGAGAGCTTATATTGAGCAGGCAAGAACTATGCCAAAATGGCTGGTGTAGACCTTGCGTGACAACAAATTAGATGCACCTCTATCATATCGTACTCAATCAGGCTCTCATAGTGCCTCTTTTGCATCAGATTGCTATGCTATGGCTGCATCTAGTGTCAGTCATGAGACTGAACCTGTTTTGTTTGATGAAGCACAAAATTCAGAAAATTGGATGGCTGCTATGCAATCTTAATATGATGCTATAATGAAGAATCATACTTTGTCTTTATGTGACTTGCCTCTTGGAAAGAAGGCCATCGAGACTAAGTGGGTATACAAGGTGAAGCATAAGCCTGATGGTACAATTGACAGGTATAAGGCTAGGCTTGTTGCAAAGGGTTATGCGTAGGAAAGAGGCATTGATTTTGATGAGACCTTTGCACCTACTTGTCGAATGACTACTGTTCGTAGAATCTGTGCACTTGCAACTCATCATGGTTGGAATGTACATCAGTTGGACATTAAAACAACATTTTTGAATGGTGACTTGCATGAAGAAGTGTATGTTTTTCAGCCCTGTGGCTTTATGCAAAAAGGGCATGAAAACCAGGTGTGCAGGTCAAAAAAGGCATTATATGGTTTAAAGCAAGCACCACGTGCTTGGTATGAGAAGATACATGCCTATCTGATTGCACATGGTTTTGAGAACGGTCCAATTGAAAGCACCTTAGATGTTAAGCATGCTAATGATGTGCTTCTGTTCATTGTTGTCTATGTTGATGACATGCTTCTCATTGGTCCTATCGAGAAGTATATTGTTGATTTTAAGGCTGATTTGCATGCCTCATTTGAGATGTCTGATTTGGGGAATTCGCATCACTATTTGGGCATTCAATTTATGCAAGTTGATGGTGGAATGGCTTTGTGTCAAATGAAATATATTGACACATTATTGCAGCGTTTTGGCCTTGAAGACTGTAAGCCTATTGCCACTCCTACTGAGTATAGGGTAGCTTTCACACTACTGTTGAGTGTGTGTGGCTCAGACGCCTTATGGCTGATTTGGGTGTTGGTCAGTCTTCTGCCACCACCATCTTCACTGATAGTCAGGGCGCATTGGAAGTTGCGAGGAACCCTATGTTCCATGCTCGCACTAAGCACATTAAGGTGCATTATCACTATGTAAGGAAGAGGTTCTCTGCTGGGGAGATCAGCTTGGCATATGTGCCCATGTAGGAGAACACTACAGACCTTTTCACTGCATCACTCCCAAGGTGGATTTGTTGATATATTTAGGTAGTGATGGGTGTGAAACACTAGGACCACCGAGGCACTTTTTTCCCTCTTTAGGAGGTTTTTTTCCCCCGGCTTTGTTGGGGATTCGTGGACAAGAAGGAGTTTGAGGGTTTGTAGGAGAAAAAGGAAATGATAAAAATGGAATAACAGTGAGAACTTCTGCAAGGGAATACCCTTGGAAACCTTGAATATTGATTATCCTTCAACAATTACAATGACTGCGCACAATCTAATCAATGACTAAATACCAATTCAGAGAATATCAATTACTGAAGACCAATTATCTCAAGCCCTCTAGCAGCGGCCTCTCGTGCACCAATTCTTCACCTGCTTCCCGCTTCCCTTGTGCACACCTTGCACTAAGCTTCCGCCAAGCTAAGGAATTGGTATCACGGCGCACACGCAATAGACCTTGGAACTCTTAGAATCCAACCCGCCTTCTCTGCACACTTTCCTCTTGACACCTCTTGCACTCTTGAATGTCGTCGCACACTGGAGGCTCTTCTTGCTTCCTCTCTCGCTTCCTCTGAAGCTCTCTCTTGCTCCTAGCTCTCAATGTCCCAAGAATAGCCTTTGTCCTTCTTTTGTTGAGGCCCGCCGGTTCGCGCACTCTAACTGCAATACAATCTTGGTGTCCTTTCAATGTCCCAAGATTGTCTTTTTGAACTGGTCCTCAACGACTCGCTACTTTGTCCTGTAGTGACTTTAGAACAAGAGTGACTTTCAAAATAAAATTTTTGATTGGGCGGCCATTTCTACCTTTGCGTACGCGGCCTTCCACCTTCACCTTTCCTTTTAATTCTTTACTTTTGCACCTTAAGATTTTAAATTTATCCTTTGAACCTTAAGAGGAAAAATACTTTGCACCTTTAGTTTCAACCGGTTAGGGCTCTACAGATGCCCACCACCTAAAGATCTCTCCGTCCCGGAGAGACAACAGCGATACCAACTGAGAAATTGCAAAGACACAGAGATGAAAACAACGGAGGCAAGAAAAAAGGTAAAGGGTGTGTATATTATTGAGTTAAGAAGAAAAATATAATGCACCCTACAAGAATTATTAGAAATCAAAAGGATGAGGTAATTATTGACAAAGCGATACTGGAATCTAAGAGCAAATATTATGACTGTGGATGAGCAATTTATTTAGACTGAGGATGGCAATTTATTGTGGAGGTTGATTGAGATTGTCAGCCGAGGTTGATGGAGAAGGGGGCAAAGGAGCAGAAGCTTGTTCGATCGTAAGCTGTAGCGAACTAAGGCATTGCCTAAAATGATCCCTCTCCCGACGGATACGTCGGCATGCAGCATTAGCACAAAGCCCTAAGTTGGAGCGATTCTGAAGATCTTCTAAGGCTTTCATCGCAGAGTCGGCCATATCGCGATAATGATCTCTCTCTTCTTTAAGCAATCGCGCCGTTTCGTTGAGGGAGTGCCATTGAGAGGTGGCCATGTGATTGATGTTTTCTATTGTGGAGATATACTGTTGATGAACCGAAGCTGCTGCGGAAACCGAATCCAAGGAAATCTGGGATGCTTGAGCATTGCCGATAGCGACTACACTCGCGTCCTGGAGTAATTGCAAAAATGAAGGGGTTGATGGTAGGTCAAAATGCGGAGTGGGTGGAGCGGGAGGGGGAGGGGGAGGGGGAATATACGGCGGAGGAGGATGAAGGGTTGGAGTGGCAGATGGAGTGGGAAGTGAAGGATTGGGGGAAGGAAGCGGTCGACTGCCCGGGATGTTACTGATAGAGGGAGAGGTGTAATCCGGGTGAATGGGGGGCATACAGGTGGGGTTTTGAGGGTTGAGCTGTGTTTGAATGAGTGGCGTGAAAGTTGAAGAGAGGGGAGGTCTAGGGATAATGGGAGGGGTAGGCATGGATGGAGAAGGGGTAGATTTAGGAGGGAAAGGGGAAGAAGATTGGGTAGTGAAGTAGGGAACGTGAGGGGGGGTAGTCATGAATGGAGAGATGGTAGATGCAGGAGGGATAGGTGGAGAAGATTGGGCAGGGAAGGAGGTTACATCAGTGGGATTAGTCATGAATGGAGAGGTGGTGGATGCAGGAGAGAGAGGTGAAGAAGATTGGGGAGGGAAGGAGGTTACATCAGGGTGATTAGTCATGAATGGAGAGGTGGTGGATGCAGGAGGGATAGGCGAAGAAGATTGGGGAGGGAAGGAGGTTACATCAGGGGTTGCGGATGCGGGTGTCGATGCGGAAGCTGAGTCAATTGAGATTAGAGGGGGGGAGGGAGATGGAGCAATGGACGGTCCAGGTTGGGAAGGGAGATAAGCAGCATTGTGTGCAGAATGTGCGGGAATGTGGTATAGCCAAGCTAAGAAGGGTGCAGAATAGATGGAAAATGCATGAGAGCCTCTAGAGATAGCCCCTCGGAGTCGACGGGAGCGCAAAGTCAAGGAACTATAAATGAGGGTTGCGTAAGGGTAAGGACGGCTATGGAGAAAGCAGAAAAGCGGATCGGCGATACGAATATCTGACCAAGGAAGGGAAGAGGTTTGGCTGCGTAGTAAGAAGAAAAAGATGAACGCATTGAGAAGGGTGGTCATGCGGAGCGAAAACCTAGCATTACTTTGAAAGTGTGTGGTACAAAAGGCAATAGTGGCTGAGGCGGACAGTCCAGAGTATAGGAAAGGGGGAGCACGAAAATTTATTAGGGGAGACCCAATACTGGCGGCAATGTCTGGGATGAAGAGAGTGCCGGTTCTAAAATGAGGGAAGAGGCGGATAGCTTCATAAACCTGGGTAAAATTGGCGGGGTTATTGAAGAAAACATTAGCCAAGCCCCACAAGCCCGCCTGCTGAAGATCCTCAATGGAAGACATTTGACGAAGGGCAATGGTAGGTAGGGATAGATGCATTCGGATTTGCAGGTTTAAGTCAGGTGGGAGAAACAGGCGCATATAATCCCCGGTAGGGGAAGATGGGTGGGATGAATGAGACATAGATTGGGAAGGAGAAGAAGGGTGCGGAAGGGGAGGTGGGGAATAAAGGTCGGTGGAATCAGAGTGTATGGAATAAATGGGAAGATCCAGGGCCATAGGAGCTGTTGGAGTCGCTTGAACAGATTGTTCTGCCGATGAAGGAGGAGGTGGATTGGGATGGTCAGAGGGAATGGCGGAGGTAGGAGCGGAACTAGCACCCGGAGCGGGGTCCGCCATTGATGGAAATGGGGAGAAGAAGTGGAACAAAAGAAAGCCTATGCAGAGGGAGAGGAATCGATGGGTTGAGGTGGTGGGAGAGGGGCAGAGGGGTTGAGGGGTGGAGGGTGTTGGGAGGAAGAGGGGGGCGCACGGGGGAGGAAGGAGGGGGTGCGGTGGGGTTGGAGGCGGAGAGTTGGGAGGGGGGGTTTGGTTGTGGAGCGGGGTTGAAGAGAGGGGGGGGGGGGGGGCTGGGTGCCGGGCGAGGTCGGAGAGGGGGGGTGTGGGCATGGCGCGGGGTCGGAGAGGGTGTAGGCGGAGGGGCGAGGGGTGCGAGGGGGTTTGATGGGGTCGTGCAGGGGGGCGATCGTGGCTTAGGGGCTTGACGGGGCGGGGCTTAGGGGGCTAGACGGGGCTGGTTGGAGAGGGTGGGTGTTGGAGAGGGGGGGAGGGGGTTGGGTGTCGGGCGGGGTCGGAGGGGGGGGGGTGTGGGTGTAGAGGAGTCGGAAAGGGGGGGGGCGCTGCGCGTCGGAGAGGGGGGGGTTGGGTGTCGGGCGGGGTCGGAGGGGGGGGGTTGGGTGTAGGATGAGGGGGGTGGTTAGGTGTAGAGCGGGGTCGGAGGGGGGGGCTGGGTGTCGGAGAGGGGGGGTGCTGGGTGCCGCCAGTGGGGGGATTGAGGTGTAGGATGAGGGGTTGGGTGTCGGGCGGGGTTGGGTGTAGGATGAGGGGGGATGGTTAGGTGTAGAGAGGTCGGAAAGGGGGGGGCGCTGCGCGTCGGAGAGGGGGGGGTTGGGTGTCGGGCGGGGTCGGAGGGGGGGGGGGTTGGGTGTAGAGGAGTCGGAAAGGGGGGCGCTGCGCGTCGGAGAGGGGGGGGGGTTGGGTGTCGGGCGGGGTCGGAGGGGGGGGGTTGGGTGTAGGATGAGGGGGGGTGGTTAGGTGTAGAGGGGTCGGAAAGGGGGGGGCGCTGCGCGTCGGAGAGGGGGGGGGGTTGGGTGTCGGGCGGGGTCGGAGGGGGGGGTGTGGGTGTAGAGGAGTCGGAAAGGGGGGGGGCACTGCGCGTCGGAGAGGGGGGGGGTTGGGTGTCGGGCGGGGTCGGAGGGGGGGGGGGGGTTGGGTGTAGGATGAGGGGGGGTGGTTAGGTGTAGAGGGGTCGGAAAGGGGGGGCGCTGCGCGTCGGAGAGGGGGGGGGGTTGGGTGTCGGGCGGGGTCGGAGGGGGGGGTTGGGTGTAGGATGAGGGGGGGTGGTTAGGTGTAGAGGGGTCGGAAAGGGGGGGGGCGCTGCGCGTCGGAGAGGGGGGGGGTTGGGTGTAGGGCGGGGTCGGAGGGGGGGGTTGGGTGTAGGATGAGGGGGGTGGTTAGGTGTAGAGCGGTGTCGGAGGGGGGGGCTGGGTGTCGGAGAGGGGGGGTGCTGGGTGCCGCTAGTGGGGGGATTGAGGTGTAGGATAAGGGGGGGGGGGGGGGCGCTGCGCGTCGGAGAGGGGGGGGGTTGGGTGTCGGGCGAGGTCGGAGGGGGGGGGTTGGGTGTAGGATGAGGGGGGGTGGTTAGGTGTAGAGGGGTCGGAAAGGGGGGGGCGCTGCGCGTCGGAGAGGGGGGGGTTGGGTGTCGGGCGGGGTCGGAGGGGGGGGGGTTGGGTGTAGGATGAGGGGGGGTGGTTAGGTGTAGAGGGGTCAGAAAGGGGGGGGCGCTGCGCGTCGGAGAGGGGGGGGGGTTGGGTGTCGGGCGGGGTCGGAGGGGGGGGGGTGTGGGTGTAGAGGAGTCGGAAAGGGGGGGGGCGCTGCGCGTCGGAGAGGGGGGGGGGTTGGGTGTCGGGCGGGGTCGGAGGGGGGGGGGTTGGGTGTAGGATGAGGGGGGGTGGTTAGGTGTAGAGGGGTCGGAAAGGGGGGGGCGCTGCGCGTCGGAGAGGGGGGGGGGTTGGGTGTCGGGCGGGGTCGGAGGGGGGGGGGTGTGGGTGTAGAGGAGTCGGAAAGGGGGGGGGGGGGGGCGCTCTGCGTCGGAGAGGGGGGGGTTGGGTGTCGGGCGGGGTCGGAGGGGGGGGTTGGGTGTAGGATGAGGGGGGGTGGTTAGGTGTAGAGCGGGGTCGGAGGGGGGGGGCTGGGTGTCGGAGAGGGGGGGTGCTGGGTGCCGCCAGTGGGGGGTTGAGGTGCAGGATGAGGGGGGGGTTGGGTGTAGAGGGGTCGGAAAGGGGGAGGCGCTGCGCGTCGGAGAGGGGGGGGGTTGGGTGTCGGGCGGGGTCGGAGGGGGGGGTTGGGTGTAGGATGAGGGGGGTGGTTAGGTGTAGAGCGGGGTCGGAGGGGGGGGCTGGGTGTCGGAGAGGGGGGGTGGTTGGGTGCCGCCAATGGGGGGGGTTGAGGTGTAGGATGAGGAGGAGGATGGTGGAAGAGGGAGAGGGAGTGAAGGAGCGGAGGATTGAGAGGTGGGAGTGGAGGTTTTGGGAAAAGTTGGAGGGAGGTGGAGGGGGAAGGATTGCGTCTTCTTTCTTCCACGGCTTCTCTCTTCCACGTCGGATGCACGATAGATCAAAGTGCACTATCATGGACAGCTGAACCTGGCCAGAGCGTTGATGAGGATACAAAATTGCGGATGCTGAGGGGAGCAATAAGGAAGGAGAAGGCACCTTATATAGCAAGGAGGAATGAAAGACTACCTCAGAGGAATGGATGGTTTAACCCAAAAGTGTGCTCAAAAGAGAGGAGATGCAAGTTCTAATCTCATCCATCCAAAAGATAAACAAAAGAGAGGGTGGTAATGAAAGTCATTTGCAGAGGTAAGGGCCAATCAAAAAATTGGCACCTAATTTATTCCCAATGAAATAAACTTGATTTTTATTGATGAAATGAGCAACATAACAAAATTTGCGTTCCAAAAAAAACTTGCGTGAGCATTTTGCTTATTAATTGTTTTTATTAAAGCAATCCAAAACACTAATGAAACCAAAGAAATGAAAATGCACTGTTTATGGCTTTAGGTGGTACCCCTTGAGTCGGGAGATGTTTACCAAGGGTAGGGTGTCCCCATCCAGTGTTTCCAATTGCACAGCACCCCATTGTAGTATCTTCGTGATGCGAAAAGGGCCTTCCCAGTGAGGGATCCATTTTCCTTTTGTTTGAGTAGAAATTTGTGGTCTGTGTAGCAGAGCTAAATCTCCAGGCTTCAAATTGTTTTGCCATAGATTTTTGTCATGAGTCTCCTTCCTATGTAATTGAAGCTTCTCTAACTGTTTGGAGGCTAAAATTCTCGATTCTTCCAGTTTATGCAAAGCAGTCAGTCGTGCTGGAACTTCCATCCCATTTTTCTCTAGTCTTTCCGTTCTTATAGAGCCTCTGATGAATTCAAATGGTTCAATAGGAACCAAGCCATAAACTAATTGAAAGGGAGAATACCCAGTCTCTTTATAGGCCAGTCTGTATGCCCATAATGTACCCAGATAGGCCCGTCCCCAAGAGGTCGGCTGCAACATGCATTCTTTTCGTAACATTGAAATTAATACTTTGTTCGTTGACTCGGCTTGTCCATTAGCTCGTGGGTAGTATGCACAAGAAGTCCTGTGTAAAATGCGATACCTGTTGGAAATTTCCTGCAGTATTTTGTTAACAAAATGAGTACCCTGATCGGTACAGATTTCAAGCGGGCATCCAAATCTGCAAATGATATTACAATACAAAAAGTCAGCCACTGTTTGTGCAGAGCAATCCGTTGATGCAATAGCTTCAGCCCATTTTGTTGCGTAGTCCGTGGCTATCAGTAAGTACTTTTCCCTTTTTGGAAGTGCCGCAGGGTATATAGGCCCAACAAAGTCTAATCCCCACTTCTCAAAGGGCTGCCAAGAGGTGGAAACTACCAAAGGGTAATGTCTTTGCTTGGTGGGTTTAGGTCCACACCTCTGGCACACATCACATGTTTTTCTCCAATCATCTGCATCCCTAAAGAGTGTAGGCCACCATAGACCAGCATCTAGTATTCTCTGGCTCATGATATGCCCTGGAAGGTGCCCACCACCTGTTCCTTCATGTGCAAATTGCAGTATTTCCCTCACTTCATCTTCCTCTAAACATTTCCTAATCCTGTCATCCTGGCCCTGTCTGTAGAGTTTACCCTCAATGAAAGTATATGGTCTACTCTTGATAAGCAGTCTCTTCCTAAGTACAACATTAGCACTTTCTGGATACGATCCCGTATTAATGAACTGTTTGATATCATCATACCATCCTTTAGCTTGTATAGCAAACAAGTGTGCATCAGGGAAATCATCATTGATACCACTGGTTTGATCCCTCCTATTTATTCTGGACAAGTGATCCGCCATCACATTCTCTCTTCCTGGCTTATGGATTACCGAGAAATCGAACTCTTGGAATAACAGTAACCACCTCCATATTCTACCAGTAGCATGTGGTTTGTTGAGTAAGTACTTGAGAGGTTGGTGATCTGATATAATAATAAATTTTACCCCCAATAAGTAATGGCAGAATTTTTGAACTGCAAAGACCATTGCTAGTGCTTCCCTTTCGGTAGTACTGTAATTCCTTTCAGCCTTGGTCAAGATTCTATTGGCATATTGAATTGGCCTGTCCATTTTAAATTCTTCACTAGGTTGAGTCAGAACTGCTCCCACTGCATATGCACTGGCATCGACATGTATATGAAAGATTTTTGACCACTCCGGGGTGACCAAGATAGGAGCACACACTAACCGTGACCTTAATGTCTAATATGCTTTTTCCTCCTCTTCTTCCCATTTGAAAGGTACTTCTTTACCTGTGAGTCTAGTCAGAGGTCTAGCTATCTCTGCATACATTTTTATAAACCTTCTATGATAACCGGTATGCCCCAAAAAACTCTGGATCTCTTTAGGAGTTTTAGGTTTAGGTAACTTTAATATAGAGAGAATTTTGTCAGGATCTGGGGCCATACCTTTAGCGGATACCACATGTCCTAAAAGGGTTCCTTCTGTCACAAGGAAATGACATTTATTTGGATTGAGCTTCAACTTAGTTTCTCTGCATCTTTGGAAAATATTCTGCAACTGCCTCAGGTGCTGGTCCAAACAATCTAGATGAGTTTCCTTGTGAGATCCTGAAAATGAAGAGAAATCATCCATGAAGATTCTAAGTGATTCCAGCAATAAGGGGCCAAAAATGAGATTGACCGTTCTGTTAAATGTGGCTGGAGCATTTCTGCGCCCAAATGGCATCTTTACATACACATACGTTCCCCACGGTGTGATAAAAGCAGTCTTTTCACGATCCTCTGGGTGTATTGATATTTGATTATAGCCACTGAAGCCATCCATAAAACTATATAGTGCATGCCCAGCCACTTCTTCAATGACCTGTTCTGCAAAAGGCATAGGGAACCCGTCTGGAATGGTCACCTTGTTGAGAGCTCTAAAGTCCACACAAATTCTGATTTTATTAGTATTCTTCTTTGGTACTATGACCATAGGCGAGAGCCACTCTGAGTGTTCCACAGGAATGATGATTCCTGCATCTTCCATCTTTTGGATTTCCACATAGACAGCTTCGGCATACTTTGGATTAAGTCTATAACTCCTTCCTCTGATGGGTCTGGCTCCCTCAACCAGAGGAATTCTGTGCTCTCCATAAGATGCAGGCACTCCTTCTAAGTCTTTATAGTGCCAGGCAAAAACATCTGCATACTGGGTCAAGAATGATTTTACCTTTTCCAGGAGCTGTGGGTGGCTCCACAACCAAGTGGCCACTAGAACTGGTTGATTATTGTTTTGGGTGCATAAATGTACTTCTTGGACCGGATTTCTTGTTACCAGATTATCTTCTTGTGCACCTGCTTTGTTGTCTTCTTCTACTAGCTTTTCGTGCATTGCTTCATAAGCAGGTGTATTTTGGACTTCGATGTTTTCCTCCTTGTCCTGCATCCATCCTGCAGGGATTTCTTGAATTGGGAAAGAACATTCAACCTCAGAATTTTTTACCTTGTTTTTAGCTTTGGAAACTTCGTTATCTGATGTTGATACATCCTCCTCTAATTTGTATTTGAGGGGTATCTTCCTGCCCCTTCTGTGGTCAGTGATGGGCTCTCCCAATCCATCAACCTTGACCTTTCCTTTGTCTTCATCATAGCCTCCAATTGTACCAGGATTATCAAGAAAAATTCCAAAACAAGAAGAAGAGTTGCCGGCATGAAGCCAACTTAAAATATCCTCTTCTTCCTCAAAATCTATTTGGGGTTGATCCTCCGCTTCTGTTTCCATGCAAATGCTCACTGTTTGCATCATACTAGTGTTTCCTTGATTGTCTGGGCCTTCTTCTAAATGAATTTGTGTCAGCTCCTGCCCTTTCTTTTGTACCCACATGGTGTCCTTACCCCAATCATGAATGACACTGGCATGCCTCAGCCAAGGTCTTCCAATTAAGAGAGGAAATCCTCCTTCAACCTGGGGCAATCTTAAAACCACAAAATCCAGGATAAATAGATTACCTTGTACTTCAAGTGGAACTTTTGGGATTACCCCTAAGGGTCTTACTTTGCTCTGATCTGCCAAAGTAACCGTGAAATTTGCAGGTCTTGAAGGGTGGAGTCCAATCCTTTTCATGGTATGTTCAGGCATCAAATTAATGCCAGAACCACCATCTACAATAACACCTTGAAATTCATGGCCCTTGATTGATATTGTAAGCCGAGGGCTTTTATAATCTGTAAGGGGTGCTTCCCCCCTAATTATCCCTTGATGTAAGATAGCAGTCTTAGCCACTAAGTTTGTCGTAGAAGCCTCATCAATTATCTGCAATAATTCTGACCTGAATTTCCCATCCATCTTTATTAAATCAAAAATACTAACCTCCTTCTTAATTGACTTGAGTAGTTTTGAAGCCTCTGACTCTTTAAGAAAGTGAGCTTCATTTGCTTTGCCAAACTCTTCTTGAGCCCTCTTGAAGGCATGCCCAATGGCATCGCTGGTGCCTGTGAGACATTCATTGTGGTTTGTGTCTGCACCTGTAGTATCTTTGTCTTCAATTGCAACTCTGTCTTTGTTCAATTCCTTAATTATCAATTCTTGATTTTCTACCACTTTTGCCGTTCCCTTGCTTCTTGTCTGTACTGCAAAAGATTCGAGTTCTTCTAATTGTACCACTCTAGTGGATGGTGAGGGTTCATTCACCTGAGGTAATATCTCCTCCTTGAATACAGAGATCATTTGGAGATGGGGTCCGGAAGTAGAGGCTTGATTCTTAGGACAACAGTTTGTATAGTGATCTCTGGCCTCTGGACAATTCCTGCAAGGAGGTGCATTTTCCGGAAGGGTGCACCTAGATTGGTAGTGCCCACATTCTCCACATCTGAAGCAAATAATTGGCCTTCTAGGCCCATTTGCAAGGTTAGTTCTCGGTCTAGGATTATAGTTATTACCTTGGTTTGTTGCTGCTGCCATTACATTTGCTGGTGGCAAGAGCCCGCCTTGTGTCGAGTATGTCGTTGTCGGCATTCCCCTTGATTGGCATTCATGGGCCTCATGCCCAATCTTCCTGCATAATTGACAAGTCACATTTAGGAAAGGACATTCACTCACTATGTGTCCTTGCTTGCTGCACATGGAGCACCATAGTCCGTTCTTAATGCCGCCTCCTTTTAGTTCTTGCAACTCCTGCCTCAGCTGAGCTAGTTCCTCTGCTTGGGCTTCCTCTTCCTTTTGGAGTTTGAGGGCTTCAATCTCTCTTCTCAGTTGAGCTACAGTAGTCTCCTCCTCTGTATAGGGCTTATTCCTTTTCAAGCCTTCCAGTTCCCTTCTTAACTGGCTCACTGGGTCCTCCAGTTCTGAACCATATGATGGTTGGGAAGAAGTTGCACCATACTGGTGCCTTATCTGTTCCAAGCGGGTGGCCGTATTGATGAATTCCTCAACAGAGGCAGTAGGTAGCACTAACTCTTTTATTTTGCATTGGGTGACCACAGGTAAGGGTTTGGCTAACCACTTCTTGACAAAGAAGTCGTGTGGTGGATCCGGTAGTTTAGCCATTAATGCTTTGGCCCTGGTCACGAATTCGGGGAACTTCTCTCTTGGACCCAACTTTAAGTTTTCCAATTCTTCTATAATGATCTGAGCCGTGTTGCCATGCTGAAATTGATTCTTAAAGGCTTCTTTCATCAAATCCCAAGAGGTAAAGTGATTTTCAGCAAACTGGCTAAACCACTTGTCTGCCAGACCTTCCAATGTGGCGGGGAAGAGTATCAAGAAAGCATCTTCCCTACCCATTAGCCCCCTAGTCTTACATAATGCAAGAAATCGTCGAATGTGCTCATCTGGGTCCTCCTGGGCTAAACCCCTGAAGGAGGGAAATTTTATGTTTAATCTGGAGAGCAAGATTTCTAGGTCCACCTGTCCTGCCATGCTTCCTACCGATGAAGTCGATGAAAGTGGACTCGATGATCTTCTGTTTGTCTTTCTTCTTGTCTGCTTGCACTTGATTCTCAAGGTTTGTGACCGGGTCGCGGTCATGAGCTATTCATAGTCCACTTAAAATGAGACACTTGATAAAAGTATGTACCTTTTGGCCCTCTGGAGTAATGTTGTCGACACTGGAATATTGTCCTCCAATGGCAATATATAATCTCCTATGCTCAAAGCTCCTTGGATGTCCCACCGGGCGTACCAAATTTGTTGGGGATTCGTGGACAAGAAGGAGTTTGAGGGTTTGTAGGAGAAAAAGGAAATGATAAAAATGGAATAACAGTGAGAACTTCTGCAAGGGAATACCCTTGGAAACCTTGAATATTGATTATCCTTCAACAATTACAATGACTGCGCACAATCTAATCAATGACTAAATACCAATTCAGAGAATATCAATTACTGAAGACCAATTATCTCAAGCCCTCTAGCAGCGGCCTCTCGTGCACCAATTCTTCACCTGCTTCCCGCTTCCCTTGTGCACACCTTGCACTAAGCTTCCGCCAAGCTAAGGAATTGGTATCACGGCGCACACGCAATAGACCTTGGAACTCTTAGAATCCAACCCGCCTTCTCTGCACACTTTCCTCTTGACACTTCTTGCACTCTTGAATGTCGTCACACACTGGAGGCTCTTCTTGCTTCCTCTCTCGCTTCCTCTGAAGCTCTCTCTTGCTTCTAGCTCTCAATGTCCCAAGAATAGCCTTTGTCCTTCTTTTGTTGAGGCCCGCCGGTTCGCGCACTCTAACTGCAATACAATCTTGGTGTCCTTTCAATGTCCCAAGATTGTCTTTTTGAACTGGTCCTCAACGACTCGCTACTTTGTCCTGTAGTGACTTTAGAACAAGAGTGACTTTCAAAATAAAATTTTTGATTGGGCGGCCATTTCTACCTTTGCGTACGCGGCCTTCCACCTTCACCTTTCCTTTTAATTCTTTACTTTTGCACCTTAAGATTTTAAATTTATCCTTTGAACCTTAAGAGGAAAAATACTTTGCACCTTTAGTTTCAACCGGTTAGGGCTCTACAGGCTTGTATATACACCTATTGCCCTAATGGGCTACTTATCTTTGTACATTCTCTAGTAATACATTCAGTATTGTGTGTTGTGCTCCAAGCTTCTTCTCCTTCCTTGTGTTGTTCGCGCGCTTCCGTAGATGTCTATCTCCAACATATGAGTTGATCCTACACATAGTTATGAGTGGAAGACTCATAGGAATGACTATGTCCTTTCCACAGAGGGAAGGAAACACTTCATGAACAATTCATGATTTCATTGTTATTATTATTATTATTTATGGTTGTGAGTACTCACCTATTTATTCTTATCATTTTGAGAGGAGTGTTTGACTTTAATCTCATACATGCATCTATGTGGGGTATAAAGTTTGGTGGCACGAGGCATCAAACTTTGTATGCTACCTAGGTGTAGGATAGATGGTATGGGAGAGAAGTCTCTGAGATTGTATTTGTTATATGATTTGGAGTTCATTCATATCATCTTCTTATTATTAGACAACAGAGGGGTAGTTGAGATAGTCACTCTATATATGATCGCAAACAAGGCAAGTCCACAGGCAAGTAGACTAGAAGTGGAAAGGCAAGGTTTGCACATAAGAACTGAGAATAGGCAATTGCATTAAGAAGAAATCCATAGAGTACGTACTACCTTATTTGATATGCCTGAGGTTAGGCCAGGTGTATCAAATAGTGTGTATGAGGTGATCTAGATGCTTAGCCTAGTGGGCTATGAGTGTCCACACATCTACTTATCATTTTTATCAATGTATTTAGTGGAATCACCTTATGGTCCTCATTGTATCTGGGAGCACCAAATTATTATAGTAGTTTACTAGAGAAATCTCATTCCTAGTGGGAATGATTCAACCATAGTGATAGTCATATGTTAAGTAAGTGTTTTCCACTTGGAACAACTTGCATGTTATTATTGAGAAGACACTCATTGTTCCAATAGTTGCCATACTTTCTTAGCACGTCTTCACTTGGCATGACAAACTTAGTTCCGCATAGTGGATTGGGATTTACTTTGTAGGGGACATATTTTGATCCATAGTTTGGATTATTATATATTCCATATGATAGATCAAGATTCTGGTCCATAGTCTAAATCATTGATAGATTGTCATCTTGGATTGATAGTCTGGATCATGATAATAATTTATTCAGTTTCATTTCATTACAATGAATAAATCAAGAAAATTTACTTGATTTGAGAGATTAAGCACTATTTGGAAAACATTTCTATTTATTTTTAGTATTTTTCCACAAAGATTGGGGGCATAGTCAAATTGTTTTGGATGAGCATAGTATCTTTAATTACTCAAGTTGAGTAAGTGATTTTCCATGATTATACCATATGACAAGTTGTCAGTGGGTATTTCAAGGAGACAAGGGCAAGCTGCCAAGGTCTCTGTAGGTGACAAACTGTCACAAGTTAGTGCTCAAGGTCTAGGTGTAGGGAGTCCAAGGATATTATGAGTACTTATGCTGTGCACATATGGACTCATTGGGCCTCAGAGGGATTCCCATAATATGCCCAAGGCAAGGACTACTATTTATTGGTGGAAATGTTAGATAGCAAGCAGAGAGACTAGTTGTTTACTTTTCAGCATATAATATTTCACACACCTAGCACACTCTGCTCTTATTATTTGGAATCACATATTCTGATTCCTAGGTTTACAGCTCCTTATATATGATTGAGGACAATGATCTTTAGAAGGAGGAGAGAGTGTTATATTCTAGAGATATACATGCCTGGAAGAACAAGAAGTTCCTTGCTTGAGGGATAGCCAAGGCCAAAATCCAAAGAGTTCATACAAGGTACTACTCATGATGGCTAGATGAGTAGAGGGACCTTAGAGAGAACTCTAGATGGTGACTAGGCAACGGCTCTAGATAGGTTGGGAGATGAATCCCAGGTATGTCATTCTCCACTTCTCATATTGACCGATTGATTGAAGCAAGATTCATATATGAAATAGAGCATAGAAAGTGGGTATCCCCCATTGTACTAGTCCCTAAGAATAACGAAAAGCTACATGCATGCATTAACTTGAAGAAAGCTAACATTGCAACCATACAAGATAAATACCCTTTGCCAATCACAGAGCATTTACTTGAACATGTAGCAGACAAGGAAGTTTATAGCTTCCTTGATGGGTTTTCGGGCTACAATCAAGTAGTCATAGCTCCTAAAGAATGGGACATCTTTGCATTTAGAGTGATGCATTTTGAGCTCACTGATGCACCTACTACATTTCAACATTTTATGTGTCATGTGTTCAAAATATTCTCACAAAAAAATCTAGAGGTCTATGTGGATGACCTATGTGCCCATTCCACATGAGAAAAACACACATCCCTGAACTTAGGAAGATTTTAGACAAATGAAGAGAATATGAAGTGTGCATGAACCCTGAGGAATGCATTTCATGGTAAGACAAGGTAAGATATTAGGTCACATTGTGTCAAAGAATGTTATATCAACCGATGAGGATAAAGTACGAGCAATAGCAGAATTGTCGAGATCTAGGATAGTCAAAGAAGTGCAAGCATTTACGTGACATTGGTGTTATTATTGATGCTTTATCCACATGTATATTATTATTTCCAAGCCTCTATACAATCTCTTGGCTAACTTTGAATGGAATGATGCATGTGAAACTTCTTTCAATGAGCTAAAAAAAGAAATTATGATCATCCCCTATTTTGACCATGGAGGACTAGAATAATACATTCCATGTTCATGTAGATGCCTCCCATTATGGAATCGAGTGTGTATTGGCACAACTAACTAGAGAGGGGAACATAGATCTCCTAATAGCATATGCTAGTAGGAAGTTGAACACTGCTGAAAGAAATTACACTACAATTGAGAGAGAGGGCTTAGGAATGGTGTACAAGATAATGGTAGGAAGTATTTATAAGCAAATGATCAAGAAATTCCTACATGTTGTGTGGAAGAACTAGAGTACAAAAGATGGTTGCAATTAGCCCATGTAGGTGCCCTTGAGCAATACCATTTGAATCAATGCATCCTAAAGACTCTATAAAGATTATGGGTGTACTGGGCCATGATGGAAGTAGATGTCTATAGGTTGTTCAAGAACTTCCCAACTTGTATTAGCAGACATCTAATGGAACATGCCACTTTGTATTAGTTGACATTAATACCAGATTGGAGCAGTACCTTTGTGGATCTTTTGCACACTAAAACTTTCCCACCAAAAATGGCATTAGCAAGATGGAGAAGTCTAGAGCAGGAGGCTCAAGACTACAAACTCATTGCTGATAATCTATACAAGAGAGGATGAGATGGATACTTGAGGCAATGTGTCCATGAGAGTGAGTACTTGAGAATCCTAGAAACTACACATCGATGTGTTGGAGGAGGACATTTTGGGCCAGAGCACGTAATCAAAGCCATACTATTCGTAGGGCTATGGCGGCCCATTCTTCATATGGATGCACATACCTATGTGAAGAGATGTGACACTTGTCAAAGAACTCAGTATCCAATGCACGTAGATGAAATGCCACTCAGACCCATGATCGGAGGATGTGCATTCTCTAAGTGAGGCATAGATTTTGTTGGTCCGATTAACCCCCTTGCTAGAGGCTCCCACACCAAATATATAACTATAGCTATGGATTATCTGATCAAATGGGTAGAGGTCAAGGCCACCAAGAAGAATGATGCATAGACAACTACTAAGTTCTTATTTGAAAATGTCTTTACAAGATACATTAGGGGAAAAAATGAACCCTGAATGGGCCTTTTAGATTAAGGAGTGATTAGTGATGGACCAATCAGAAGAGGGTGGTGGCCACAGTCTATGCCTTATAAAATACTAGGCTGAAGGGGGGAGAGGGGACATATTTCTCCCTTATTTAATGAACTACCTCTAGAGAGAGAAGGAATCTCGTAACTTAGTTGGACCCAACAATTCAAAATTTCTAAAAAGTTAAAAAACTCATCATAACACCTGAAAATGGACCCCTCATTACTTTTTAGGGTCAAAAGTACACCTTTTGACCCCAAATTCAAAATCCGTGCATGTTTTGAGCTGAAAAAAATGGGTTTTTTTAAAAACGAAAAAAAGATTTATTTCCCTCCTAAACCTCACACTTTCATACCCAGGTCCCAAAAAGTCATCTTTTCCCACTACTTTCACTCTGTTGCACACCATTGAAGCTCCTGTTTCTACACTCCAACCTACCTGCATCTCCTACCTTGAATTACTGTTGTAGCTTGAAGACCTTTAACTTCAGTGGCAACATCTAAAGCTTCTAGGCGACCGAAAGATGAAATCCTCACATTAAGATGTCACAATATCAAAGCCACAAATGGACGGTGGCTATCACATGAGTACTTCAAAGGTGCATGGGTGTACATGCAACCCTCTAGAGTTGGGCCTCATCGAGTTAGAGATCGTGAAAACTTAGATCTTCATTGGAAGGAAAGTTACTTGGCTTCAAGAAGCATAGAGACAATGGGATGGTTGCTATTGTACAACATGTTTTTACAGTGGCAACTATGAAGCTTGAAAACTCTAGTAGAATGAGATATCCTGTGAATTGTAAGTATTACTCTACAATATTTTATGTTTTCTTGTGTTGGATATATTTCTAAAATATTTAGATATGTTTTTTTTGTTTCAAATATATTTCCTTCTACTTTGGTGGAAGAACAACCACTTCATAGTCTTTTAGGTACTTTCCAGGCATTGCATGCAGATGATGGTGCACTAGTCTTTCCAGAAATATCTCCTGCTCAACGTTACCATGATAGAGTTTTCTTTTACACACATAGATATGTTGTATCCTCTACAATGAATGGTTTTGGAAGGTTAGAGAGAATTGAATTACATTCTCTTCTTAGCTTGGAGTGGCCAAAACCTAATATATGATCCATATCATCTTTGAGGCAGAAGATGGTAATGGATATACATAACTCTTTGAAATTCACGAAAGTGTCTAGGTCTGTAGGTTTGCACTGGTCTTTTCCCATTCATTGTTTTGTATATTTATTCCAAGGATTCTCATTCCAAGAGACTTCCACCATGTTCATGTGTTAAGATATCACATATGAGCAAGTCGAAAGTCTTCTTGGTGAAAATTGGGGTTTGATAGAAGGAATTGCAAAAGGTGATAAATATCTTTGTAAAATAGGTGGAACAAGTATAGGATTTCGATATTTGAAACAACGTACTTCATTATACATCAGATTCTACTATGATCGTTGGATGTTCAAACTTGGCAAATGGATACCATTTCAAAGTTCAAAGGGATCTTTACATTCATTTGAAATAAAGCTAAGATTGCCCAACAATGAAACAGAAACTATTTTAGTGAATAATCATTGGACCTTGGCTAATATGAGAGAACACTTGATGATTATGGGGTTTGAAGGACTAACTCAATCCAAATTCAATATTCAAGGACATAAGGTGAGAAATGTTTTGTGCTTTTATTAAAGTAATCTTTTCATTATTGCTTATTTCACTTTAATGACTTCAATTTCTTGCAAATTGATTACAGATGGGGAGAAGAATGTAATACAAAATGAAAGTCCCTGTAGATTGGAGCAAAGATGGAACAGAAATCTCATTGTCATAGTTCTTTTGCAACTTGATAATGTCACTTCTTGGGCCCTAGTCATTGTATCTCATGGTTTTTGCACTTTCAAGAACCTTGTAAAAAGTAGGACAATCAATTCATGTTAGAAATTGTATATACCTTCTTCTCTGCAATGGTAATTTCAAAACTTTTGGAATGTCAAAAAGTCTATGTTCATTACTTTGAAATGTGGTTGCTCATGTTTTTTTTTGTGCATTATTTTGTCATCAGAAACACATTTTTTGAAATTGCACTTCTTTATTCTATACTTTTAAAAGTGGGGCCAGTCAGTTTAAAAACTTGAAACTGCTATAAAAATGGGTTCTGTGTGCTCATTTCTCGCTTTTGCACTCTCAAAGAGCTAGAAAGCATAGACAAGCCAATAGAATTCTCGCGCACAAGCAATGGCTGCTATGAAATCTCCTCGAGATCTATTCATGGAGTTTTTGGATACTATAGACTATAATGGTCATACAGATTTGTATGACCTAGTCTGTAGAGTCCCTAATCTTGAAGGGACAATAGCCATGAACTCCGATGTGATCGATGAGATCACAGATTTTATGGAATTCTATATATTAAGATATGCTATAGATATTCCAGCATATGAGTGTAAATGGGTCCCTTGAAACCTACTTTTCTACATTCATAAAGGAGATGAGGTTTTTGCGAAGCGCTTAAAGTGTTTCATGGTTGTTGCTGAGGATTCAGGGCATCCGTTAGATGACACAATGCCCTTAATTAAACAATTAAATAAGAAAAGGAAAATGGGAAGAAAATATCTTTCGTATGTAGCAACAACCATCTTTTTTGTCAATGAGGACCTTCACCCATGGACCTACCCCATCTTGTTACTAGGGGTTTTGTAGATGACAAGAAGGAACCCCAGACAGAAGCTCTCAACTTATTAGAAGGGAGTCAAAAAATTTCCAGAGAATTTCCACAAGGAGTAATGGAAAAATTAAAGGAAGCCAGTACACACAATAGTCCACCCTCCAACTTAGAGCCCGTGGAACCCACTCTACCAGAGGTAGAGATGGAAATGTTTTTAGTTGTACTTGTCGATGGAGAGGAATTTTTGTTCCTGCACGATATTGAGAAGGCATTCGGTCTACGCCTCGATGAATGCCTTAGTATTTTTTGCTCATCCTCGGATGTTCCCATGGACAACGCTTCTGACATTATCGAAAGGAAACAATTCCACTTGGTGATTCAGTTGCAGACACCATTGCATTTGTGTGTGAAGAGATTTTGAGCCATGCCAACCAAGATGCCACTGAAGAAGATCTGGCCGCAGCAAGGGAAAGAATTTTGGAGAAGAAGATTCCAACATCCCTTGTTGTGGAGCAAAGTGGCATGGCCCACTCATCGATCTCACTAGATGCAATGGGAAGAGGAGAGGATGAAGATAGGCTTTAAGATGTATGTCTCTAATGACATTTATGGTTGTCTCATATTCATAAAAGATGTATCTATTTAATTTTATGATTGTCTATGTGCAGGAAACAATTGAAGTGGATAAATTTGTAGCAAGGAGTGGTGGTGACCGTGTTGCCCGTGGCCATGGCTCTTCCTTGGCACATTACATTGGAAAATTGCCAAAGGAAGATTTTGTCATAATCCACAAGGACTTTTCCCCTCAAGGACACTTCATGACTTGGTGTCTGAAGGCCTTGAGCAAAGTTTTGTGCCTATCTACAATAATGCAAGGGACCAATTGTATATTTCTAGGTAGGAAGTCCCTTGCCCTTACTACCCTAGGAGTTAACTTTAGAGGAAAAATATTAGGTCAAATAGGAATATCTTTAGGGCTTGGATTGAATGACCCTCACTTAATATCCCAATCAATTTTGACTTTCCAATGGCCACTGTCTTTTCAGAGAAGAAAGAATGTACTGGAGAGGCTCAAGGCCAAGAGCCAATTGTAAAAACTTTATAATACCAATTATTGTTTTTCCAATTTCCATGTGCATTGTCTTTATGTTTTTGACAATCTCTTAATTTTTGCACTTTAATGAGTCTTTTTCCAATCAATCTTGTCATTTTTGTTGGCAACAATGCATGGGATGGCCTAGGAATGCCAAAAAAAGGCCTGCCACAGAAACGCGGGGATGGGCCCTGCAAAAGTTTTGCAGGGCCCATCCCCGTGTTTCTGTGGTAGGACTTTTTTTTGCATTCATAGGCCACTAGGTCCCTATATTGGAATTCTATGTCCCTCAATTACAACCTACCTTGGGGAATTGTGGAAGGCTCTTCTTATGTGCAATAATTAGAGAAAGTTTAGACTCCTCTGGGTGCATATAAGCATGCAAGAGTAAATAAGTACATGTATGTTCATCAACATTGTTTAGCTATTGGTTAGAGGGTTAGCATGCAGTGCACTCTATCTAAGGCCAATCATATGCCCCAATGTGCATGGCATGTGGTTTCATGGCTTAGAAATGCCAAAAAAAGGCCTGCCACAGAAACACGGGGATAGGCCCTGCAAAACTTTTGTAGGGCCCATCCCCGTGTTTCTATGGTAGGCCTTTTTTTGGCATTTATAAGCCATGATATGCATTATATAGCATTACCACTACAAGAAGTACATTTCTAAAGAATGATTAAACTATGCAAAACACTTCAAAGAGGTACCAGAAAAAGACACCTAGATACATAGGAGAAATAGACTTCAAAACATGTACACTAAGAGATAAACACTTGGGAGAGAAAATATAAGAAGAGAAAGATTATATTCATCATTTGGGATTTAAAAAATATTCATTATATGGGATATACAAAAAGTTCTCCAAACAAGGGAGTACAAATTTTTGTTAATGGTTATTCCCTCTAATTCTTCTAGCTAGCTGCAAATCTTTAGGCTGTATTGTCACTCTCTTTGCATGGATGGCACACAGTTTAGAGTCCTCCAACGTTGATATAAGATACACCTTTGTAGCTTCTTGGAGGGCTTCAATGGCTATCCCTTGGATACGAAGTCCAACACAATAGCGTTGGATCTCTTCCTTCACAACTCTTGCAAATGACCTTCATGGAATAAGAAGCTCCACAAACTTTTGATAGTGTCGAATCTCTGCAAAGGCTCTGGTTTGCTGTCTGTGCCTTTGTGGTGCTCTTGCATTTGGGGGGATGTTGGGTTGTGTTTGTTGTGGTCTACGACGTGGTTGATAGTTCTTCTTTCTTCTTAAAGCACGCCTAGATGGTCTTGCCTCATCATTTACTTCCTCTACCCGACCTTGCTCTCTTTCTTCATCGGTTGGTCTTTGTCCTTGTCCTCCGGGGAGTGTCTTGCCTCCTTGTGTTACTTGATGGTTCACGGGGATATCATCATTGTTCCATGGTGGCTCGCTTATACTTTCTTCATCTGAGGAACTTGCTAAATTTGATGTCTCCATCACAAATTGCCTCCATCCTCGTTGTTTGGGCCTTGCCTTGAGTGGTGTCTTGACTGAGGGCTCATCATCAAATGTGGGAGGTGAATAATTTATTTCTTGTGTTACATCTCTCTCTTGTGAAGCTTCATCCCCCCCTGATGGAATGCTACCAGAGTGTGTCCCTGCACTCGAGTTTCATCTAGAGGAGTGGCTTGTGGTTCGACGCTTCTTGTGGGGTGTCATCCATGTTGGGCACTGAGTACCTTGCACATGGCTAAGGTAGATGACATGATCCTTTCTAGCAGTCTGCTTTGTGCATGCCATTCTCTTAGGTTGTAAAGTGGTAAAATGAGGAAGGAAACCTCTATTTATAGCCTTTCACTTAAGAATTGTCCTGTTCACATTTAAATGGATAAAAATTAGTTTTAAGACATTAAAAGTATATTCACAAAAACACTAAAATTTTATTTGAAGTGAAAGGAGTTATAAAAACCTTGAAAAGAAGAATGCATTTTAAGAGTTTGGAGACTATTTCCAAGCAGAACCCTGGCGGACTCTTTGTGCATGCCATTGGGCATGATGTAGGGGTCCTGATGATGACATCCACTTCTCTCTTGGAATATCATGTTGTAGATTTCATGTAATCTTTGCTATTCATGACTCACATGCTCGTTCCATTACATATTTTCTAGCGAATGTCGCACGAAAAAACAAATTGAACATTTCTTCTAAATAGTCTGATTGGAGTAGACCACCCCCATGACTAGTGTTTTTAAAGTAAACACCTCTAGCCCTATCATGTGACTTCTCCATTCCTTGTGTACTAAAAATGTCTAGTGACCCATATCGATTCATAAAATATGCTCCATGTGCAAAAAGAATATGCTATGATCTGGTCAATAAGATATACAAATAGTGTTTAAGACCAAATAAAAAAATGTAAGCGAAACTTACTATGTGATGTGTAATGTTGCTTTCTCCCCAAGATAAGATGAATGACTATGTGAACTCCTTCAAAGTCACTTGGAATAATTCTCATTGTGAAGCATTAGTGGAAACCAAACACATCAAATGTAACAATTGATCAAACGATGAACAAACCTTCTTTTGCTTGTTAATGAGATCAACCTGACTATCATTGTCTGTTGTAATTGAACAGAGGTCCTTCCAAAGCTCCCATTTCCCATCATCTTGACTATTCACATCTCTTTTAAAGAAATGTCTTGCCTTCTTCCTAGTCATTGAAACTTGTTGTAAAATCTCTTGAGACTCACCATACTTCTTAACAACTAAAGATACGTGGCCACCATGACAACCTATAGAATTCAAAAGATCTTCTATTTTTTGGATTGCTATTGTAGACCTCTCTAATGGTTTCATTGCAAATGCATATTCAACATGGAGCTTCAAAAGCCTATCAAAGATCCTCATGAATGCATGCAAAGTACAAAAGTGAACATTGACTAATGGAAATGGAATAATGGGGTTCCAATCATTGCTTATTTTATCATGAGTCGGTTCTTGTAACATTGGACACCTCAAAAGTGATATCTCCCATTCCCTGTGATTCAATGAGTCTGTTTCATCAATTCCTTCAGAGTCATCAACTCTCATCAATGCCCTTGCAGATTTAGACTATCTCTTAGATCCTTTGTAACATTGTGTACAATATGGGCAAGGATAGAGAGAAGATGCTCCTTGTTTACAACCTAACATGCATTTTATACTCTTAAGGTCTCCACCCAAATGCCATTCTACCTCGAAATCACCTATATCATCTACAAAAAGCTTTTGCCCATGTATTTGAGAAGATTACTTCTGTAATCCATGGAGTCCTACCAAAAATCCACGAAATAACATTGTTTGTTTCTTTGGGAACTTCTATAGCACCTAACCACTAGATATCTCTCTCTCTGATTGCACACTGTAAGTCAAATGGTACCTCCCTCCTAAAGTTTCATCACTCATTGCATGGTCCATAACTTCATTCATTAGCATCACACTCAACCTTTCTAGTCGCCGACCCTTTATGATTTGACACTCATCAAGCTTTAGTATGAACTTTAACTTAACATTATAGTCTGCACAAAAGAGAAAACATTATCTAAATATGACACTTGAATGCAATAAAACTTCAACACCAAATAAAATGTAGTAGGGGTACCTTTGATTGTTGAACTATAAAAGTGAACCATTGCTTGTTGAAGCTTCTGAAGATCCACAAATATATTGTTGAATTTAGTGTAAGTAAATCCTTGTGTAGATAGGATTTTTGATTGCATCTTGGGAATATTTGGATGATAAACAAAGGCAGGCATAGTGACTTCTATGAATAAATATTGTCCAATAGTATGAGTCACATCCTCATTTGAAGTTTTTTATTGATAGAAACTTTATATGGACATGGAAATAGACTTTGAGAAATACCTTGTGCTTGTAAGGCTTGCCTCAGAAGAGTGTACATTGCAGTATACCCATTTCTACTGATGCCCGCTTCATCACATAT
This sequence comes from Ceratopteris richardii, assembly GCA_020310875.1. Lineage (NCBI taxonomy): Eukaryota > Viridiplantae > Streptophyta > Polypodiopsida > Polypodiales > Pteridaceae > Ceratopteris > Ceratopteris richardii. The sequence continues at coordinate 54,367,786 of CM035436.1, read as the reverse complement.
TGCCTGCACATCTTGAACTCTCATAAGGTTTTTTAACTTCTTTGAAAACTCAGCTTCAACAACAACTCTAATACACTTTCCTATGGGTGAGTCTAAAGCGGAAGTGATTCCTTTGGTGTTTATACAGCTATTCATAAGCTTGAATTGGTCTTATGTTGTTGATGAAGCAGTTATGTCTTGAATAAACAACCTACACAATGAAAGATCCCATTACACATCTTCATTAAAACATACAAAAGTAAAACAAACACTCACCTTGTTGCATATATACATCATTTGCGTGCTCCGCCACCTTTTGAAAGAGCTTCAAAGGATGAAAATGCTCTTTTCCTATGTCTCATACCAAGTGGAGTTTCTTTCAACTACTGGAGATTGACAGTTAACCTTGAAATTGTGCTTTGCTTCAATATCCTGTTCCAAATCTGCAAGTTTTTTTTGTAAAGATATGATTGTGCTTTCTAAAGTGACCACCCTCATATGATGGAGTTGATATTGTTGGAACCAATACTTAGCAGTAGCATGTGAATGTGTAGATAATCGCTTGCAGTAACCTAATAGTCCAGCTTCACCCGCACCAATGAACTGAAGTAAAGTTGAGAGGTTATGGAATGTTGGATGGTAAGAAGATATTGGATCAAGAGGATATAGTGAACCATGAGTCCAAAGATCAATACTTTTTTCTCCAGCTGCACGACGTTCATTTTGAGAATTGGCATCATTGTTGCATCGTGTATTTGGAGCAAACTTTCTAGGCACAGGAACATGGATACTTGTTGATGCAAGAGCATGAGGACATTCTACTGTGAAGTTTGTGATACATGTCAACACCATCTTTGCTAATGACCATCAATATGAAAAACAAAGATGAAAAATTGGTTGGAAGGGACTCTAAGCATATGTTTTGCTCAAAAAATGTGCTTTATTGTACGTGTATGGGTTAAAGTGTATTTTTCCACTCTGTATGGCTGAAAATGATGAAATTTGAAAAAAGTCTTTTTTTTGGGGGAAGCATAGTCACGGATTTGATGATGTGGCACTTACTTTTGGAGGGAATTTGAAAATTATACTTTTTCTAAAAGAAACTTCAAAAAATTCCTAACATATATATTAAAAAATAGGCCCTTTTGAGTTAATATACACTGAAAATGAGACTTAAAAAAAAACTCAATTTTTATTCAAATACATGCACACGTTTGATGATAAGGAAAGTAGATTCTCTTTCTCTCTCTCTAGAAGAAGAAAGAGAGAGGCCTACTAAAGCCTAAAAAAAGCCTACTCCAGCCTACTAAAAAGTGCCCTATCAAATGCACTTTGTCCCCTTAAAGAAGAATAGAATTAAGCTTAATCCCTAAAAATTAGGGATCCTTACAAGGCCCATGCAGGGTTCATTTTTTTCCCCTCATGATGGGTTGCCGATCGAGCTAATGAGCGATAGAGGGAATCAATTTCTAAATGAGGTCATTGAATATTTCTTGCAAGATTTTATTGTAACTCATAAAACATCACCACAATATCATGCTCAGGCCAATGGATAGGCAGAAATCCCTAACAAAAGTCTTCGCAATGTCATGACTAAGCTTGTAGATAATAAACGCTCCGACTGGGATAAATAGTTGGACCATGTTTTTGGGGCATACCAAATGGCCTATAAGATGGTACTCAATGCAACTCCCTTTGACATGGCTTTTAGTCAAAATGTAGTGCTTCTATTGGAATTTTTGATACCGAACTTTAAGGTTGCACAAGAGCATCAATGGACCAATCAAAGGTATCATCAGGTATTATGGATTTAGAACGCTTAGAAGAAACTAGGCTAAGAGCAACAATAGAAATATATGCATCCAAGAAAAGGTAGAAGGCCTATTTCGATGCACATGTGAAGGATGAAGGCTTGCAAGTTACCGATTTGGTCTTAGTCTATACCTTGAAACAACATGCTTGAAAGTTAGAGAAATGCGGTTATGGACCTATGATTATGAATACACTTTCAACGAGTGAAGCAGTGCAGTTAACCACTTTGGAAGGAGAGGTAGTGCCAAATTATAGTAGTGGTTATAGAGTCAAGCTCTATCAAGAGCCATTGATGGAGGATATGTTGAGATAACTCACCTTGGTCAAGAAACACAAAAAGGAAGAAAAAAGATTTAGATAGGAAGCTCAAGATGAAGCTCAAGAGTGCATTAAACATATGAAATTAAGATATCAGGGATTAAGAATGGAATGAAATGATAGAGTAGAAGAACTTCTTCTAGTCAGTACCTTCTCCAATATAGAGGTCCCTAGATATCCCATGGCAATGTGCCAAGCAAGTAGAATGCTTACCCTAGCATAGTTGATAGATGGCCCTTCATTATTGTTCAATCAGGGCAATGCACCAATCTCAAGGAGATTAGGGCTCTAATTGATTCATGTGCAACAACTAATGCAATTAGGTCTTCTTACTGTCAAGCCATGGAACTAAAGTGAGTCCTATTGAGGCATACCTCATAGACTAGGAGGCATGAAAATCCCTTGCATGGGTGAGGTGGAAATTCTTATCCTCATAAAGAATCTAACCTTGATAGTGAAGCTCCCAGTTTGCCATGATGAAGAACTAATGTAACCTTTGATTCTAAGCCAACACTGGATTCATGATTGCTCAGTGAACCTAAATCTTAGGAAATGCCTCCTCCAATTCGGGGTAGCTGACCAACACAGAGTGATACATCTTGCAAACAAGGCCACCAATCATCTCGACTCTACGAAAGACATCCGCTGAACCTAAATCTTAGGAAATGCCTCCACCAATTGAGGGTAGTTGACCAACATAGAGTGATACATCTTGCTAACAAGGCCACCAATCATCTCCACTCTGTAGTAGAGATCCCCTATCGTCAAACAAGGGAAGAAAATGAAAGCACGATGATCCCTAGATAGATGCAGAAAATCCTTGCATGGATGATCACCCTCCTTGGATAGACTGGAACTATCCTCAGAAAAATGGAAACTATTCTTGGACAAATGGGCACCACTGATGTCTCTCCTCCTTTCTCTAGACAGATGGGCACCATAGCTAGACAAATGGGGACCATCATCCCCTCGAGCTCACCATCCATACTTTCCACGTTCAAGCCTAGATCTATTGTACATAATGCCTTGTTTCCTAATGGGAAAGTCATGGAAGTGTTGGACCTCCCTTCTTTTCCAAAGCAGAGTGTCCAATCGACCTCTCACCCACCATCATCGAAGATTCAACCTCCACCCAAGCACCAAAGTTGGAATTCCCCCTCTATCACACATGGGAAGTTGCACTTGCTTCCACTTACACTCGACAAGTAGATATGGGTACCCAAGGGTGAGAAACCATTAGTGACTTCATCTCCTCAAGCACCAGGGCTAGAGATGAAGAGGGGTCAACCATGTCATCCATCACTACCAAGACAATAGTCCCAAGCCAAAGTTAGGTAGATTTGGATACCTAAGTGGTCTATGAAGGCAAGTCCTAATGCATCACATATTTGGGTTCCTAAGGCTTGCTTAGTAGCTCAAACATCAAGCCATGTACTATTAGTTTCAAGAAAACCCTATCACTCCTCTACCCTTTCACCTCTATCTCAACCCATTGTACCTAAACATCCTTGTAACCACTGCTCACTAACTACTTGGAAACTCTCCAAAAGTGGCTAGTGAACTTCCTATCCCCATCTAAGTCTATGTCTAAAGGAAGACCATATAAAGAGTGTAGGTTCTCTATAGATAATCTAGCCAACTCAAGTTTCTTCAGTATACCATGTGTCGGAATAAACCTAGCCATTTTGGTTAACCTATCCAATTTACCTAGACCGATTTGTGATCTCTTTGTGTCTTAAGTAATCCTACTATAAAATCCATGGAGATACTCTTCCACTTCCCATTGGGAATATCTAGTCAAAATCTGGGTGGTAGGTGGTCCTTGTTGTTCACTTAAAAGTAATATGGACTTTTCATTGCGTAATGAATTACACTCTTCCCTTAGTTGGTCATGGTCCTCTAGTAATCTGATGTGGTCCTCTAATAGTAATTTCATGTTCTGTGAGGGTATTGCTTTGAATCTACTAGGGCTGAGGGGCTCATCGGGATTGTCTATGGTGGCTTCAAAATTATCTCGATTATGGTTTTGTAGCCATTGGTTTTCTTCCTTATCTATTGCTAAATGGCATCAAAGGAGACACGTATTGCATGTAAATTGGGTGTTGCATGCCATTTGTTTTTGGAGCTTATCTTTTGCATCTGTGATTGCCTCTTTAGTTTTTTGCTCTAATTCGAGCTCCATGGTGTGATAATATTCTTTGACTTCTTTATATCATGCATTGAAGGAAGATTTTTCACTTAAGGATTTTAGGTTTGCTTGTAGTTGATTAGTTGTCTATTGCAATTCTTGGTACTTCTACCCTAAAGATGTGAACTCATTGCGCACTTGATATACACATTTGTTGGGGTGCATTTTCAATAACTGATGATGAAAATATGGAAGGTGGATATGTAGTGGTATGCTATTCAATGTGAGATGTGTGGAGAATCAGTTCTCCTATGCACAATGAAAACGTGTAGTGAACCCTTGTATGTCCAGCACTTGGACAAATAGCTGCACCTTAGATAGCTTGTTCCTCTCAATACAAAACTCAAATGGACCTGTGCCTTTATTCAATCAAAGTAGACAAAGATAGATTTCTAAAAATCTATAAATAAATTAATTTGGACAAGTTTTTATTAGGATGAACTTTATCTCTTTTGCTCAAAACCTTCTCCCTTAGATAATGGTAGTGGACCTCTATGTGCTTGCTGCTTGCATGAAACATAAGATTGCTTGCCAAGTAAATACTTGACATCTTATCATCGTATATAAGGATGGTTCCAACTTGCACTTCAAGATCAGCCAAAAGCTTTTTAATCCACATTGGTTCACATGTGGCAAATGCTAATCCTCCATATTCAACCTCCGTGGATGAAAGTGCAACAGTAGGTTGTTTCTTTGAGCTCCATGTGATAGGTTTGCTTCCTATCATGAACACATAACCTGAGGAAGATCTCCTATCTTCCTTTGAACCTGTAGCATCACTAAAGCCTTTGACGTGCAATTCCTCATCAAACTTGTAAAACAAAGCATGACTAACTATATGCTTTATGTATCTCAACACTCTGTTGGCTTAATTTAAATGTTCACTTGTCGGGGCTTGCATAAACTGAGAAAGTACACCAACAACATAAGATAAATCAGGTCTTATAATGTTTGCATAGATTAATGATCCTACAATGCTTCTGTATGTTGTTACATCTTCCAATAGTTCTCCATCATTTGAGCAAATCTTTGTATTTGTGTCCATGGGTTGAGTGAGTGGTTTGCATTCACTCATTCCAAATCTGAAAAGAACATCCAACAAGTACTTCCTTTGCATCAAGTAGATGCCACTTTTTCCATAAACAACTTCAATTCCTAAAAAATATTTTAGCTCTCAAAGATCTGAAATTTTAAACTCCTTACCAAGCTTCCTTTTGATATCTTTAATCCTTGTAACATCATTTCCTGTTATGATGAGGTCATTGATGTATATGCAAATATATACCTCTCTATTTTCTTTCTTCTTCATGTACAATGAATATCTGCACTGCTTGGCTTGTATCCACACTTAGTTAGATATTCTACCAATCTCTGATTCCATGCTCTTGGTGCTTGCTTCAAGCCATAAAGTGCCTTTTTCAACCTGCAAACAAAGTTTGGATGGTTTTCATCTTCAAAAATCTATGTCTTGTGTTTGTTTAGATCCTTTGGCAACTAATCCAACTATATATCTAGCTAGTGAACCATCATCATTCCTCTTTACTTTAAACACCCATTTGCTTGGAACAATCTTCATACCTTCTTTCTTTGGCACTAGCTCCCATGTGTGATTATCTTTGAGAGCTTTGATCTCCTCTTTCATAGCTTGCTTCCATTCCTTTTGTGTGCAAGCTTCTTCATATGTCTCAAGCTCTTTGTCTTTGATAACCTGCATCATGTATGCAAAATGTTTCGCCATGAAACTATCATAACTCTGCCTTTGAGTTGGATACCTTGTTCTTGAAGATCTTCTTTCATTGCCTTTAGAAAGTTGCTTCTTTAACCTACTCAGCTTTACCTTCAGAGTGATTACCTCTTCATATTCTTCTTCACTTGCATCTATCTCACTGTTTGAAGTAGCACTTGCTTCTTCGCCTCTACTATGAGGTGAATTTGGACACAAAGAATGACTCCCCCTCCATGTTGAACATTCTTCATTTGATGTAGATGCCTCTGGACCTGAAACCTTTGTGCTTGATTGTTGAACTTCTCTTTGATTTGTTCCTGCATAACCATCACAATCTTCTTCAAGAATCTTTTTGTTTCCTTTATGTTCATACCATGGTCTTAGTTAATAAAAAACCACATCTCCCGAGACTCTTAATTCCTTTGTTCTAGGCTTGTAATACTTGTATCCTTTTTTCTTCATCGAGTAGCCGATGAAAATGCATTTTTCTGACCTTGGTTCCATCTTTGTTCTAACTGCTTGTGGAATGTGAACAAAGAAAACACATCCAAACACTTTGAGGTGTGTAAGATCAGGTTTCTTACCGAAATATACCTCCTCTGGAGTCAAGTGGTGTATTCCCGATGTTGTGCACCTATTCATCAAGTAAATGGCGATTGTGGTAGCTTCAGCCCAATAGTACAATGGTACCTTCATCTCGTTGAGCATGCATCTTGCAATTTCAGCAATTTGCCTATTTTTCCTCTCAGCTTCTCCATTTTGTTGTGGTGTATACCTACAAGTAAACTGCCTTTTGATCCCATTCTCTTGTAGAAAATCTAAAAATTCGGAGAAGTATTCTCCTCCACCATCAGACCTTAAGGTTCTGATAGACCTTCCCATTTCTTTTTCAACTTCAACTTTGAATCTTTTGAATATAGAAAAGACCTTTGATTTTTGCTTCATACAAAACATCCATACCTTTCTTGAGTGACATCAATGAAGGTGACAAAGAAACTATTACCAGCCATTGATGCCTCTTGGGTTGGTCCCCATACATCCGTATGTATCAAGTCCAAGTTTGGGGCCACATAATTGCTCCTCTTGAATAGTTGCCTTGTTTGCTTTCCTAGTTGACAAGCTTCACATAACTCATGTAGTCCAATGATATTAAATTTTGGAAGACCTCTTACCACTTCATGTTTTCTCATGTAATTCAGCTTTGGAATGTTGATGTGTCCTATTCTTTTATGCCATAAGTCTAGCTCTGAAATCTTCTTGTTCTCACATTGAATGTACATGACCTTTCCATGTGGATGTTGGACGTCCAAAGTGAACATCCTTCCTTCTCTTCTACCTCGAGCAATGACCTTCAAGCCTTCCTTTGGATTCTTTATGAAGCACCCATTCTCATTGAATATGACATGATAACCCTTCTCTACCATTTGTGCTATTGAAATCAAGTTCTTTGAAATTGTAGGAACATAAAGAACATTAGATAGTACCTTTGCTCTACTTGTATCTCCAAGCCTTATATCTCCAATATCATGTGTTGAGTATCATCATCTGTTTCAACACATCCTTTTCCACTTGGTATCTGTAGATTAGTGAACAAAATTCCTTGGCATGATATATGGTTACTATAGCCTTAATCAATGTACCATTTTTTGTCATCTTCACAAGAGCTTCTATGCTCATGTCTCATTACAAGTAGTGTGTCCTTGCTTCCTTCACTTGAGGTGCTTGCATAGTTGCTTTGGATTCTTTGATTGCCTCCATTTGGTCTTCCATTCTTCAGCCAACAATCATTAGCATAGTGTCCTACTTTACCACAATGATAGCATGTTATACCTTTATGAGAATTGTAAGTGCCTCGACCTCTTCCTCTACTTCTACCTCGACCTCTTCTTTGTGTGTTGGCATTTGATGCATCCTTGTTGTCTTCCGAATTATTTTGATTGTAGTTGGAGTTGTTGTGACCTCTTCCTTTTCTTCTTGAGCCTTCTCTTGAGTTTTCTTCCTTTACCTTGACTTGCATATAACATTTCATTGTGGATGTCCTTTCCTTTGGGGCCACCAAAGCTAAGCTCTTCTGTGACAAGATGAGGGATTAATTGCTCAAAACCTGGATATGCATCTTTCAAGTTAATGGAAGTTATAAAAGGCTTCCATCTTTCATCTTCTCTCAATCCATTGAGAGTACAACACACGAGATCTTTGTCTTCAACTATTGTGCCAATAGAAGCTAAAGAATCACTTAGCTCCTTAATCTTCAAAATATATTCAACTATGGATTGACTTAAACTTTTCTTGATTGTGTTCAACTCATTCTTGAGTTAAAGTTTCCTAGCTTTGGTATTTGTTGAATATATCCTTTCAAGAGCTTCCCAAGCATCCTTAGCTTTCTCTAGATGTTGAATCTACCCTGCTATGGCATTAGTAATGACTTGTGAAATGAGGAACATGACTCTCCTATTCCTCTCTTCCCATTCTTTTGCTTGCCTCCTTTGGACTTCAGTGGCCGTAGCTTGATTGATTTGAGGTTGAGCAAAAATCATCGCTCACAATACCCCACAAGCCTTTGCCTATAAAGTAGTTGGTCATTCTAAACTTCCACATGGGATAGTTATCCTTATCCAATTTCTCTACTTGTTGACCCAAGTCAGCCATTGAAGACTATCAAAAACTTTGAGAGTTACCTCGAATAGTTATATTGTCCTTTGCTCTTGTGTTTGTGAAGCTCCCCCTTGTCTTGTAGCTCCTATTTTGCTTTTCTTTAACTCCAACTCTATTGATGAAGCTTCCACACCAAGTTTGCTCTGATACCAATTGTGGAGAATGAGTTCTCCTATGTGCAACAAAAATGTGTAGTGAACCCTTGTATGTCCAGCACTTAGACAAATAGCTGCACCTTAGATAGCTTGCTTCTCTCAATAAAAAACTCAAATGGACTTGTGCCTTTAGATAATCAAATCAGACAAAGAGATCTTTCTAACAAGCTATAAATAACTTAATTTGGACAAGTTTTGACTAGGAAACACAACTGACAAAGATGAACTACCTGTCCGCACAAGTATACTGAAGAATTGAACTTCACTCTCGGACTCATAACTCCCTGAATATATATCCTTTGAGGAAGATATTTGAGATAGACAAACTACACACAAATAGCTTTCCAAGAAGCTAAAAGTCAAGTAAGTTGGATGGGTTTTTCTTGGGAAACTCAACTGACCAAAATAGACCACCTATGCACACAAGTATACTAAAAAATTGGACTTCACTCTCTAATGGATATCTCAGAGAGTATAAATCCTTTGAATAATATATTTATAACAAAACCATTAGACTCAAAGAGCTTTTCAATAAGCTAAAAATCAAGCAATTTGGATATGTTTTGATTGGGAAACTTAACCAACAAAAATAGACTACTTGTCTACACAAGTGTGCTAAAAATTTGGACTTCACTGTTTGATTGATATCTCATAGAATGTATAAGCTTTGAAGGAGATATTTGAGATAGAGAAAGTGCATGCAATAAATTTCCAAGGAGTGTTGAAATGCAATAAATTCTTACATATACACTGAGATATGAGCTTCACAATAGAGCTATGTACAAAATGATGTGTGATTGGAAGGAGTCTATGGGAAGACAAAATGACAAAATGAACAGATCCGACTATTGGGAGCTTTTTCATCTTTCTCTCCTTGTTTAGAAGGTGTTCCCACTCCACTTTTTTATAACCAATGAGCAAGTGAAGAAGTTTGTGCCTTCTTCTTAACTCACCACTTTCATTTGATTGCCCACTACATGCCACTTACTACAAGGTAGCTATTGTATCTTTTACTCATCATGAATTTTGAATAGACTTTTTTTTTCCTCTTCTTTTCCTTTATCTTTATTTCTTTTCTCTTTTTTTCCTTTATCTTTATATTTGGTAAATTTATCCAAGCATAGCTCATGTGAAAATGAGCTTGTACATTTATCTTCAACAAGATGCAGAGGGGAAGGGGAAGGGTCTAGTGGATGCTGATGTGAATGGAGAAATGAGTGTCTATGAAGTGGAGTGTGCATGAGTGAAATTGTGAGTTGTGGTGCAGTGGATAGCAATATATACATATCATTGGATGTGTGATCAATATTGCTAAATGTGTACAATGGAGTGGTTATTGGTGAATGTGCTGGCAACAAAAACTAATTTATAGGTACTACTACTTGAACTAATTGGATGGACTCAGGTAGATTCATTTGAGAGAAAAAATGTTGGTATAGAGGGTTGATGATAGGGTGGATAAGGGGTAAAATATGGGTCGTGTGGAGAGGGGTGAAAGTTTGATCCAATGGGTTAGATGGTGTTAGATGGTAAGCTGAGGGGGGATAAGATGGAAAGGATGGGATAGGTAGGGTAGATTGTGGTGGGGTACAAAAGGGGATGGTTGTTATCATGGGTTTATTGTATGATGGGTTGTCCATGGGATTGGAAGTGTTAATGGTGGGTTCAAAAGTTACTAATAAAATATTGCGTGAGGGATAGGAAGTGTGGGGAGGAGATTGGTGTGGTGACTATGGGGTTGTTTCTAAAATTGTATCAAGGCCTTGCATGGGGGGTGAATTTGTGAGGGAAGGTGAGTTAGAGGGTTCTACAGAGGTAGTTGTGTCTATCGAAGAAGTCAGAGTGGTTATTTATTCCTAGTTAGTTACTCTATGGGAGGTGATGGGAGATACTGGAACTTGAATGAATTCTACTGGTTTGGATAGGAGTCTTACACATTGCATATCAAAGCAAGGTAAGGATTTGTGTTTCAAAAAGTCCAGGGCTTCCACAGTACCCATTGTGTCAGTCAACATGTTAAAGGCACTGAAGAAGGCAACATCAAAACCACCACTCTTAAGTTCTCTTTGTAATACCTCATGTCTTTGTTGCTTTGGAAGTCGACTTCTCCTCCACACTACCTAAATTGTGGAATATAATCTTTGCATTGCTATAATGTAGGTTGCGGCATCAAAGGGTTCATCTTTAGAAATCTTTGCTTCTCCGTACTCTTCCTGATGTGGTTCCTCCTCTTGTTGCTGAGTTCCTTGGTTAACTACTTGATTATGTTGACTATTATTGTCCCCCTTGTCATCATCAGTTATTGTGGAGTCATAATCCTCTTGATCTATGGTGTTATGGCCTCCATGGTTTTCTTGTGAACTTGGATAGCTAGGTTTCTTGTATTGTTGTGAGAAAGAATTGGGCATCAAAGAATTGGAAGTCGCTTGAGAGTGCATCTTACATCTCAAAATCAAATGTGGTGTTGAATTCATATGTTCCCATGTGTGATATAGGGAATACAAAGGTTTTTGTCACACCAGCATCTACTGGTTCTAAGACTACTTGTTCCCAAGTAACTTGTTCAGTATCCATTGGATTAGTTGAGGCTATACTTGTGGGGGTTCCCGCATTGTCTCTTGTGAAACCCTCTAAGGTTGGTGTACATGAGACATGGATGCAAATTGGAGGGATGGTAGGTTGTGGTTTTGTGGGCAACTATTGAGGTGATGGTTGTGGAGAAAGGTAGGCCATGACATGTAAGCATGGAATGGATCCCCTCATACATTTACCTGAATGTGACTTCGGCTTGTGGGTGCTCTTGTATTTCTGCAATTAAGTGCTAGAGAGGGATCTTTCCATTGGGATGTCATAGGCTAGACACATTTAGATGATCCTAGTGATCACGCAACATCCATGAATGACTCTTTTATGGGCCCGCCTCTGATTAGCCAAAAATAATTACTCTTGCACCCAATTAGGAAGATCAATTTTCCACGGTACAATGTTGGCCAAGTACAAGCCAAACCAAATCCTTTTGTATAGATGTGTGAAATGATCCTAAGTCGAAAATGCAAAATGTTACATACATATTCGTAGGGCATGGAGAGTTCTGGTGTTATGTTTGAACTATGCACCCATTTAATTATGTCACCTTTCTTCATGGGTTTTGGAAGGATACTCCCTTTTGCAATGGGAATGTGGGAGCCACTAATCTTTAATGTTGCTCTAATCAATTGTTGGGTGAGCTTGAACTTTTTGAAAGGGGATTATAGAGCACATGCTTCAAGCATATCCGAATGAAAGGCAAAAAATTTGGGAAGAGTACTTATCTATAGCAGAGTTTTCATATAATAGAGTGAAGCACTCTTCTACTAGGCATATTCCATTTATGCTTATGTACACATTTCAACCAAGAACTTCTTATGCTCTAGGATTGGAGAATGAGAAAGTCCAAGTTGCAAAGGAATACTTCAAAGAAATGAAGAATCTTCTTAGGCTTGCTAAGGACATCATTAGGAGAGCTCAGGATCAGACTAGAGCATATGCTGACCCTCAAAGGAGAGATATCAACTTTGAGGTAGAAAAGCAAGTCTATCTTATACTTCCATCTAGATCTCAAACCATGAAGACTAGACCTTGTCCAAAACTACCCCCTAGCTATTGTGGACCATTCCCAATACTTAAGAGAATAGGAAAGATGGAATATTAGCTCCAACTTCTAGAGAATAGCCAGATCCATCTACTATTTCATGTTAACCAGCTTAAGAAAAGATGGGGTGAATCCAAAAACCTCATTCTGGATAGTGAGGTAGTAAAGCCTATTTTTGTTCAATGTGTTCCACATGAGCTTGATAGCATACTACTCAAGAAGAATTCACAGATGGTTTCCTTCCCAAGAGTCATCTTCAGGGGAAGGATACGGTGAAACAACACCTAGATTTGACCATGTACACTAGATACATGGGGATTTAGTGGGAGTACTATTTCATTAATTCTCTCTTTCTTAGTTGACCTTCCAATATCATTTTTGAGGACGAAAATGGAGTTAAAGGGGAAGGAAATGTTACATTGGAGTAACCTTGAGAGAAAGGTGTGAACCATCTTTTAGACATAGTTAGATGAGCTCACATATGAGTACCATATGGCACCCATGTGTGAACCATGGTTGGAATCCTTTGGTCATACCTAGAGAGAGAGATAGAATTAAAAAGGGGATGAGTACGTGGATGGGTGGCTAGTGTTTTTTCATGCATCTCTATGTGTTTTCTTACAAGTATTAACTTCTTCACTTGACCTTGACATTTGTGCATAGAGACCTCCAAAATCAAGAGCTTCATCAGTAGAAGTATGACACACAAAGATGTGAGGATGGTATGATAATCATGCGTGAGAGGAATGCACAAGTCGGTCAGTGAGAACACACTAGCATGCACACACACATACAAGGGATAACAAAGACTAGAATAATGGAATCCTTTGTGTCTTCATTCAAGAAATGATTACAAAGCTCATAAACAACTTCAATCTCCAACTCGATAACCTAAAAATGAGCTCTCTAGACCTTTCTATAGTTTTGTAACTAGCTTTGGCCTAGTTCAAACCTAGTGTCTAGCCTAGTTACAAATTAGGTTCCTAAGCTAATTTGGAGGCTCAAAAAAGCTCTAAAAATTATGAAAATCAATACGTGGGTTCTTCTAACCTTCCTCAAGCTAAATTTATCCTTGGCTTGAATAAAATGGAGTTAAAAAACTTTCATTTCCTGATCTATGTTGAATACCTTGTCTGTTCACTCCACCTTGGTCTTCTCTCTCACTATCACCACTTTGACTTCGTTGTCTAAGGCTCCCTTCTCAGTTGAGTCCTTAACGTGTGATAACAATAACCCCCCCCCCCCCCCGCCCTCAAGTCTATCATCCTTGAGAGACCTTTGCTAGGGGGGTTCTCTATCTAATATTGGAGAACATGTGCAACTAGATCATATTCTTTTAGCTGAAGTCTATGTGCTAGATCTATCTTTAGACTCTCCTAGTCGATATCACCTGAGATTTCTATATATGCCATCCTATATTGTTCTGAGTGTATGGCTTGCTCCAAAGCAAATAGCTACAACATGTGGGTTGTTTTAGAAATGAATACCTCCCAAGTGGTATTCCTAGAATCTGATCGAGAAAATCTCTTCAAAAGTCTATTTATAGCATGCCGATAAGTATTTTATTCATACATGCCAAGCATAAATTGTCTTCAGTGGTGGCATGGTGCTCATATCATACACCAAGTTGTAGTTCCCTTCTTTGAAACCAGGTGTGGATATGTAGGTGGAGGTCACATTGCAAAAGTTCTTGAACACTACCATCATAAGTTCAAAGATTTGTGTAGCTACATCAGGCATATTCTTGAGATGCAATATCCAATGGGAGATAGTGGAAATCTTATATGCCATTGTGGGTGGTTCTTGTAGTGGTGTGAGATAGGGGTAATTCAACCAAACTACACACTTGGCTTTATTTCTAGCATTGATGGTGAGTGCTAGCCATGAGTGTCTTCTTGGTGGGTTATAGAGAATATGCAAGGGAGCATGTGACCACATGAGCATCATTTTTGGGTACATCTCTATTAAATGTTGATGCCAGTTTGGTTGAAATATGGTGCCTTTGTGTTCTCTCTCTGGCACATCTTCTAGTGAAACTGAGCTGCAAATGTTGGCTCCTTGACAATGAACCATATCGGCTAATGATAGGAAATAAGGCTAATATTGCAATTCAAAGGTGTTGATAAGATGCTTATGAGATAGGTTCTTGAAATTTTTTGAGATAAGCATCGTATCTCTTCTACTTTTTTAAGCCATTGTGGTCTTGTTTCCTCATATGTTTCTTGCCCTTCATCAGTGATAGAGTCACTAGGTACCAGCTGTGGTGCATATGCTTCCTGAAAGGTCTCTTCTACTAGGATCACAATTGTTTCATCCGATGTTGGTACTTCAGAGGGTGAGGGAGGTCATTCGTATTGAATAAGTCTAGTTTGTAATTCTTGTGCCTTCCTGTGTAACTCTACCATTTCACTTGGTTCAATAATGATGATTGTGGGCCCATGTAATGCTTGAAGGGGCACTTCTTGTTGTTGTCATAGTTGTCATGTGATTCTAGCACATTGATTCTAACACATTGGCATACTCTTCCAATATGATTCGGATATGTTCCGATGGAATAAATTGTAACTTTGATGGGCTAATTGGCATGTGAGGTGTGTTCTCAATTGCAATCTCCAGGTTATCTTGATTTTGTTGTTGCAATCTCTTATTCTCTTCATGTATTGCTACTTATTGGATGTGCAAATGGCTTTCAACTACTCGTATGGTTTCTTGGTCCATGTTTTGATTCTTGGACTCGAGTTTGTTGTGAGATTGCTTCAAGGAATTGTATTGATACTATAAGACATTGTTACTTGCTACAAGATCCGAGATTTATTCTTGTAAATTTGTGCACTTCTCATTGAGAGCTTCGTTGCGCACTACAAGCTCCTTGTATTTGTGCCTCAATTCATTGGCACAATTTATCATTGAATTAATCAAAGTATCTACAATCATGGATGCAGTATGTACATAAGGTAATGCAAGAGGTAAGGGAGTGGGGATGGGACATGTGAATGTTGCACAAAATGGTGTGGTGGGTGGGGGTGAGGTTAATGGAGGGGGGATTGGGGAAGGTGGAAGTGTGGGGGGTGAAGGAGGTGTAATGGGTGGAGATATGTCCATTGCTTTAGATGTGGATGTGCATGAAGTGGCCACCATAAAGACAGGGATGGTGGATGTGAAAAATTATGATGTTATCAATGGTTGCTAGTATTGTGAAGAGTTGTCCCACTCAAAACGAATTCAGGTTCGGGGTTGGAAGGTAGAGGCAAAGAGTGGAAATAAAGGTTGGAGAATAAGTCAGAATGAAGTTGGAGGTGGATGTGGCTGAAATACAGATGAGAATGGGGAAGACTAGGGCATCAATGGGTAATAAGCTTGGGTTCATTACAAGGCACGGTGTCCTATTATGCTTGTTGGAACTCAAGGTCAAGCACAAGCATGGAAACACATCAAAGAGGTGGAAACACAAGAAGAGGAGCATATAGGGAGCCCCAAAATGGCACAAAATGGCACAAAAAGGTGAAATGATATTTACAATGGTTTTAGTGATTTTGATCACTAAAACCATTGTAAATATCATTTCACCTTTTTGTGCCATTTTGTTCAAGCTGAGGAGTCCTTGAGCTTTAGGAGTATTAGAATTATTGTCTTGCCAATTTTTATAATGTTTAAACTCCATTTGAGCCCTCAAATAAGCCCTAGAACCTAATTTTTAACTAGGTCGGAGACTAGGTCTAGACAGGGCCAAAACTGGTCAAAAACTATAAAAAGAGCTACAGAGCTCATTTTTGGGGCTAGCATCTTTGAGATTAGCTTGTTAGAGAGTTAGCTTGTTGTAGATTTGAGCTTTTGTACGATAACTCTTGTGCAATTGAAGCTTTCCATTGTTCCTCTCTTCGGTCTTATCATGTGCACATGTGTGTATGTGTGTGCATGCTTGTGTGCTTTCACTCACCCACGTGCCTTCACTCACTCATGGTCTTCATACCAGTCCTCACGTCTCACCAAATTGATAAGTAAAGGAGGTGGTGCTTATGCTTGAGCTACACCAAATTTTAGCACTGTTGCTAGGGAGAGAGGTTCGAGGACGAGTGTTGTGATGGTAAGATCGTAGATTTGCGATGTTGGAAGGTAAAAACTAGTCATTTTCTATTATTTTTCTGATTTTTCTTCTCCATCTTCATCATCTTCACCATATCCTCTTCATCTTCATAGAAATTTTTTGTTTTTCACTAGATTTTCCACATTTTCACCTCATTTTTCATTCGTGGGTGTGCAAGAAGGGGAGAGAGAGAGAGAGAGGCAAGGTGCTTGTGTGTGCAAGTTTCTGTGATTTCCATGACCATATGCTTGATCGGCAGACATTGGTGATGAAATTCAAAGTTCTCGCCAAAAATCTCAGAAAATCGTGATTCTGTGATGAAAATCCCGATTCTGTGAGGAAAATCGTGATACTGTGATGAAAATCGTCATTTTGTGAGAAATTCAAATTTTTTGAAAATCGCAATTTTCTATTTCCTACCTAAAAGCTTTCTAGAAAGAACATGATTTTGAGGTCATTCTCAGACATGCGATTCTTAGGTTGTGCTCAAAATGGCGATCCTCTAAGTTTTTCAAAAAACACGAATTTGAGAAAAAAACACGATTCTCACGCAAAAAAAAACACGATTTTCAGCCAAAATCGTGATTTTTAGGCCAAAACACGATTATGAGAAAAAACACGATTTTCAGTCAACATTGTGATTTTCATGTCAAAAACACGATTTTCAATCAAAATTGCAATTTTTTGATCATTCTCAAAATCGCGATTTTCACAAAACACGATTTTCTTCTAGTAAAACATGACTTTAATCAAAATTGTGATTTTCTCGTCATCCTCAAAATTGCGATTTTCTCGTCATTCTCAAAATCACGATTTTCAAGCCAAAAACACGATTTTGACAAAACACGATTTTGACAAAACATGATTTTCAAACAAAATCGTGATTTTCTGATTGTTATCAGAATCACGATTTTCACGAAAACACGAATTTCTGTCAGAATCGCATTTTCACGATTCTCACTCAAAATCGCGTTTTTTGGGAATTGCTCAGGATCACGATTCTCACTCAAAATCATGATTTTTAAGGTTGTTCAAGATCGTGATTTTCAATCAAAATTGTGATTTTCTCATAAGATCCTGTTTCCCTATTTAGACCCCGAGGAGCCTGATTTGACATAACTTTTTCATCAAAAGTCCATTTTTGGAGCTCTATAGCTCATTGGAAAGCTTGTTGGAAAGCTCTATATGGTAATTAGAAGTTGACCCTCAAATGGGACGAGGAAACCAAGGGGACTCCAAAACTGATTAGGTATACTAGCAAGATAACTCCTAAAATGTCGAGATGATACATGTATGTTGCTAGATTGATCTCTCTCAGTATGATTCATCAAAAATCATCAAATTTTTTGCTTTATATTCATTATCTATCTAGTTAAAAGTGTGCAAAAGATCCCTATTCAATTTTCAGTATGATGTGAGCTCCGAGTTAATTTCCAAAGTGCAATCCATCCCAAAATAGCAAGTTTTTTGCTTCATCCGTTTTGTATCAACTAGTCTGTTCTGATGAATCAATTTGATATTGATACTCCAAAAGCACGAGGATAGTTTATATGCATCTTTAGCAAGCACAAGGTGTCTACCTATCATCTTTGAAGTTATCTTGGCAGGTGTAGAGCGAGTTTTGCAACACCAGACAGATCTTTGGAGTGTATACCTGGTCATTAGTTCTAATGAACTTTATATCCACATCCTTGCTCAAAACGTTTTCTCGAACATAATGATAATGCACTTTTATGTGCTTACTTCATGCATGAAACATTGGACTATTTGTCAAGTGAATGCTTGACATGTTGTCACCATCTATATTTAGCTTTTGTAGATGACAATGAAATAGTGGGTTGCTTCTTGGAGCTCCATGTGATAGGTTTGTTGCCTATCATGGACACATAACTTGAAAAGGATCTTCTGTCTTCCTTCAAACCAGCCTAATCAGCATCACTAAAGACCTTTACCTATAATTCTTCATCATATATGTAAATCAAGGCATGATTGATTGTGCGCTTCACATATCTTAGCACTCATTTGGTTGAATTTAAATCTTCACTTGTTGGAGTTTGCATAAATTGAGAAAGTACTCCAACAATATAACACAAATCTGGTCTTGTGATCGTAGCATAGATCAATGACCCTATAATACTCCTATATGTAGTTACAACATCTAACTTCTCTCCATCATTTGAGCATAGCTTCACATTTGTGTACATAGGTTGAGTGAGTGGTTTGCATTCACTCATTCCAATTCTGAAAAGAAAATCCAATAGGTACTTTCTTTGCATCAAGTAGATGCCATCTTTCCCAGAGACTACCTCAATGTTTAAAAAGTATTTCAGCTCACCAAGATCTCTAATTTCAAACTCTTTGCCAAGTTTTCTTTTTATTTCTTGTATTCCTGCAAAATTACTTCATATTATGATGAGATCGTCAACATATATGTATATGTATACCTGCTTCCCTTCTTCTTTCTTTATGTAGAGAGAAGGATTTGCACTACTTGGACTCTACCCACACCTTGTGAGGTACTCAACCAATCTTTGGTTCCAAGCACGTGGTGCTTACTTCAATCCATACAAAGCTTTCTTCAATCTGCAAACAAAATTTGGATGCTTTTTATCTTCAACAATCGGTTGACTCACATATGCCTCTTCTTGAAGTTCTCCATTGAGAAAAGCTTTTTTATGTCAAGTTGGTACAATGGCCATCTCCTTGCTACACTCATGTAGCTCAGTGATGAGTAGCACCTCCTTTAATGTCAATCCGGGAAGACATGAGGATGGTATGAAGACCTCGAGCAAGTGAAGGCACAAATGCGTGAGTGAGAAGCACACAACCATGCACACACATACACACACACGCGCACACAAGGCAAGACAAAGAGTGAGAAGCAATGGAGTTCTTAGCTTACTTTCAAAAAGCTCTTACAAGTTCATTTCAATTACAATCTAACCTCAAAAATGAGCTCTCTAGCTCCTTTTATAGTTTTTGACTAGCTTTGGCCCTGTCCAGACCTAGTGTTCGGCCTAGTTAAAAATTAGGTTCCAGGGCTTATTTGAGGGCTCAAACGAGATCTAAAAAATACGAAAATTAGCAGGTAGATACTTCTAAAGCTCCTCAAGCTCAAGGACTCCTTGGCTTGCACAAAATGGAGCTACAAAAATATGAAATGGTATTTACAATGGTGTTTAGTGATTAAAATCACTATTTGTGTAGGGATTTTCTCTGTTGATTTGTCATACACATCTTTGAGCTCTCTACTTGCTCCTTCTTCTTGTGTGCTCAACTCCTTGATGTCAAAAATTTTGATGGCCTACTTGCCGGATCTTCATTGGCTACTGTGTCTGCTTGTGCTATCTCTTCGTTCCGACCCTCTTTGTCTTGTGGCTCCTTCGGTTCCCTGACTGCTGCCAACACCCCCCCCACTCTCACGTCTGTTGCCCCTGACAGACCCTTGTCTAGATGTTCTTTGAACGTAATATTGGACAACGTCGGTGATGTTCTTCCAATCTGAGCCCCCGTGCTAGATCTGTTAATAATGCATCCCAATTTACTGGTCCTGGTACGTCCGGATGTGGCACTCGCAGTTGTTCTGAATGGATGGTTCTCTCCACAGCGAATAAGTGGAGGAGATGTGAGGGCTTGGGTACAAATATTTCTGAGTGATATTCCTAGAATCCCGTTATGAACATCTCCTCGAATGTCTGTTTAAAACAAGCTGGGAGGTACTTTATTCTGGCGTGCCAAGCATATATTACCTCTATGGATGGGGTTGTGCTCATGTCGTATACCAGATCTTGGTTTCCTGTGAGAAATCCGACACCTGAGAAGTGGGGGTCTTTAATATTCTTGAACGTCCTGAAGGTGATTAGCATTAGTTCAAAGATTTTCATACACATTTGTGCCATCACATCGGGGGTATTCCGTAGTCGAGTGCTCCAGTGTCTGATGGTAGAAATCATGTAATTTACAGTGGGAGGGCCTTGTGGCGGTGCTAGATAAACATAATTTAACCACTTTGCGCAACCCTTGATGTTCTTGACAGTAATTGTAAACTCTGGCCAAGTGCGCTGGCGGAATACTGGAACATAACAAGGATTGTATTTAATAAAAAGGGGCATGTTAGTCCAGGTACGAACCATTTCCGGGTAGGTTTCAAGAAGACGGATTCTCCAGGTTGGTTGATGAATGGAGCCTTTCTTCGCACTTTCTGGGATATCCTCTGGCCCAAATTGTGTGGCAAAAGTTGGAGGTTTGCCACATTTGCGCTGAATCTCTGCATTGTAATCCGCAAGGAGCACACAATATGGCACATATTGATCATCGTTTGTGCCAATCCATCTATGATGTGACATGGTTTGAAAGTATTCAGACTTGATGATGGTGTCTTCTAACTTTGCCATAGATTGGATTTGAATGGCCACTCTATCTTCATGAGTTGTTGTTGTCTTCTCTAGTGCTTGGAGCCATTCAGGTACTTCAACTTCTAATGTGTCCATTCCTTCTGAGGTTTGTGCACCACCTGGCATCGGCATAGGAACATATGGTTCCTCATATGTTTCATCCACCTCAATGGGTACTAAGTCCTCCGGTTCGGGTTCTACAACTGGGGAGGGCTGCCTTTCATATTCTAGTAACTTTTTCTGGAGCTCCGCCACCTGCTCTGTCAATGCCTTTACTTCCTCTGAAGTCGAGGCCGTTTCTATTACCTTGGGTGGAGCCTCCTGTTCCCTGAGCTGGCTACGCAGCTCATCTCGTTCCCTTTCCAAGTCGTCATGTGCTTCTAATAAATCTGCATAACTTTCCAAGATGGTTTTCATTGTTTCTGTGGGAACCGCTTTGAACTGTTCTGGATCGATCTCATGAGGGGAACCTTCTATGGATGCTTCCAGATTTTCTTCATTTTGTTTTTGCAACCGTTTATTTTCTTCAAGTGTTGTAGCCATATGCTTTTGAAGTAGAGCTAAATTACGCCGGACTCTCAGGTTATCTGATTGGTACACCTCCAGCAAGGCTTCGAGTTGTTTGACACCGGGTTCTGCTGATGGTTGGGGTGTCCCCAGGAGTGTTTGATGGGCTTGCTCGAGAGTAGTGTAGCGCTGGTTGAGTTCCGCATTTTCTTCTGCTAGCATTGTAAGTTGCCTCTGTAGGTTCTGATGATTCGTTGTCAACTGTTGATGGCGGTCTTCGAGATCCCTGTACTCACGCTGAAGTTGATATACACACTGATGTAATGACAGGAATATACTATTTACATTAAAAGATGCAGATAAAGATGAAGATGCAGGGGGAATGGGGATGGGGAAGGGAGTTGTGAATGCTGTGGAATCAAGTGGTGAAGTTGGTGGAGGGGGTATGGGAGATTGAGGTTGTGTGGGGGGTGGGGGTGGTACTGTGCGGGTGATGTCTCCATCGTGTCAAATGTGGGTGTGACAGTAAAGAGGGGGACCGTGGGTGGGGTGGAAGTGATATTGGTGAAGAGTGTCGTGAAGGTGGGCATGGAAACTCCTCCGAATTGGATGCCGGGAGAGAGAGGAATTCCCATGGCGACTGTGGTGACGGTAGAAAAGGGTGTGGTCGTGCCGGTTGGTGAGGTGAAGTGTGTAGTGAGAGGTGAGGTGGGTGGAGAGAGTTGTTCCTCCTTATGTTCTTCTGTTGGTGTGCGGCCTCCCGGTTCTGACACATTGATGTGTATTTGTTTTCTAGATCGCATGGGTCGGGCAGGCACACGTTTCTCGAATCGATGAATGTATGTCATGGCTACATGTATGGCTTCATCTAAGCCGACCGCCTCTGCGTGTAGGTTCATGGATTCGATAAACATATCGTCCATGCCTTCCTCTGCCAATAGTTGGCTCATGAGCACCTTGCCTGATTCAAGTGACATTTTGTGTTGTTCCTGAACTTGCTTCATGGTTTGGTACAATCTTTTTATTTGTGCCGAATATGC
The DNA here is from genome assembly GCA_020310875.1 of Ceratopteris richardii. NCBI lineage: Eukaryota > Viridiplantae > Streptophyta > Polypodiopsida > Polypodiales > Pteridaceae > Ceratopteris > Ceratopteris richardii. The sequence continues at coordinate 54,345,297 of CM035436.1, read as the reverse complement.
TGGGGCACTTGCTAGCTCTGAGAGTTCATCATATTCTTGATGTTGTTCTTCGTTAGCTTCTTCTTCTTCTCCTCCTGCCTCTTGTTCATCTCCTTCGACGTCTACGACGACTGGTTGTGTCGGGGCTGGTGTTGTTGTGGTGGGATGTGGTTCCTGGGTCTGTTCTGCTTTTGTTTCAAGATTAGATTCGTATATCAGCCTGGCAACTTCTTCATCCGTGAGGTCATTGAGAGTAAATCCCTGTGGAAACTCCAAATCTGAGGGAATGGGGGGACACACCAAGTTGGGTCCTTCTGTACTTGGTTTGGGAAGACGAATGGTGAATGGCCGAACACGCCTAGTTTGAGGGGGAGTTACTTCAGGTGTGGTAGTAGCACCTCTTGGTTGAGCACATGGTAATTGGACGCCCCCTCTCATCTTCTTCGATGGAGGACCCGTTGTTGATAGTCGCCTTTGGAATTCTTGGGCCTTGGACCACACTAGTGCTCGTTGAATGGGCACGTCATATGCTAGGCACCTGTAAATTATTCTTGTTAAGGCACAACATCCATGAAGTACATTTTCCTGCTTCTTATTCCAACGCTGATGGGTTAGGTGTATCTGGTCGATGACCCAATGCGGTATGTTGAGGGTGAGGTTCTCTGTTTCTGCCAAGTATAAGCTGAACCAAATTTTCTTAGGGGGCATAGTGAATCGTTCCTATGCGGGAAAAGCAAAATGTTGCATAACAGTTCGTAAGTGGAGAGCAATGGTAGGCGTCATTGCCACCATGTCCTTCAATTTATTGAGATCCTTATGCTTCATCCTTCCCGGGACCATTATTTCTTTCTCGGTGGGATTGTGCATACCTTGCATGTTCAATGCCTCTCGTACTAGATTGAGGGTCAGTTTGAATCTCTTGAGTTTGTGTCCTGGCAACAATGATGGTAGTACAAAAGTACTATCGCCTCCCTTGACCCTGCTAGGAGTTATGGTACTTATGAAATAGGAGCAGCGTAGAAAATCAGGTTTAGGCAAGTGTGCCCTGAAATATCTATCCAGGCCTGCCTTGGTCCAAACTGATCGCATTACCTCTGCATTCTGATAGTTCTCGAACTCCCGAGTGAAAAAGTGGTAGCGTCCCCATTTGCCATCAAATTCAATTTCTGCTTCCCAGAAGTAGGTGCCGTCACCCAATGGCCCTGCTACATCACTAAACCAATGAGCATGTTTCCCCACTTGAGAAGTGTGTCCTTGAGGGGGGTCCTGGATAGGAAGGACATGCATCGCTTGAAGTTCTTGAGGCCTTTCGGTGAGTGGCGGTTCCAGAAGAATGGTTTCAATGTCCACAATCTGTGCGCTGGACCCTGCCTGGGAACTGGTGCCTCCAGCTTCTGCCATAGTTATTGCTTGCTACTGGTTCTGTCGAGAATATAGAGCATGCGTTAATATTGTAATGGACAAGATAGAACACGTTTTGCCCCGTTACAATATTATTGTGAGATGAGTAATGGGTTAGTGGTCAGTGGGTGCACGATGACAGTGTGTGTAGTTAATGACTGGATAGTCCTAGGAGCTAGATGGAAAGATGTGGTGTCTGACTGATGCAGTTAGTAAGTGGAGATGAATTCACAATTTGGGGTCGGGGGATTTATTACAAGTCTTAGGTTGCCAAACACCATGGATGGCTTTTGGTCTTGGGTTTGTGGAGACTCGGGAGGGTTGCATGAGTAATTCTGCTGGGGGTTGTTGTGTCTTTGGGACCCATTTACGAGTGAGTCTGTGCGTGCTTCTAGGTGGCAGTGTGTTCGAGTGTATCAGACAAGAGTGGGTGGCGGCTGCTTGAGCGAGTGAACCCTGTCGTGTATGATGTGAATTGTGTGGGACTAGTTGAGCCCGCAAGCAAGCCTTAGGCACCCAAATTTGTCTTGATTGTGGGTCAGCCTTCATCGACTTCCTCGGCACCCAGATAGATTTCACTTTCTCAACAGAGGTTTTAGGAGTCCTCTTATTAGTATGATGTCGCTGATTACTAATAGGTAGTTGAGACAGTTGTCGCGACTTGGCTACAGTCGGTAGCTCCTCTTGTTTCACTGGCTGAGTTGTTCGGCTTCGCGCGTTCTTTTGGTCTCCTGCATAGATAGTCTTCAGTAATTGATCTGCCCTTAGTTGCTGCCTCCTTCTGGCCTTTGGAAAAGAAGGGAGTTCCGCCAATGCCTTGACTTTTCTATTGAGATCTCCATTCCTCTGCATCACATAGCTTTGGACAAGAACAACATGGTCAACTTCATGTGTACCCCTGGAGGGACCAGGAGTCTGTGCCTTTCCTAGTTCCTGGAGTGCTCCATTACCTAACTCAACGGTAATTCTACTCTGATTCACCCATACCTGAAGAAGTCCACTTCTTAGGTTTAAGTTGACTGCTTGGTCATAGATCCAGTCTTGACCCAAGACAAGAGGTTCAGTGAGGTCCTCATCTTGACACACTAGTACTCTGACTGTCAATACTTCGTCTTGAATGGAGATGGGAAGATCCACCTCGCCCAGGCAAGGGGTTTCCACACCTCCCAATCCTATGAGATATGCTTCTATAGGATTGACAGTTAATTTCAACTCTTGACAGTAAGACAATTGAACAGCACTAGTGGCTGCACCTGAGTCAATCAAGGCTCTTACAGTCCTTGCACTTTTTCCTTGTCCTATATCTAAGGTTATAAAAGGACGTCGATCAATTATCCTATGAGAGCTGATACGTGAAACGTCACACATAGCCATGTGATATCCTTGGTCTGCGTCGGCCTCTGGCCTAGGTTGCTCTCTACCTTGTCTTCTTAATTTCATTCTCCGTATGCGCTCTAGGGCTTCTGCTTGAGCTTCTTCTCGAATTCGCTTTTCTTCTTCTTTGCGTTTCTTAGCAGTGTTGAGTCGACTTAGCATTTCCTCTGTGAGAGGTTCCTGATACAACTTGACTCTGCATCCACTTATGTAACTTGGAAGAACATCGCCTTCTAATGTGGCTAGCTGCACTGCTGCACTTGTTGAGATTCTATTAATGATCATGGGTCCGTAGCCTCTCTTCTCTAGTTTTCTCGCATGTTGTTTCAAAGTGTAGACTAGTACTAGGTCGCCTGCCTTCAAGCCTTTATCCTTAATGTGGGCATCAAAGTATGCCTTCTGTCATTTCTTAGCTGCATATATCCCTGCAGCCGCCCTCAGTCTTGTTTCTCCTAATCGTTCAAGGTCAAAAAGTCTTGAGGAGAGTTCGTGACCCGTCCATTCATGCTCTTGTGCCACTTTCAATGTAGGTATTAAGAAGTCCAACGGTAGCACTGCATTTTTGACCAAATACCATCTGAAAGGGGGTGGCTTGGAGTACCGTTTTGTAGGCAACTCGGTATGCCCAAACAGCATGGTGTAGCTGTTTGTCCCAATCAGAGCGTTTATTATTCACTAACTTGGTCAACACATTACACAGAATCTTGTTTGTGCTTTCGGCTTGCCCATTAGCTTGTGGGTGGTAGGGGGCAGACTTCTTATGAACTACCAAGAATTCTTGGAGTAGATTTTCTTGATAAAGAGTGGCATGTTCCACAGGTGGTTTAGTGCAACAGATTGGGCATTCCTTGCACAACTTCTGGGCATCAGCTTCCATAGTCGGCCAATGCACTCCGAGTCTCCTTAGTGTGTGTAGGGTTCGTTGCTTTGAATAGTGTTGCTCTAATGCACCTACATGTGCTAATTGCAACCATTTAGTGTACTCATCCTCTTCCACACAACAAGCCAAGATCCCTTGATCTGTGTGTTTGTACATACTTCCTGCCATGATGTGATATTTCTGGGCTTTTACTACCTCTCTATTCTGTATGTTTACTACTGGATGGTTAGGCCCGTATGTCAATACTGGCACTAGTGGTTTGGCCCATTGTGGTACCACTTCCAAATTAAACAAGTAAGCATCAGGAAGGTCATCTGACACTCCTTGTGGGGCTTCCCCAGATGTGAGCCTAGAGAGATGGTCTGCTCTCAAGTGAGTCTTTCCTTTTCTTACCACAACCTCGAAATCATATTCCATTAGCAAGAGAAACCATCTTACTAATCTACCTGTGTTGCAAGGTTTGTTCACGAGATACAGTAGTGCCTGATGGTCAGTAAAAAATTTAGACTTATTCGCAAGCAAATAATGTCTAAACTTTTTAACCGCATATACCATGCCTAAGCCTTCTCTCTCAGTAGTGGTGTAATTTCGTTCAGCTGCATTCAATTGTCTACTAGCATAGGCAATTGGAAGATCCATATTACCTTCACCAGTAGGTTGTGCAAGTACACATCCAATAGCATAATTGGAAGCATCCACATGAACATGGAATGGCTTGCTCCAATCTGGTGTGGTCAAGATTGGTGCTGAACATAATCTTCGTTTAAGCTCTTGGAAGGAATTCTCACATTCGTCAGTCCACTCAAAGTTAGTCAAAAGTCCATACAGAGGCTTTGCTATGATGGCATACATGTGTATAAACCGTCGGTAATATCCACAATGGCCCATGAAAGCTTGTACTTCCTTGACATTCCTTGGCCTAGGTAGCTCTGCTATGGCTCTCACTTTCTCTTCATCAGTGGATATGCCATTCTTTGACACTATGTGTCCTAGAATCTTGCCTTGCCTAACCATAAAGACGCACTTTTCTGGGTTCAGGCAGACTTGATATTCTCTACATTTGTCAAAGATTTGTCTGAGTTCAGGAATATGGGTGTGCCTAATGTTTGAATGAGCACAAAGATCATCAACATAGACTTCTAAGTTCTTCCTCAAGAACTCTTTAAATACATGGCACATCAGCCTTTGGAAGGTTGTTGGTGCATTGGTAAGCCCAAATGGCATTACCCTAAAGGCAAATATGCCCCATTCAGTGGCAAAAGCCGTCTTATGCTGATCTTCTGGAGCTATGGCTACTTGATTGTAGCCCGAAAACCCATCAAGGAAGCTGTACACTTCCTTGCCTGCTACTCTTTCTACGAGATGCTCTGTGATCGGAAGCGGATAGTTATCTCGAATTGTGGCTGCATTGACCTTCTTTAAGTTAATGCATACACGCAGCTTTCCATTTTTCTTGGGCACCACTACGATGGGGGATACCCACTCAGTGTGCTCAATTTCATAGATGAATCCAGCTTCAACCAGTCTATCTATCTCCTCTTTGATCTTAGCAGCATAATTATCATTATATGTGTATGGATTTTGCTTAGAAGGTTTGGCATCCGAGGTCATGGGGATAGTGTGTGAGCATATGTCTGGATCAACACCTTTCAAATCCTTGTAACTCCAAGCGAATACATCTCTGTATTCTCTTAGCAAGGCTATCAATTCTTGCTCTTCTTCTCCCGTCAGGTCATGTCCTATGTACGTGCATCTCTCCTCTCCTTCTTCTAAGGCCACTACTATTTTCTTGGTGGCTTCTTTGTTATCATAGGCCTCCCCTGATTGCGCCTCTTGTTTAGACATTCTGATCATGACTCTCATGTCATCTATCTCATACTTCTTAAAATTTTCTGGGACCTCAAACAAAGATTCTTCCTCTTCTGGTGTGACTTCTCTCTTCTTTCTTTTCTTTCTTTCTTCCTTCGGGGTCACATGTGTGGCTAGTCTTACATCACTTGTAAGCTCTCCATACCTCTGGGGTTGAAATTCTACTTCATAATAGTATTCCTCATCTAGATCGGAGTCACTTGCATCCTCAAATGCATCAGGGCTAGGTTCGCATTCTTCTAACACTGCCTCTCCCATGATTGGCTCTATGGAGAAAACTGAAATGTCATAGCCATCCTCATCACAGTGAGGTGTCCATTGTTCTTCATTGATGGCTACATCCATTGTTGCTAGGATTTCTGCCCAGCCGTGGGGTTCAAATTCTTCGTCAAGAAAGACTACAGGTGCATAGGCTGGGTCTTGAATTGATCTATGTGTTTCTTTTGCACCTACCTCTCTAGCTTTCTCTCTCTTCTCCTCTTCTACTGCTACTTTGCACATCCATAACTGGGTATCTTCATGCATCCATGAGGATCCTGATCCTATGGAATGCACCGATTCTGTATCATCTTTAGCTTTATGGATGGGATTCCATTGGATAGGAGGGACATCTCTATGAGAGTAATCTTTGAGATTCACTTTGGTCGTAACACCTAAGTGTTGCAGATACAAGGAGTTGGTTCCCCAATCCTGTACCACTTGCAACTGTCGCATAAATGGTCTTCCCAAAATCATCTCATAGGCATGATTTTTGCTAAAGTCACATATAGCGAAGGTATGCTCGAACTCAACACCACATGTAGTGAGAGTTATTCCTTCTAGCAAGCCTAAGGGTCTTTCTATGTGACCATCGGCCATCTGCAATTTCATCCTCGTGGGCCTGAGTGCTGGCTTGCCCCAACGCTTCCATAGGGAAGTGGTAGCAATTGCAACTCTTGCACCTGAGTCGAGAATTGCCTTGGTTGTGTATCCTTGATGTGTAATGGGAAGATAAGTGTTTCCCTCTTCACCTTCACTCATATCTCCTATCTTGTCCAAGGGTATTTCTGGCACTGTTCTATGAGATCCTTCCTGGGAACGAGGTTTTGCTATCTCTGGTACTTGTTTGGCTACATGTTTCCATAGCTCTGGCCTTACTTTGAGTAGCTCTTCTAAGGTGAGGTTGCACTGTACTTTAGTGTTTTTCACTACCTCTGTGTTCCTAGGTATGATTGAGTCCTCATTTCGTACCATGACCGTGGGTGCTCTCATACAAGTAGACTTAGCTTCCCATGGGCCTGTGAAGTGGGGTAATTCTTGTAGAGAGTTAGAGTCAAAGTCTAATCTTTCCTGAGATTGGGTGCTCTCCTGCTCCTCATAAATGGATGGGATGTCTTGTGGGAATTGGTCGTGTGCATCATCCACCAGTTCAATGGGAGGAGCTACTTCACTTTCTTTTGCCCATTTGTCTTCTTGAATCTCTCGTAGAAATTCTGGTGTGAATCGATTCATAGAAGATGATGTGTCTAGCTCCGTAGAGTTAGGCACATAGGCTTCAGGCACATAGGCTTTCTGGGCAGGAAGACCTGCTCTTTTACTTGCCTTGTCCTTAGGTTGAGAAGCAGGTTTCTTTTCTGATTGTGCAATTAGTCTCTCTATTCTTTCTAGTAATCCATCAAAGTGTAACTGTGTCTTTGCTGAACTAGAGATGTTAAAGAGGTGACTGGCTTCAAACATGGTCTGAGCCAATTCCACCATTTTGGCACAAATTTTGGTTCGTTCTAACTCTAATTCTGCTCTAGGGTAACACTTTTCATGATCAGTTATGGTTGGCCCTTCTTGGATTCTGGCCTGATATGCTCTAAGCATCATGTTTAGGTCCTCGGGAGTTGGATCGGCTAGGACTGATCCTACTCTAGGGGGTGGTGGGATTAGGTGAGTCGGGTTGGAAGGTGGCGGGTCAGATGGAGTTGGGAATGGTGGAGGTGGGGTAGTGTGAGAGGGAGTTTGAGATGTGAGTTCAGTTATCCTGGCCTTTGTTTCTGTGAGGCTTTCCTCAAGTTCACTCATCTTTTTTGCCCATTGCCTTTTCATCCTTTCACGACTATCTCTCCAAGCTCTAGTCCTTTTCTTTGTCATGCTCTCTGTTTCACTAACATCTGGGCTCTTTTCCTGGCCTACCCCTTGGTTTTGCTGCAATGCTTGAGCTCTAGTGACTACCTGTACGGGTGCAGTGGAAGTGACACTTCCTATGGATTCCACCACTAACCCAATAACGTTGATAGGAGTGATTTTTGGCATATTATTGGGGTTCTTTGGACAATCTCGTAGGAGATGATCCTTTCCACACTCTTGGCAAAAGCCCTGGATTGTCACTGACTGGGGTTGTGTAGGTGGAGGCAAGGGACAATCATGAATGAGATGATCTCCCTGACATCTGTAGCATGGTCCTCTAGGGAATGGAGGTCTTACTTGCCTCGGTTGGGGTCTTGAGTTAGGGTTTGTATACATTACATTTGTGTACTCCGGTTCCCAACTAGGTTCATTTGGCTCTTCACTATAGTAGGACTCACCATGTTTAGGAGACTGCATGTAGTAGGCCTGGGGGCTGCCAATATGCATCGAATCAAAGCTATGGTCACTCGGGTCACTTTCAGAAAGCAATGGTGGTACAGGGACTATAGCTCTATTCAGGTTCTCTTCTGCAGCTACGTATTTTACTGGGATCACATTAGCTGGGGTAGGGGGTTGTTGTGCTAACACAGGCTGAGGCCTTTGCTGGGCTTGATATTGCGGTTGGTAATTTTGCTGAGGCCTAGTATAATGTTGGGGTGGGTATTGGTTCTGGTATCTGCCTTGTTGAGGGTATGGCTGAGGGTAGGTTTGCATAACAGCTTGCTTATTGTATGGGCAGTCTTGTGCTGTGTGATTTGTGTATCTCCGTTCTATGGTACAGTATTAGCTACTCGGATTTACTTGGGGTTGAGTCGTAATGGGACAGACATTCGCCATATGGTCACCTCCACATGTATATCACCTTTTCCCAGGGGCAAACCTTGGGATCTGTTTGCTAGAGACACCTAGTTTTTGTGCCACTTTCTCAACGAGTTCCTCAATTGATGTGGATTGCGAGGAAGAGAGGCTAGAGGCACTATCTGAATCTTTGTATATTTTGGAAAGCTCTAACTCCTCCCCTAGGTTGTCCTCGATGTCAATGCACATGCGTACACACTCTTCTATGGTCCTAGGGTCCTTCAAGTACACATAAGATCTCAATTTGGTACTTAGCAATCCATCCAAGAATAAAGCCACTTGCTTAGCTGGTGTGGGTAGCTCCGCAACAGGGCATCTTTCTAAGTATTGCCTAAATCTTCTTCTTGCAAGTCTCACGGTTTCTTGAGGGGTTTGCTTGAAACTGTGAATCAGCGAGGAGGTATTATGTCTTATGCCACTCTTAGAGAATTCAATAATGAAAGCCTCTAGGAGTTGGTCTATATTCCTGAATTGCCTCTCGTTTAGTGGTTGAAACCATGTCAGGGCAGTGTTCCTAAGGGTTAGACCAAAGGCATTCTACTGTGTGAATAGATCCTCCACTTGTTCAGCTCTCAAGACTTGCCTAAACTCAGCCACATGATCGTATGGATCTCCAGTGCCATCGAAGTAGTTCTTCATGGACTTAACTAGCTGAGTCGGTCTCAGGGTTCTCGTGTGCTCTCTTGGTCTTGGCAAAGGGAAATCATCGGCATTTCTTCGATTTCCTGGGGCTCTAAGTATCTGAGGTTCCACCCTATTTGTCTCCATTCTCGTTCTTTCTCTGCCCCCTGGGTTGGCAAAGCTTACTTCTGGCCTATCTCTACTTCTGTCTCTTTGCGTTCCATGCACTTGGGATGTTCCAGCTCCCGGGTGACCATAGGACACGTTCGATCTTGGTTGGGGGAAAACGAATTCACCCTTCCAAGTATAAGCATGTCTATCATGTTCCGTAACCACAAAGATTCTCTCTGAGGTGTGATCTAGGTAGGTCACTCTGCCTGGGCTATCTGGATCTTTAAACTCATAGATCATGATTGTTCCTATGTCATTTGGCCGCTCAGATTTATACCTCCAAAAGGCTTCATCAGTCTCTCGGTTCAGAAGCAGATCTATACTCTTGTTGTCTTGGGGAACCCACTCAGGATTGAGGATTCTGGTAAGAACAGATTTGCCTCGGGGGGTTCTAGGTTCTACACCCATGTTTCCTTGCTCCAGGTCATCTAAATCCGCTTCTGAGATCACATTTCCGAATTCGTCTGTCCTATCTGGGTGACTGGTGACTACGTATATGGTTCCTTCTTTGTCCAAGTATGCTCCATTTTCAAAATTGACAGCGGGGTGCTCTAGTCCAATGGATTGGTCAGGGTTTTTAATCTGGATCACGGACCTTCCTAGGCCGTCCTCATAGATGCTAGCACCTAGTCGGTTAGTCCTAATGTATTCCAATTGCGTCTTGTAGGGGCCTTCCACCCTATACAGATATGGCACTCCTGAACTTCCTGTAGGTCTGTCCATGCCTTGAGACATCTCTGATTCACTTGTCTCAGAGCTAGGGTAATGCAAATGGTTGCTCAGCTGCTGGGCCCAAGACCTAGCAGTGTGATTAACACTAGCCTCTGAAGACCTAAGGCTTTGTCTATCCCTTACTAGATGTCGTCCTGATCTAAGGTTCATAAGCCTAATTGAATAGCCCAAATTTTCCCAAGTACAACCTCGTTGCTGAGTTCTTTTGTATCAGTTACTTGATTCTTTTTAGTGGTTACCGTGTTTATGCTCTTGTCAGAAATCACGTCGTCAGGAATACTTGAGTGTATTTTCCGCACTTGAAGTTGATCGTTCCACGTTAGATCCTTTCCTTTAAGGTTATCGCATCACGAAGAGATTATGTTTAATCTTGAACTTGAGTGCATAGGTAGTCTTCAACTTGATTGATGCCTATCGCCACCCTGGCCTACTCCTATCACTAGTCGTTCTTAGCCTAAGCTAGGAATTGACAGAGGGAGTTGAGGATTTTCCAACCTTGAGTTTCTTTCCTTGTGTTGTTGCCCTGGTGTGCCCAGGATGCGTATTCCCAAGCTTGCACTTACTCTTGCTTGAATGCCCTCAAGTGCTCTTACTGGACCTATAATCGTCCCACGGTTAGCTCAAGACTTAGATTCAAACGACACAATAGACCACTTTCATGCACGTAAGTCACAGACCAAATTATCCTTTGCTCTTATGGAATTCAATCCCAAGGATCCCTCAGTTTTCCTACCTCGGGGTACGGTCAACTTCAAAAAACCCTATCTAATAATCCTGAGCTTTCCAACAAAACAAGAATCACAGCAAACAGATTTCGGATGAGAAAGTCATGGCAGTTCAGGCTTCAAGGATTAAAACAGGGTTCAAAACAGTTTAATCAGGCAGGCAGAAATTCTTGAATTACTTGGGTTGCGGCCTCCACATGCAATGCTAACCCCGAGTGTTTGTCCCACAAATTGACCAAATTAGCCTCCTATTCCTTGCCCTAAAAAATTGGCCAAATTTTCCCTTCTATCGCGTTCGCAAGTTCTGTCAATCGCGATTGACAGGTCAATCGCGATTGATGTGTCGATCGCGATTGACAGGTCCGTCGTGGCTGTCAATCACGATTGATGAGTCAATCGCGATTGACACGTGGCTCGAAAAGTCAATCAATCATGGTCAAAGGGTCGTTGACTCTGCCAGTCGCGATTGATGGGTCGATCGCGATTGACAGGTCGGTCGCGAGGGTCTGTCCGTCGTGGTCAAACAATCGTTGACTGTGTCGGTCGTGATTGACAGAGTCGTCGTGGGCTGTCAGTCGCGATTGATGACTGGATCGCGATTGACACGTGTCACGCGTATGATCCGTCGGTCGTGGTCAATCGGCCGTTGACTCTGTCGGTCGCGATTGATAGAGCCGTCGTGGGCTGTCAGTCGCGATTGATGAGTCAATCGCGATTGACAGGTCTGTCCGTCGTGGTTTGTCGATCGCGATTGACAGAAATCTGATGAATTTCAAAAATCTAAACACGGTATTGGGAAGCTCTAGGCCTGTAGATCATGGTTTTGTACTTTGTTTGGCAAATGGAGCATTTTTTCTGTCAGTCGCGATTGACAGAGATCGGCGACACAGAGACAGTTGCCAAGATTTCCGTACCTGCGCGGGGTGCTGGAGAAGATGATGCAGCATGTACCTGCAAGACAGCTCAAAAAACATGCAAAAACAGCACACACAATATCGCTCTCTCGCTCTCTCTCACAAGTGAAATGAGGGAAGTGAAAGGGGGAAGGAGATATAGTCAAAAACTGAAATTTTTGCGATGATGGAGATGGATGTGGGATATGGTGATGATGATGATGGTGATGATGGTGGTGAGGTAAGAAAAAGAAAATAAGAAGAGTGAAGAAATTACCTACAACGCCAACGTCTCAAATCTATGTCTTACCATCACACGCTCGTCCTCAAAGCTCGATCCCCGGCAACGGCACCAAAATTTGGTGTAGCTCAGTGATGAGTAGCACCTCCTTTAATGTCAATCCGGGAAGACATGAGGATGGTATGAAGACCTCGAGCAAGTGAAGGCACAAATGCGTGAGTGAGAAGCACACAACCATGCACACACATACACACACGCGCACACAAGGCAAGACAAAGAGTGAGAAGCAATGGAGTTCTTAGCTTACTTTCAAAAAGCTCTTACAAGTTCATTTCAATTACAATCTAACCTCAAAAATGAGCTCTCTAGCTCCTTTTATAGTTTTTGACTAGCTTTGGGCCTGTCCAGACCTAGTGTCCGGCTTAGTTAAAAATTAGGTTCCAGGGCTTATTTGAGGGCTCAAACGAGATCTAAAAAATACGAAAATTAGCAGGTAGATACTTCTAAAGCTCCTCAAGCTCAAGGACTCCTTGGCTTGCACAAAATGGAGCTACAAAAATACGAAATGGTATTTACAATGGTGTTTAGTGATTAAAATCACTATTTGTGTAGGGATTTTCTCTGTTGATTTGTCATACACATCTTTGAGCTCTCTACTTGCTCCTTCTTCTTGTGTGCTCAACTCCTTGGTGTCTGAAAAATTTTGATGGCCTACTTGCCGGATCTTCGTTGGCTACTGTGTATGCTTGTGCTATCTCTTCGTTCCAATCCTCTTTGTCTTGTGGCTCCTTTGGTTCCCTGACTACTGCCAACAACTCACTATAATAAAGTTTCTAATTGTTCCCATCTTTGCAACCGGGTTGAAAGTCTCTTCATAGTCGATATCGTGAGTCTCCTTGAATCCTTTTGCTCCTAGTCTAGCTTTATGCCTAGCTAGAGAACATCTTCATACCTTCAGCCTTTGGAACTAGCTCCCATGTGTGATTGTCCTTGAGAGCTTTTATCTCTTCATGTATATCTTGCTTCCATTCTTTTTGTGTACATGCTTCTTCATGTGCATCCGGTTCTTTGTCTTTAAGCGCCTGTGTCATATATGCAAAAATCTTTGCAATAAAACTATCATAGGTCAGCCTTTGAATTGGATACCTTGCTCTTGAAGACATCCTTTCATTTCCTTTGGGATATTGCTTCTTCAACCGGTTCAACTTTGCCTTTTGTGTAATCATCTCTTCATACTCTTCTTCACTTGGATTTGAATCAGTTTTGGGTAGCACTTTTACCTTCAAATCTTTCATAACCTAATGTTGGTGATGAGGAATGACTCCTTAGTCTCTCTTTCCATGTTGAGCTTTCTCCATGTGATGTAGAAACTTTTGGACCTAATATTTGAGTGCTTGTTTGTTGTAATTCTTCTTGGACAACTTCTCCATCATCTTCATAATCTTCTTCAAGAATCTTCTCTTTCCCTTTGTCTCCAAAACATGGTCTTAGCTCATCGAATACCACATCTCGTGAGACTTCTAGCTCCTTTGTCATCGGATTGTAGCACCTATATCCTTTTAGCTCTGATGAATATCCAATGAAAATACATTTTTCCAACTTTGGCTCCATATTTGTCCTTAGTTCTTGAGCAATGTGAACATGACACACACATCCAAAAACTTTGAGATGTGTAAGATCAGGTTTCTTACTGGAATAAACATCGTCAAGAGTTAAAGTATGCACTTCAACTATTGTGCACTTGTTTATCAAATAAATAGCCGTACTAGCTGCTTCCACCCAATAGTTTAGTGGCACCTTCATCTCGTTGAGCATGATCTTGCAACTTCTGTGATATGTCTATTTTTCCTTTCAGTAATTGCATTTTGCTAAGGTGTGTACCTACATTTAAATTGTCGTTTGATGCCATTTTCATAAAGAAAACCTCAAAATTCTTTGGAGAAATATTCTCCTCCTCCATGAGACCTCAAGGTCTTTATGCATTATCCTATTTCCTTATCTGGTTTGGCAACTCTTTGCCTCAAAACAGATTGCCTATCCACTCAGTTGGGCTAAAAATGGATCTTTACTAAAAACTTAATAACTCAATGATCGACAAATTCGACAAAACAGTTTTACACAAAGGAATTGCACAAGACAAGCTTTCTAATTAATATTTAATCTCTAAAAATAGATACATACATTGAGATTTATGACTCTCACAATTAGACTACCCAAAGTAGTGAGCAGTTGGACGTAGTCTCTAAGGCATTAGAAAATGAAATGACTAAAACTAAATTAACTAACTATAAGGGGACTTCAACACCTTCTTCCTCTGTACTTGAGTGTTCCCCCTTGCCTCTTTTGTAGCCAAGTGACCACAAGCTCTCATGATGACTTTGTGATCTCTTCTCCATAACTCTCCACTACTTTGAGTAGCCACTCTTCTCGTTCAGTTCAGATTTTGGATTGATTCTCTTTTGGCCTCCACTACTTGTTGAAGTAAATGCTTCCATTTTTCATTTTTGTATTTGCATTATATTTGAAGAAAATCCTTTTTTGCAAAGTATATATGACCTTTCTTCTTTATTTTTAACACCCTACACTAGGAACATTATGGTTATCATGCATGACTTTTATTTTGGAATCTTAAGAATATAGTATGCAAACCTTTCCTTTTTGTTTAACTATTCCATTATTAAATAAGAAATTAGAATACAAGCTTGAATTGTTTGCTTTTCTAGGGGAAGAAACAAATAGAACTGCCTCGTCTTCTATACTAGAATCATCACTCATGGCTCTAATGATCTGTAAAAAATGTGGATCTTTCACCTATACTTCCTTTATTTCTTGAAGCATTGAGATTTCTAGAACTGTAAAGCTCATTTGATACATTGTCTAAGATAATGCATCAGCTACAATATTCTCTTTGCCTCTTATATACACGATTTCCATGTGAAAATCTTGCATGAGCTCAGCAAAATGAGCCTATCTACCTCGAAAGTCTGGCTGATTGCAAAAATACTTGAGTGTATGGTGACTGGTGTACACCTTAAAATATGCATCATAAAGATAGTGTCTCTAGACTTTAAGAGCATGCACCACTACATACAACTCCTATTCATGTACTAGCCAACTATGTTGTGCACTAGTTAATGTTTTACTTTCAAAAGCTATTAGCCTACAATCTTGGCTCAAAACTACTCCTATGGCTATGCCACTAGCATCTATCTCTGACTGAAATGGTTTTTATGGATCTACCACATTGAGTATTAGAGCTTTTGAAACTTCTTGCTTCATAGTATTGAAATTGTCTTGTTGCTCTTGCATCCATGCAAAGAGTACTTTGCCTTGAAGCGAATTCATCATAGGTCCTGTTATGGACGAATAAGATGAAATCAATTTCTGATAGAAATCGAAAAGTCCTAGAAATGAACGAACATGCCCCTCATCTTGAGGAGTTGGCCATGCTAAAATAACTGAGACCTTCTCAGGATCCATCTAGACCTCGTCATCCGATACCACATCCCATAAATACTCTATCTCTAGAAGAAAAAACTGAGTATTATCTAGATTTACAATTGACTTTCCTTTAATTTATTTAACCTCGACCTTAAATGTCTCTCATGCTCATGTATAGATCTAGACGAGATCCCATATCTATGTCATGTGTCAAACATTGACACCTCTCTATTCTCATGAATGTTCGTATTATTTCTCTAAGTCCCAAGATGAACTTGTGGATTTGGAGAAACTCTAGAATAGAGTTTGGTACTTTAAGAAGTACCTCACTGTATTTATCTCCATAATCCTAGACCATCTATCTTTTATCACTAATGAAATATTGGGTATCTAGTGCCTTGGACCTCTCCTTTGGTGGCGCAAAATCATAGAATAAGATCTTAAATTGTTCCCAAGTAGTGGGCTCTTTCTTATCCTATTCAATTTTACACCACCACATATGGGGAACATCCATGAGATTATAAATGGCCTACTATATCTTATGCCTATCATCCATGGTATGGCATAAGAGGGGGCACTGCTCCCACTTGTGGAGCCCCTGGTCAACAAAATCAGTAGTACATGCACCAATGGAACCATGACATCGTGGTGGCTTAAGATCCTTAAGCTTCCATTTGGCCTCTCTAACATGGATACCCTCACCATAAACTTTTGGAGTTTCATGCTCACCTAGAGCTTCCAACTCCATCCCTGGAATATCACTTTTAGGCATTGCTTCATCCCTCTTAGAGCTACAAATGTGCTCTAAGATAGTTTGAAGCGTGCTCTCTAAGTGAGATGTACTAGTGCTCATGGTTTCTATAATGTCTACCATATGGTCTGCCATGTGTGTGTCTTCCCTATGAGGTGATCAAGGTCCTAAGTCCATCTATAAAAGTATGAGTTATTTTTATGTTTTGTATGTTTTCTCTTTTTCTTTTTTAAATGTGTTTATGTACACCTGGTATAAAAAGTGGTAATGCAGACTAGCAAATCACAAGCCTTTGCATAAGAGAACCACAAAAACAACGAATACTGTTAGTGTTCTCTCTACTTTCATGCATCAATCAACTATGCATACAAAATTTTAAAAATTTTGGTAGCATTTTGGTAGAAAATTGACAATCTAAAAAAGAAATAACCAAGAACTCTACACACACTTAAACACAAGTGTGCTAGCAAGCACAGAATAAGCAACTAAAGTACCCAAAGGGCACTACATGCCCTATAGAATAATCAACATGCTTGCGACATGGATAAATTTCATAAGAACATTGAATGTTCTCACTTTCTCTTTTCCATAATTGCAAGGAGTTATGTTACCATCCTACTTTTACTAAAAGTGTAGATATTGACAAGTTTATGAGCAAACATACATGCATGTATGAGATGTTATTGCTTATCCTAAATGCTAATTGATGCATGAAAGAGAGTAATAAATCCATGTATTCACAAGAAAACTTAGCTTTGGTGCCAAGAACTCCACTTGCAGGTATAGTGTAGTGCTAAAAATGATCACCAATTACTCCTCTTGGGTTTTCAAGTCAACATCAATCGTCCTTGTGTTGAAAAGGTCCTCCAATGAAGCTTTTTTACTATGGTCAATCAAATTTGGGGCTCTATGCAGGTGTTTTAATGTAGCCAAATGGAGTATTACAGGTGTTCTTAATAGAGTACTCTGAGTTAAGATTGCATAACAATTGGAATCACTTCATTTGGATAAAAATTGAAGAAGTTAAGCCCAAAATGGTGAGGCTAGGTATTGTACTTATGCCCTATTAGAGGGGGTATATGAAGAATTAGCTTGGTCCCTTCTCCTCTATGGAGATTCCAAGGCAAAATATGCATGTGGTTGTTTCATATTATCCCATTTAGAGTGTCCTCATCACGTTTTGTAGGTAGATATAGCCCTTCATGCTCATGATCTGCTATCAATGAGAGGGGAGGAGGTAGAGAGAGTCTTTATCACCTCGTGTGTGGGCACTATGGGCGATGATGGCCTCTCATCTGGTGTTGTTGAGCTCTATTGGCCCTGGGCACCATGTGTGCTTGGGGTTCCTTGGGCTCCTTTGAGGGGCCTCTCTCCTCCCCTATTTTGAAGAGGCTCACGTTTGCAGCTTCTCTTGTCATCAATGACTTTAGAGCATGAGGAATATGATGATGGACTTCCAAAGGTGGCCCAAAAAAGCTTGGCAAAATTCTCTCTTCAAAATCTTTGATCGCATGCTCTATATACCAAATGTAGTGAATTAACTCCTAAAATCTCTCAAAGAAGGCTTGTAATAAAAACATGAGTGTTGTGTGCAACTCACCTACCATCCTATATATCCTCTTGCATCCAAAATAGAATTGAATTGGAATGCTCTATCATGGACATGTGACCATCATGCACATTCATTCCCATTACTCCTTAGGTACCTTAGGATATCCCTTGAGCTACGGGCCTTGCATATGCTTGGCCCTTGTCCCACACACATGTGAAGGTCTCTGTAGAACAATGTCTAACATTATTTTGCATACTTGTTCACCTATTTGGATTCATTCTCATCTTACAACATTGCCCCCCTTGATCTTGATCTTATATTTCCATTTTATGGGACTATCCTTCCTAGATACGAATGAGAGTGGGACTATTTTAATTCTCATATGAGTTGGATGGTACAATGTGCATGTGTGTGCATGTTTTTATTTCTTTCCTTCTCTCACACTATGGTGATACAATGTGCTTCTATCTTTCATAAGGACAAAATACTGTGGTACAATGAGATTCGAATTGATTATGATTTTTGTTGTTGATGCCATTCCCTATTCAATTGCATTGGAAATGAAAAACTAACAACTTTCTCCTTTATAAACACTTCAATAAAGATGAGATGCCCTAGAAACTCCACATAATGGACATGGAAAATGATAAAATCGATACAAATAGGGTGGTGTTGCTCTAAGGGTTGCCCATAATTTTTCTCATGCTATGGCATCCTTTAGTCCTCATGAAAGTACCTTCTTTTTGTAAATTAGGAGATGTCCATATGAACACTCTCCTAAAACCACTTTTTTGATAATTCCTCAAATCTATGGTATTGAAGCCTTTCCTTGAAAACTCCTTTTTGAACAACTCCTTTTTGAACAAACACAAAAAAACCCACGAAATCCATGCGCTCCCTCTCTCTCTAGGTAGTTATCTTTTTAAAATTCCCATATCACATGAGATTCTCTTTTTGATTTAGCACATGTGGTCTTTTGACCACATGTTTTATTCACATATGCCTCTCTTCTCTCTATATAAAGAAGAGCCTCATTTGTAAAAGAGGAGGTCCCTTGGCCATGGCCTTGGCCTCCATTTTGGTAATGGAAGAAGGTGTCATTTGCTACTCTCTTGCCTCCTTGTGTACAATGGCGTTGGTCTTGGTGTATGGATTTGCATGTGTGTGTGCATGGTTGGGAGGATGTTCCCCCTTGCTCCTTGTGACGTTGGCCATTGTTGCCATTGCTCCATGAGCGTGGGTGAGCCTCTCCTCTCATTCTTTGCCCCAACTTGGAGAAACCTCTCACTTCCATGTGAGGTGGTGCTCCCTTTCCTCAACAATTTGGCGCCGTTGCAGGGGACGCCGGCCTTTAGCCGTTGGTTTTTCCAAGTTTGCGTGTCCATACTTCGTGAGATGCACCTTGACACTTGGAGAAGGATGAAGACGTGTGGCCTTCGGTTGGCCTAGGGAACCTCTTTTCTTTAATTTTTGAGTAGTTTTGGTTCAAATTTTTGTTTGATGCACAAAAACATCCCCTAAACCCCCTTCTCTCTCTCACTCTCTCTCATGTACACATTCCCACACATTCATTGTGGCATCACTCTCACCACTACCACCTCCTTTTTAGTGATGGCCTTGGGTAGAGGGATGAGGGGTACCTCCTCTTTGGCCCCATCCTTCTGTTCAATTTTCAAAAAAACCAAAAAAAAAAGGGTCGAACAATGTTCTTGTGAAAAAGCAGATCATTTCTGGAATTTCTTTCTTCAATACTCTTAATTGACCTCCCATTCAACCGTTCAAGGAACGCGAGGCGGAGCCAGAACCATCACCATGCCCATCTAGGGGCAAGAAACTGTCCTTCCCACCCCCTAATGAGCATTAAATAGGGCGGTACCAACCAGGTTGTCCCCCTCATCATAGAGGGTCGAGTTATGCACTCAGTCGCGTACATGTTTTGGTGGGAAAGACCTATCCCCATTTCCGAAAAATCCTTTATGTCTTGAGGTCGAGCCACTTTTGATGCCTTCGGTTCGGGATCTCCTCCCAATGCCTGTAGGCTGTTGGCTATGGCAGACTGAAGCTTGGCTCTACCCAACCTTCTTGTTGGCCTGCAGAACCCATTGGCTCACTCTTGAGCGGTACCTTTCCTTGTCTTGTCTTGAGCCTGGGCTTCTTGTGGGGTGGAGTTTCCTCTCTCTCCCTCCTCATTTCTCTCTAGATCTGGGATTGGGTTCTCTGTGAGCTTCCCCGCGTCATCAGAGACGCCAAGGCGGGAAGGACTCCATCACTTCCTTTGCGTGGCACTTCAATGGGAAGGGTCGAACTATTGGACTCCCTCTCCCTTCCTTCTTGCAGGAATTCGAGCAATACAGGTGGGCGACTCCCTCCCTTCGCGGATTGCCCTTGCGGTGGCTCTGTGATTAATGAACTGAAACCAACAGACCTTTCTCCTTTCTTCTGTGATGGCTCGATCCCTTTCTTTTGGATTATTTCTCATGTTGCTCTCATTCTCCTTACAATCGGTAGCATTGGGAGATGTGTATCGGCTCTTTCTTGGGCTTCTCTAGCTACCATGTTCTGTCCTACTGTCTTTGAACACCATTGTTCAAAACTCACATGCATACGCTCCCGCGTCTTCTCCAAACTGTCGAAGTCTCTGTCGGCTACATTCAGCATAGGGGTTGTTAAAATCTCAGTTGTCGCTCTTACTGAAGTTACAAAGGGCTGTGCCATCGGAATATTTCCTCTATTTGTCGACCCAGTTTATCCCGATCAGTGCTATCTTCTTGTTGTGGTGTTCATCAGGTGCCTCAGACCTTGTGTTTAAGATTAAGATTGTTATGATCAGTGGGGCGATGTGTGGAATGCCATTTTTTTATGAATGATATAGTACAAGTATCCAGAATACGATAAAATTTTAGTTCGATTATGAATACTATGTCTGGATGCAGCTGCACGATGAATGATTACCATCCTGTCCCAGCAATCGGTAGGACCCTTCAGGTCATCCTGAGATGTGTTGTTCATTCCCCTATTTTGATAAACGATGTATTCTGTGCTACTCATTGTGTCCTCCTTGATGATGTACTGCGATGAAAGGGGTGAAATAACCATTTTTTGTCTCATTGACAATGCAACAACCTATGTCTGCGTAATATCTGAAGGAATGGTGTTCATTCTAAATAATTTTTTGAACAGTTCCGTGGAATTATGTCCATCTTTTTGTTCATGATGTCCTTGAACTTCTCATTTAATTGGTGACATGCTAGGACGATATAAATTCTTGGGGTTCTTTCTATGCATGATAGAACTTAAAGTGTTTTGGGCAATCTTGGTTGAACTTGTTGGGTCTGTTGGAAACTGTCTAAACGATAACAGTCTTGCTTTTGTCTCTCTCAAGTCATTGAGATCATAACTTATGGATAGAGTTTGTGTTCCATAATTTGATACTGCTCAGTCTATTTACATGGAACTCTTCGGCACCAGTTAATGACCTGCAGTTTCAAAGTTTTTTGTAATCGAAGATGGAAAGATTCGCACACTGGGTGGATGTGGAAACACACCTATCCCTTCGTAGGGACATTTTTAAGCACATATGACCTTGCATGGGATTGAGTCGCTATGGCTTAGCTTGCAGGATGTTTTTTGTCTGACTGTTTGACTTGAGGCGTTGCTTGTAAGACTCCGTTCTATGATTTATCGCTCAGGTGTTGAAGTTGGTTAGGCAATAACCATGTGCCTCCTTACTGTATTCATATTGTGTATATCTTTTGATACATGTCCCCTGAAGTGATTTACCTTGATGGATTGCATACAAAGAGAATCTTATCTACATGACTCTTCTAATGTTTGAAACAATTATGAAAATTGTTGATACTTCCTGACTTTAAACTTTTTGTGATGATACTCAACACAGTTCTGTCCTTTAGCATGATCTTGGAATATCATGTCATGCATTCCCTGATGGCAATATATTATATATCGCATGTTTTATGTTGTCCTCATAAAGTACTTTAGATCTTACAGATTATTTGGGTACTCACCTCCACCAACGATTGAACATGGCCGTACCGTGAAAGTTAATTCTTGTAGGATTTGAAGCCTCACCAAGGAGAGAGACACATGATGGACTTGAAGATCATTAAAGCCTTTGGGCTTGTTTTAGTAATCATCGGTAGTGGATAAATTACTTCTTTTGTGTAAAGGCAACGAGTGATACCATACGGCTGATGTGTGAACGCATTGCTAAGAACTCTAATGAACTGTAGACACCCTCATATGCATTACATTAAAACCATAGATCTTCGACTGAACTTTCTATCTCTTTTTAGAGGCTGATATTAATGTCCATACTGTTGACTCTTGTTTCGGAACTTTAGACGTATGGGATGAACTCTAGATAGGTTGGAAGCAGTGATGAATTAATATTGGTTGAGCTTGCATGAAGAATGAATGAATGCATTTTTTCTACATTTGGAAAAAAGTTTCGGTAATATACTACTATAAGAGGCTATGACAGTCTTTAAAAGGTCTGTGTGCTGTGATTCTTTCTGATTGATTCTGGAGGACATTATCTAAAAGCTACCTACAAGAGCGATCAAATATGTTCCATAGCCTTACTGTGATGGTTCCTTTGCACTGTCTAGATGTTGTGTGTAGTTTTTCTTTTTGCTATCCAGACGCAAAGTATGATGAAAAGGGGAATTGGATGCATATGACAGGCTTTGGGATGCTCTTTAATTTGCTTGATGTTTGTTTCAAGTACTATTCGTGCTTTTTGATAACTCTTGGAGTCGCAGGTTTTGAAGCCTCCCCTAGGAGTGATGCACATGTTGGATTTGAAGATTTTTGTGGTACAAAAGTCACAATGGTATGAATGCTGCTTCATGTTCTATGTCCATTGACCCACTAACAGAAATCAGGTTCAAGACTACACAAACTCTTGTTGCATGCTAATGCATCTCTTGTCTCTACTCTTTATTAATGCATGTAGCTGATTCTAGAAAAGTTCTTGGGTTTAATGCATAATCCTTCAAAATTTTCTTAATAATGTGACCAAGTAATCTTTAAAGGAAATTTACTAGTAAACATGCACATAGGGGGTGAAATTTGTGATTCGTACCTATTCTGAATATTAAGTGTGAAGTCATGAATGAGTGCTTGTTTTTTGCTAGGAAGGAAACTCTCTAGTTTCACAATGCTCATTTAAGGCTTAATTTTTTCATCATGCATTGCAGGTCAACACACTCAGACCTTTTACAATGATCCTTCTTACCTCTTGTGGATGATTTCTTACTATGCTTTGCAGGAATAGGGTTGGATAAGTGGTTTGAATCTCATGTATGCTTGTAAAATGATAGGACTTATAATGTTGCATTATTGTCTGTTCATTCTATGAGCACATAAAACTCATGTTAAAATTGCAAGATTGACTAGGAGCATAATATAAATGAGGGTAGGAACATACGTTAATCATGATATCATATTCATCTCATGCTATGAAACGTGATATGTCACACTCACTGGGAAATAACTGATTTTGGATTGTAGAGATAAGAAGATTTTCAGGAGCTCTTCTCATTAGAAGAGCAAGTTTTAAGTGAAAGATGTTCCCCAAAGCGGAAACTAAAAATGAAGTTACATCTTGTGGCTGGTTCTTTGCAATTTCAGTCTACTTGTTCTGTATGTTTAAATTTCAGGTATTAGAGCTTTGAAGAGAAGGCACATTGGATGGAAGTTGGGTTGATAGCCCCCAAGGGGATTGTGTCGCTCAGCTCTGAAGATTGAAGATTTGCAGCCTGAAGTAAAGACTGAAGACTTGCAACTTGAAGCCTAGCAGACTGAAGAATTGTAGATTTTTCAGACTTGAAGATTTTCAGACTTGAAAGACTCTACCTTGGATCGGTTCAGCTATGTATGCTCTTCTCTTAGCTTTGTCGAGGACGACAAAGTCTAGGAGGGGGAGGAGTGTTGCTCTAAGGGTTTCCCATAATTTTTCTCATGCTATGGCATCCTTTAGTCCTCATGAAAGTACCTTCTTTTTGTAAATTAGGAGATGTCCATATGAACACTCTCCTAAAACCCCTTTTTTGATAATTCCTCAAGTCTATGGTATTGAAGCCTTTCCTTGAAAACTCCTTTTTGAACAACTCCTTTTTGAACAAACACAAAAAAACCCATGTAGAAATCCATGCACTCCCTCTCTCTCTAGGTAGTTATCTTTTTGAGATTCCCATATCACATGAGATTCTCTTTTTGATTTAGCACATGTGGTCTTTTGACCACATGTTTTATTCACATATGCCTCTCTTCTTCTCTATATAAAGAAGAGCCTCATTTGTAAAAGAGGAGGTCCCTTGGCCATGGCCTTGGCCTCCATTTTGGTAATGGAAGAAGGTGTCATTTGCTACTCTCTTGCCTCCTTGTGTACAATGGCGTTGGTCTTGGTGTATGGATTTGCATGTGTGTGTGCATGGTTGGGAGGATGTTCCCCCTTGCTCCTTGTGACGTTGGCCATTGTTGCCATTGCTCCATGAGCGTGGGTGAGCCTCTCCTCTCATTCTTTGCCCCAACTTGGAGAAACCTCTCACTTCCATGTGAGGCGGTTAGGGTTTGTTGCTCCCCTTTCCTCAACAGGTGGGGGGAGGGAAATGGGGTAAAATGGTGAGATCCAAATGAAGAAAAGGTGGGAGGGTGGGCAAATAGGCAATGTAAAACCCAAAGAGAGCACAAAATGATGGAAAAAAGGACATCTCCTAATGATTAGAGAGCCACACCACCAAGCTTTACCATCACCACCACCAATACAACCACCAAATGCACCACCTAGACCTCCACCTAGTCCTCTAATACCATGTAGAGAGTACACATGTCAAAGCAAAATGAAAAGAAGAGTATTCACAAAATGAAAGAGTGTGAGACTCAAAAGTGAGTAGACCATGAAATGGGAAAAATCACATGGATTAGATTGAGCTTTGCAAGATCACGGAGTAGGCTCCTCAAGTTTCTAACCAAGTACAAATGGGGGAAGAGGCCCTCCTTATCTAGAGTCGGAGGGGGCTCTCCAATGTACATGATATGTGGGATAATTCCCCTTGAAGGAGAATGAGAATACATAGGTAGAAGCGAATGGCAAGGTACCCAAATATAAAAGAGATACAATATAAAATGGAAATGGAGTGCCTCCTAGATATGAAATGGAGATGCACTCATGCGGATACAAATGGAAATGATGTATGAGAAATCATGTTGTCAACAAGGGGAAGGACAACAAATAAGGTATGAAGCAAAGTATAGATGATGCCTTTCAAATGGCCTAACAGAACATTGAAATTAGTACTCTTTAGCTGGCAATGAGCATACCCACAACTCCTCTTTTTGTACGTAGCATATTGAAGAACACCTATCAGCAAGTAAGCCTCTATGATTTATTGAAAATAGGTGCTCGATTCGAGAGTGAGATGTTGAACCTCGTAACCTCCTTGAGTGCACCAACATTGATAAGTAGTGTTCATGGCACTTGTTTTGTGACACAACCCTCGTTACCTGACTATTTTAGTCCATGAGTAGTTGTAAAAATCAACAATCAAGAAATAATGGGAGTTGTCATTGATGGCAAATCAAATATTTGTGTTACATTTTATGGAATAACGGAATGCTAAATGGATTTTAATGTCTTGAGGTCTTTAATGTGATTGTGTTTTGATTTAGTAGGTGAAGAATCATGAGGGAATGAATGCACGTGGATTTACTCAGATATTTTTGAAGATATTTAAAAGATAGTTTTTTATATATTTTTGTAAAAATAGTAGATCGCTTAGAAAGTGATGTTTTGTAAATAAAGCAAATTTTTCATAAACGCATGCTTTTTGAAGCACCGTCCTCATGTATCTTCTGTTCATAATGTAATGAAAATACCTATAAATACACATAATCTGAGAGACTTGTCCATCAAAGTATGTGGGGGGGATATCGTATTCAATCTTGTGTTCAATCTAGTACCCGAGGTATTGCTTGAGCAATAGTTGGAGCTTTTGTGGCACGAGCTCTAAGATGCTCAGAACAAGATAAAAGAATGTGATACTTTAATCCAAAAAATGGAAAGTGAGGAACGTAGTTAGGGTGGTGAAGGCCATTATCATTGCTCAAGAAGAAGGCATGCATTCCAAGATTAGTGCCAAAAATTTCCAACTTTCTCGATTCAATGGGCCAAAGGATGGCCAATTTTTTCTTTCATGGCTATCCCAATTTTATGACTTTTATTCTCACAAATGATATTTTGAAATTGAAAAAGTGAAATTTGCTACTATTAATTTGGTGGGTAAAGCTTAGTTATGTTGGAATGTTTTGCAGCATAGCGTTAAGCACCCCACCACATGGATCACATTTCAAGAAAATATCAAAGAGTCCTTCCTTCTTTCCCCAGTTCTACTTACATGCTCGTCAATCATGGACAACTTTTGGATGGAAAGAAGGAGATACTGTGTCTACCTACACTGAATACTTTTGGCAATGACTACTACTTATTCGTTTGCTTGAAATGATTCCTGAATATACCTTGCAATAGAAGTATGAAGATGGTTTGGAGATGGGAATGAAATACAAGCTCAACACATGACGTCCTATGACCCTCTATGAGGCTATCTCTTTTGCACATGATGTTGAGAGGGAGTTTTAGTCCATCATCAAGCCCATTTGCTTACAACAAACACATCAATGACAACAACCAATCAAGCCTAATTTTCCTTTCAAACGTACTTTCACTTCTTTTTCTACCCTTATAAATGAGAATGTTGTTAGATTAGACATACCTTCTCATTGGAATATACATAATTCTTTTCATATTACTTTATTGAAATCCTTTAAAGGAACTTTGCTACTTACTCCTATTTTAGATTATCCTCCTTTACTTGAAGAGGATGCTGAAATTTTAGTTCAAGAGAAAATACTTGATTATGATGTTACTACTACATGCACAGGTAAGAAATATCATAGATATTTAGCTAGATATAAAAATCAATCACTTGAACAATCTCAATGGATTCATAAGACATCATTAACTCCGCATTATGACCACTTGATTTCTACATATCATTCACAATCACATTAAATTCAAGTTTTCCATTTCCATGCATGTGTTTTTTTTTACATGGAACATGCTTATGTTTTTTTAGTGATGGGACATGTGACTAGCCATCCATGTCTATTTTATTCTTATCAAGTGAGGTGAGTTGTTTGTCAACTAGGAGGCATGTTATACTTTATGGAATAATGGAATGTTAAATGGATTTTAATGTCTTGAGGTTTTTAATGTGATTGTGGTTTGATTTAGCAGGTGAAGAATCATGAGTGCATGAATGCACATGTATTTACTCAGATATTTAAAAGATAGTATTTTATATATTTTTGTGAAAATAGTAGATCGCTTAGAAAGTGATGTCTTGTAAATAAAGCAGATTTTCCATAAACACATGCTTTCTAAAGTGCCATCCCCATGTATCTTCTGTTCAAGATGTAATGTAAATACTTATAAATACATACATGCTTGTTACCATTAGTGTCCATGTGAAAGGCCAAATGGCCATCGGACACTTCTTTGTATATGTTCTTTAATAAAACATATAGTGGCCTGGTCAGTAACAGACTGTAAGTTCGACCGCATTTGTAAGACCTAAGAAGTCTGTATTCGTGCTCCATGTGTACTGTGTTTTCTGCGTATTTCTGCAGCCTCTGTACGGAGTACTGCGTGCGACCTTAGGAGCTCGGTTTTCTACTCCGAGCATATCATCGTGGAGCTATCAAGAAGGAGAGCACACTGTGGTGCATCGCCGTCGAAATACTTCACTGGTATCAGAGCAGTTTGAGGCAAAAGCTTTGTTCCTTTTGTGCGAGTGAAACGAGCCCCCCCCCCCCAAGGCTTTCTCCAACGCTTATGACCAAGGCGGCGACCAAGGCATAGACCTTGGCATACCTTGTCATCCAAGTCACCAAAGTCACTGTTGGCACCGTTGGTTGCGTGCGAGGGAGGACCTCAACGACCAAGGAATATAGAGTTTCCCGGTACTTCCCGGGAGGTCACCCATCCCAGTACTGTTCCCCCAGAGCTCGCTTAACTGTGGCAATCTCTTGCCACTAAGCTACACTCTTGTGGTGTCTGAAGAAGGGGAAAGACTAAGGTTGACATTACCTTGAACAAGTTTTGGTCCCTCAAAGCTTCATTCTTTGTTTTCAAAGCCTATTTCTGAAGCATTTTTGGGGTGTCTTTTGGAGCCATTTTGGAGTACTTTTGCACATAGTTCTCTTCACACAGGTCCAAGAACATCAAGAAGAGTGCTCTTTGTACTTCTCAGATAGCAAATATCAACCTTTGGGGCTGTATTTTCAGCCACACTCATAAAACTACAGGTTTCTCGAGAGGTTTTCAGTTTTGGTGAAAGCAACCGCTGCAAATTTATGCAGGTTTTTTAAGCCTAAAACATCAGAGTTGACAGACAGTTGCAGGTGTTATTGGCTAGTTTTTGGGTTGTGTATTCAACCTTTTAGTGTCATTTTACTGCATATATTGAGCACATACATACCATGTACGCTTTTGTGGATACCACTTATGTACGTCCATGTGGTCATTGATATAGCGGTTACGTTCTTTGCATAAAGCCTTTTACATTTGATAAAGAGGGTCGTGGTGAGGTTTTCTTAACTGGGAGACACCCAGATGTCGGGGTCTCTTTGGTGATGCAGGTGGAAGACTTACCCAGCCTCGCCATAGGAGATGTATGATAGTTGTTCATAGGTGCTTGATAAGCCTAGTTGGCTTCTATTGGGTAACTGATTATATGTACTGGAGTCAGTGATTCACTATGCAGGTAGACATGTTAGTACTTGCAATTTTATGATATTTTGACACTAGTCATATGCTAATTCTACAGAGGATACTATGGCAAAATTTTTCTAGATTTATGGTTTAGTCAACTATACAGTGGTCGATTTACTCCTTGATATACTTATTTGTTGGTGTTTGGACTCTTCTAGCTCCATTATCATTCTATTCAGTTCTCTACCATCATGGCATCAGAGGTCTCAGGCACATCCGGTGGATCAAGGTCTAGTGCTAGTGTTCCGAGGAGGAGCTATAACTTGCAGGGAAAAGACCATTTTGGGATCCAAAAATTTGATGGAACAAACTTTGCTCTATGGAAGAATCAGATTAAAGATGCGCTGATTCAAAGGAGGCAATGGAAGCCAATAAATGGGATTTCAAAGAAGCCTGCTGACATGGATGAAGATGATTGGGATGAGTTAGATGAAATGGTGAGGTCTACCATTCACTTGCACGTGGCAGATAATGTTTACTTTACAGTATTAGACTGTGAAAGTGCAGAGGAGCTTTGGAAGAAGTTATGCAATACATATGAAAAAGAGAGGGCATCAAATAAAGTATATCTGATGAGAAAATTATATGAACTTCCTATGAAGGACACAAATATGCTCATCTAAATGAGTTTGATGCTATATTCTCCCAGTTACAGGCTCAGAAAATGGATATGGATAATGAAACGAAAGCAGTATTGTTGTTATGCACCCTGCCATCATCATGGTATATGTTTTGCACAGCTATTAGCAACAGTGCACCTGGTGGTAAACTCGTCTATGATGACATATGTGGAGCACTCTTGAGTGAGGAGATTCGTAGAAAATCTATGGTTGGCACTCAAAGTGGAGATGCATATAATGTTCGTGATTCTTACCAAGGAAAGAATCAGCAACGTGGCAGGAGCAAGAACAAGGAAAAGAATGGTCAACAGAATAAGAGTAGAAGTAAATCAAGGAAGAGGGATATCGAATGCCATTATTGTCATAAGAAAGGACTGTTGATATATTTAGGTAGTGATGTGTGTGAACACTCTAGGACCGCCGGGGCACTTTTTTCCCTCTTTAGGAGGTTTTTTTCCCCCGGCTTGTATATACGCCTATTGCCCTAATGGGCTACTTATATTTGTACATTCTCTAGTAATACATTCAGTATTGTGTGTTTGTGCTCCAAGCTTCTTCTTCTTCCTTGTGCTGTTCGCGTGCTTCCGCAGACGTCTATCTCCAACAATTGGTATCAGAGCAGGTCGTCGCTTCTTTTAGGGCACCGTCGACACTCCTCCGTTTGCAGTCTCAGATTTGCACGAAATTTGGTGAGCATACTCAAGGTGTTTCCGAGATCAAAACGTCTTTGCTTTGTGGTGCCGAAATCGCGATCTGAGCTCGTTTCGGCCTCCAAACGCACTATCGTAGTGCTTATGCAGGCTATTTCGTCCTTTTGTGCCAAAGGTATATACCAGTTTTTGTTCGCCAGTTTAAGCATCTCGAAGTCTGTTATAGGTCTAGCAGAACTCGTCTAGGCAGTTCCATTCAACTTTTTGAGATACAGTCAATTTTTTGCATCAAGGTATTTTAGTCACCGGCCATGGCTGAAAGCAGTGATGTATTCCGTATGTTGGCTGTTGAGGATAAGTTGGATGGTACCAACTACCCATTATGGGCTTATATGATGTGACATGTACTGGTTGCTAAAGGATTGTGGAACATTGTGCAGGGTGTTTATAGACGTCCTGTTACACCTGTAACGATAGGTACTGCAAATACAGGTGTTGGAGCTGATGAAGATAGTGTCGAAGATGATATTCCACAGATTCCTATTCGTGCTGCTGTTTCTGTTGCACCTACTGCAGAGCAGATTCGTTGGGATGGCAGAGATGCTTAGGCACATGCATTGATAGCTTTGTCTGTCAAACGTTCCATTATTCCTCACATTCGCTCTTGCAGAACAGCAAAGGATGCTTGGGATACACTTACCACTTTGTACCAGGCTAGGAATGAGGCTCGTGTTGCTTACCTCCGAAAACAGTTGGAGAGTGAGTACATGAATGAAGGTGATTCTATGGACAGTTTTCTTACAAAGATCAAAGACCTAAAGGAACAATTGATTTCTACTGATGAGGTTATACCAGATAGCTCACTTGTGCAGACCGTTCTGAATGGTCTTCCTGATTCATATCAGAGTTTTGCCTCTACTCTTCGGTTAATGATGAAAGGCAATCCTAATGCCTTGTCATTTGAGGAATTAGTCTCTGTTCTGTTGCAGGAAGATCAGTCCAGGCAGAACAGGTCCATTATGCGTGTTGTAGATCAAGCTTTCCTGGCTAGTCAGAAGGGCAAAGGAAAATGGAGCTCTTCTACTAGTAAGCAGAAATCTGCAAATGTTGCACAATCGATGAACCAAGATAAAGATGAGAAGAAATCAAAAAAGCAGAAATTGTTCTGCAAGTACTGTAAAGGAAATGATCATATTATAAAGAACTGTCCAAAACTGGCTGCTAAAGAGGCAAAGAAGAAAGAGGCTGGAATGGTTGTTGCAGAGGCCTCTACACCAAAAACAGAGTCTGCAAATCTTGTGCAGGAAGAAGAATGGGCGTTTACTACTGTCTGCAGTTTTGACCCATCTTCTCATGATCAGTGCATGTCTGCAGTAGACTCAGATGTTTGGTACTTTGACAATGGGGCGACCAAACATATTACCTCGCAGCGCAGTTTCTTCTCTTCACTCGAGCCTGCCCCTACAGGGAATACTGTCACATGCGCCAATAACTCCTCTTATCCTGTTATGGGAGTTGGTAAGATCATTCTGACTACTGCTGATGGTAGTTCTTTCACTTTGTCAGATGCTTTATTTGTGCCAGGGATAAAAAAGAACCTGTTATCAGTTTCTGCATTAGCCAAGATTGGCTTGGTTGTGAAATTCGTTGATGACAGGTGTACAGTCCATGATCTCTCAAATGGCGATGTGATTATTGCTTCTGGCATTTTATATCGTGGGCTGTATAAGCTCATAAACTATGAAAGATCTGTGAATGATTCGGCATGTGCAGTTCATGATTCTCAGGCTATGTCAGATGCAAAGCTTTGGCATGCACGCTTTGGTCATCTGAATTTTGCTAGTTTGTTACGCCTACAGAAATCTGAAATGGTGTCCTCTTTGCCCAAACTTGAGGCACCTGGAAAACATGTTTTTGAAGGCTGTATTTTGGGCAAAATACAACGTTCTTCCTTTCCAAAAGATGGTTCAGTTCGGGCTACACAGAAATTGCAGCTTGTACATAGTGATGTCGGTGGTCCTATGCAGACACCCTCTTTTGGAAATTACCTTTACTTCGTGACTTTCATTGATGATTTTTCCAGGCATGCATGGGTATATCCACTCAAAGCAAAGTCCGAAGTGTTCATGTGCTTCAAACAGTTTTTGGTTTTGGCTGAAAATCTGTCAGCATGTAAAATGGGCACCCTCCGTTCTGATCGAGGGGGGGGAATATATGTCTTCAGATTTTAATGCATTTCTGGCTGAACGTGGGATAAAACACCAGTGTACAGTGCCGTATACACCTCAACAGAATGGAGTTGATGAACGAAAGAACAAGTCACTCATGGAGATGGCGAGGTGCATGGTCAAAAGTCAGGCTTTACCACATAGTTTCTAGCTTGAGGCTGTCATGTGTGCAGCATATGTACTAAACAGGTGTCCCACTAAAGCGTTGCAGTCTATCACTCCATATGAGGCTTGGCATGACCGCAAGCCATCTGTTGCTCATCTGCGTGTTTTTGGTTGTTTGGCATATGCATTAGTGCCTGAACAACATCGCAGAAAATTGGATGATAAGGCAGTAAAATGTATTTTTGTTGGGTACAGTTCTGAAAGTAAAGGCTATCGTCTGTATCATCCACAGACTAAACGCATTCTGGTTAGCCGTGATGTTGTCTTTGTGGAAGATGCTATTCAGCCATTGCTTTCATGTACTAAGGAGACATCTGTTAGCTCCAAAGACATGTATGATACTTTGATGCCTCTTTTTACAGGTGGACAGGCTAGTGCTGGTCCTAATGAGGCAACTTCTCAGCCTTTGCAAGTTTCATATGATGATGCAGATCATTCCATTTCTGATGCAGGTTTACATGATGCACTTGTTGATGAGAGAGCTGATATTGAGCAGGCAAAAACTATGCCAAAATGGCTGGTGTAGACTTTGCGTGACAACAAATTAGATGCACCTTTGTCATATCGTACTCGTTCAGGCTCTCATAGTGCCTCCTTTGCATCAGATTGCTATGCTATGGCTGCATCTAGTCTCTGTGATGAGAATGAGCCTGTTTCTTTTGATGAAGCACAAAATTCAGAAAATTGGATGGCTGCTATGAAATCTGAATATGATGCTATAATGAAGAATGATGCATGGTCTTTATGTGACTTGCCTCCTGGCAAGAAGGCCATTGGCACTAAGTGGGTATACAAGCTGAAGCGTAAATCTGATGGTATAGTTGAGAGGTATAAGGCTAGGCTTGTTGCTAAGGGTTATGCACAGGAAAGAGGCATTGATTTTGATGAGACCTTTACACCTACATGCCATATGACTACTGTTCGGAGCATTTGTGCACTTGCAGCTCATCATGGTTGGAATGTACATCAATTGGACATTAAAACAGCATTTCTCAATGGTGACGTGCATGAAGAAGTGTATGTTTTTCAGCCCCGTGGCTTTGTGCAGAAAGGGCATGAAAACCAGGTTTGCAGGTTAAAGAAGGCATTATATGGTTTAAAGCAACCCACGTGCTTGGTATGAGAAGATACATGCCTATCTGATTGCACATGGTTTTGAGAACAATCCAACTGAAAGCACCTTATATGTTAAACGTGCTAATGATGTGCTTCTGATCATTGTTGTCTATGTTGATGACATGCTGCTCACTGGTCCTATTGAGACACATATTGCTGATTTTAAGGCTGATTTGCATGCCTCATTTAAGATGTCTGATTTGGGGCATTTGCATCACTATTTGGGCATTCAGTTTATGCAAGTTGATGGTGGAATGGCTTTGTGTCAAACGAAATATATTGACACATTATTCCAGCGTTTTGGCCTTAAAGACTGTAAGCCTATTGTCACTCCTATGGAGACAGGTTTACGATTGAGTCTTCATGATGCTGGAGATGCATTTGATGCTGTACTCTATCAGCAGGTTGTTGGATGCTTGATTTACTTATGCATTACTCAGCCAGATACTCAGTTTGCTGTCTCACAGATGAACAGGTTTATGCATTGCCCAGGAGTCACGCATTGGAAAGCGGTTAAGCGCATCTTTCGCTACTTGAGTGGTACTCGGCTACTTGGGTTGTTTTATCCCAAGGGGGGATCACTATCGCCAGATTTGCATGCTTTTTCTGACAGATTGGGCTCGTTGCTATGACACTCGTGTGTCCACCAGTGGTTTTTGCTTCATGCTTGGTAGCTCATGTATATCTTGGTTGAGCAAGAATCAGCCTACTGTGGCCACTTCCAGTTGTGAGGCTGAGTATAGGGCAGCTTTCACAGCGATTGTTGAGTGTGTGTGGCTCAGACGCCTTATGGCTGATTTGGGTGTTAGCCAGTCTTCTGCCACCACCATCTTCACTGACAGTAAGAGCGCATTGGCAGTTGCGAGGAACCCTGTGTTCCATGCTCGCACTAAGCACATTGAGGTGCATTATCACTATGTCAGGGAGAGGTTCTCTGTTGGGGAGATCAGCTTGGCATATGTGCCCACGCTGGAGAACATTGCAGACCTTTTCACGAAGGCTCTGCCTAGGGAGAAGTTTGAAGCTTTCCGCAAAGCTTTGGGCTTACTTCCTTTTGTGGAGTGATTTGCACATAGCTTGGCACTTCCTTATACATGAGTGCCAACTCCTTGTTCACCGCATCACTCCCAGGGGGGATTTGTTGATATATTTAGGTAGTGATGTGTGTGAACACTCTAGGACCGCCGGGGCACTTTTTTCCCTCTTTAGGAGGTTTTTTTCCCCCGGCTTGTATATACGCCTATTGCCCTAATGGGCTACTTATCTTTGTACATTCTCTAGTAATACATTCAGTATTGTGTGTTTGTGCTCCAAGCTTCTTCTTCTTCCTTGTGCTGTTTGCGTGCTTCCGCAGACGTCTATCTCCAACAAGGACACATGAAGAAAGACTATTATGCATTAAAGAATGCTAAAGGTAAAGGACAGAATGTTGATGGGCATATTAAACAATTACCTGCACCATCTACTTCGACTGTGAAATCAATGCTATTTTTGATGATGCTAATGTGTTGACACTTGATAGTACTGTGTCATCTGAGGCACTTATGGCTGATTCTCTTTCCCACACCTGGCTGCTAGATTCTGGTGCTTCTTTCCATGTGACACCACATAGAGAATGGTTCTCTAATTATGCAGCAAAGTCTCTTGGTACCGTGAGACTTGGTGACTCATACCAGTGTCATGTTGTGGGGATTGGAGATGTGGTTGTGTAGTTCATTGATGGTTCAAAATTTATCATGCATAATGTACGCAATGTACCTCAGTTATCATGTAGTTTGATGTCAGTTGGTCAACTTGATGACCTTAGTTACAAGGTGGTCTTCTATGCTCAGTCCTTTCGTATATCAAAGGGCAATATGGTTATTGCAAAAGGAAGCAAAGTTGGCTCACTTTATCCTTTATTTGTATCACAGAAAGAACACTTGTTAGTTATTACTGGACAACCTATAGCTTGTATTTGGCATGGTCGTTTGGGCCATATATCTCGTAGTGGAATGGAAAATATTTCTCCTTCTGGCTACTTACCTGTGATATCTTTCTCTGAATTTTCCTTTTGTGAGCATTGTCAATATGGAAAGCAAACCAAAAATGTGCATAGAACGCACATTGACTCTTCAATTCAGCTTTTAGATCTCGTTCATACAGATGTGTGACGTCCTATGCCCACTAGGTCCTTAGGTGGTTCTCTTTACTTTGTCACTTTCATAGATGATGCTACTAGAAAGGTCTGGGTATATCCTATCAAATCAAAGGATGATGTATTCCCTACTTTCAGAAAATGGCTTGCTTCAGTTGAGACTGAAAAAGGAACTAAGCTTAAGGCTTTACGTTCAGATAATGGGGGTGAGTATACCTCACATGAATTCAGCCTTTTCTGTCAGTCTAGAGGGATTCGTAGAGAGTTTACAGCTCCTTATACCCCAGTACAGAATGGTGTAGTAACTATTCAAGATAGAGTAATCTCTATGTTGCATCATGCAAACCTCTCACAAGGTTTTTGGGCAGAAGCAGTATTGACTGCAGTTCATGTGATTAACCTTTCACCTAGTACTGCCAAAGGTCTGAAAGTGGCACAAGGGTTATGGACAGGGAACCACCATATTATGATCATCTTCGAGTTTTTGGGTGTGAAGCATATGTTCATATACCCAAGAATCTTACACAAAAGTTGGACCATAAGTCAAAGAAATGCATTCTTCTTGGATATGGTCGAGAAGGACAATTTGGATATCGCTTATGGGATCTTGAAACACGGTTAGTGATTAGAAATAGTGATGTCATTTTTAATGAGTCTAAGATGCATAAACAGCCCATTAAGGAGGTCAAAGTGAGAAGAGTGGTGTTTGAGGATACTAGTCCTCTGGTTAGCATGCATAAAAATGCTGCACATAGGGATGTTCAAGAGAATGTCCATTCAGATCAGTCTGCACATGTTCCTGTTCAGCAACCATTGAGACGTTTTGCACGTGTCTCACATCCACCTGATAGATATGTTCCAGGTTTAGATTTTGTTATGCTAACAGATGCCGATGAGCCTTCTTTCTACAAAGAGCCTATGCAGACAGAGGATCATGTCAAGTGGGAGCATGCCATGAAGAGTGAGTTGGATTCTATTCACAAGAATGGTACTTGGGACTTAGTACCTTTGCCAAAGGGCAGGAAAGCTTTACCATGTAAATGGGTATACAAGCTAAAATTCACATCAGATAGTGCTTCTCCAAAATATAAAGCACGACTTGTTGCAAAGGGTTTTAAACAACAAGATGGTGTTGATTTTGAGGAAATCTTCTCCCCAGTGGTCAAGATGACTACTTTGCGAATGTTGCTTGGATTCGTTGCAATGGAGGACTTAGAGCTAGTCCAAATGGATGTGAAAACAACTTTCTTGCATGGAGATCTTACAGATGAGATCTATATGGAACAACCAGAGGGTTATGTAGTTCCTGGCAAGGAAAGTCTAGTTCGTAAGCTCAAGAAGAGCTTGTATGGACTTAAACAGTCTCCTAGACAATGGTACCAAGAGTTTGATGCTTTTATGAAGTCCCAAGGCTATTCTCGGAGCAATGAGGATCATTGTCTCTACACAAATAGATGCTTTGATGGCAGCTTGATATGCTTGATACTTTACGTCGATGATATGTTGATTGCTGGGAAGTCCTCTTATGATTTGTCGATTCTCAAAAAGAAGTTGAGTCAGACATTTGATATGAAGGATTTGGGGGATGCCAAACATATTCTTGGCTTAAATAGATGGATGGGTACAACGAGTATAATCAGATTCCCATGCACCACAAATATCGGCCAAAGATAGCCTTCATGACTCCTTGGGGAACATACATCTACTCCAAAAGGGCGTTTGGACTTTGGAATGCCTTGACAATTTTCAATCAAACAATGTCGATCATTTTCAGTAATCTACCTTTGGGATCTCTTTGAATATTCAGGGATGATTTCTCCACATTTTTTGGGATCGATAAGATGAACCTAGTTGAGAGATTTGATGAGCATCTAACACATATCTCTCTTGCTTTTCACAAGTGTAGAGAGACCAATCTCAAGCTAAATCCTCACAAATGCCAATTCCTAATAACACGGGGCACTTTGCTTTTCACAAGTGTAGAGAGACCAATCTCAAGCTAAATACTCACAAATGCCAATTCCTAATAACACGGGGCACTTTGCTTGGACACACAAGGCATGTCTCAAGATCCTAAGATCCTGAGAATGTCGTGGCCAATCTATAGAAGGGATATCAAAGGATTTCGAGGACACACAATATATCATTGCTAGTCCATAAGGATGTATGCTAACATAGCAAAACCCTTGTCTAGACTCATGGCAAAGATGATCCATTTCAATGGATGAAAAATGATGTCATTCAAAGACTGTATATTCAACCGCATTTGTAGCACCTAAGAAATCTGTGTTTGTGCTCCCTATGTACTGTGTTTTCTATGTATTCTGTAGCCTCTATGTGGAGTACTATGTGCAGCCCTAGGAGCTCAGTTTTCTACTCCGAGGATACCATCGTGGAGCCCTCGAGAAGGAGAGCGCACTGTTGTGCATCACCCTTGCAATACTTCACTAGTATCAGAGCGTTTTGACGCAAACGATTTGTTCCTTTTGTGCGAGCGAAGCGAGGATCCACCCACCCACCCAAGGCTCTCTCCAAGGCTTACAACTAAGGTTGCGACCAACGCATAGACCTTGGCATACCATGTCATCGAAGTCACCATTGGTGCCATTGGTTGCATGTGAGGGAGGACCTCAACGATCAAGTAAGATAGAAGTACTTCTCTGGAGGTCACCCATCCAAGTATTGTTCCCCCCCGAGCTCGCTTAACCGTGGCAATCTCTTTCCACTAAGCTACACTCTTGTGGTGTCTGAGGAAGGGGAAAAACTAAGGTTAACATTACCTTGAACATGTTTTGGTCCCTCAAAGCTTCATTCTTTGCGTTCAAGGCCTATTTTGAAACATTTTTGGGGTGTGTCTTTTGGAGCCATTTTGGAGTACTTTTGCACATAGTTCCCTTCACACAGGTCCAAAAACATCAAGAAGAGTGTTTTTTTTTTTACTTCTTTGACAATAAATATAAACCTTTGGGGCTATGTTTTCAACCACACTCACAAAACTACAGGTTTCTCAAAAAGCTTTTAGTTTTGGTGAGAGCATCCGTTACAAATTTATGTAGGTTTTTTAGCCTAAAACATCAGGGTTGACAACCACTTGCATGTGTTGTTGGCTAGTTTTTGGGCTGTAGCCTTTTAGTATCATTTTACTGCATATATTGAGCACATACACACCATGTCCGCTTCTGTGGATACTGCATATGTACGTCCATGTGGTCATTGATATAGCGGTTATGTTTTTTGCATAAAGCCCTTTACATTTGATAAAGAGGGTCGTGGTGAGGTTTTCTTAACTACAAGACACCCAGATGTTGGGGCCTCTTCGGTGATGCAGGTGGATGACTTACCACCCTCGCCATAGGAGATGTATGATAGTTGTTCATAAGTGTTTGATAAGCCTAGTTGGCTTCTATCGGGTAACTGATTATATGCAGTGGAGTCAATGATTCACTATGCAGGTAAACATGTCAGTGCTTTTAGTTTTATGATATTTCAACACTAGTCATATTCTCATTTTGCATAGGATACTCTAGCAAAATTTTTTAGATTTTTGGCTTTGTCAACTATACAGTAGTTGATTTACTCCTTGATACACTTATTCATTGGTGTTTGGACTCTTCTAGCTCCATTATCATTCTATTTAGTTCTCTACCATCATGGCATCAGAGGTCTCAGACACATCTGGTGGATCAGGGTCTAGTGTCAGTGTTCCGAGGAGGAGCTATAATTTGTAGGGCAAAGACCATTTTGAGATCTGAAAGTTTGATGGCATAAACTTTTCTCTATGAAAGAATCAAATTAAAGATGTGATGATTCAAAGGAAGCAATGGAATCCACTAAATGGAATTTCAAAGAAGCTTGTTGACATGGATGAAGATGATTGGGATGAGTTAGATGAAATGGCCAAGTGTACCATTCACTTGCACCTGGCAGATAATGTCTACTTTAGAGTATTAGATTGTGAAAGTGCATAGGAGCTTTGGAAGAAGTTATGCAATACATCTGAAAAAGAGATGGCATCAAATAAAGTGTATTTGATGAGAAAATTATATGAACTTCACACGAAGGACACAGATAGTGTTGCTGCTCATCTAAATGAGTTTGATGCTATATTCTCCCAATTACAAGCTCAGAAAATGGATATGGATAGTGAAATGAAAGTAGTGGCTATTATGCACCTTGCCGACATCATGGGACATGCTTTGCACAACTATTAGGAATAGTGCACCTGGTGGTAAACTCATCTATGATGAAATATGTGGAGCACTCTTGAGTGAAGACATTCATAGAAAATATATGGTTGGCACTCAGAGTGGAGATGCATATAATGTTCGTGATTCTTACCAAGGAAAGAATCAGCAACGTGATAGGAGCAAGAACAAGGAAAAGAATGGTCAATAGAATAAGAGTAGAAGTAAATCAAGGAAGATGGATATCGAATGCCATTAGTGTCATAAGAAAGGACACATGAAGAAAGATTGTTATGCATTAAAGAATGCTAAAGGTAAAGGACAGAGTGTTGATGGGCATGTTAAATAGTTACCTGCACCATCTACTTCGAGTATGAAGATTGAAGAAATTAATGCTATTTCTGATGATGTTGATGTGTTGGCACTTGATAGTACTATGCCAACTGAGGCTCTTATGGTTGATTCTCTTTCTCACGTGTGGTTGCTAGATTCTGGTGCTTCTTTCATGTGACACCACATAGAGAATGGTTCTCTAATTATGCAACAAAGTCTCTTGGTACCGTGAGACTTGGTGACTCTTACTAGTGTGACATTGTGGGGATTGGAGATGTGGATGTGCAACTCATTGATGGTTCAAAATTTACTATGCATAATGTATGTCATGTACCTCAGTTATCACATAGTTTGATGTGAGTTGGTCAACTTGATGACCTTGGTTACAAGGTGTTCTTCTATGTTCAATCCTTTCATATATCAAAGGGCAATATGGTTATTGCAAAGAAAGCAAAGTTGGCTCACTTTATCCTTTATTTGTATCACAGAAAGAGCACTTGTTAGCTATTATTGAACAGCCTAGGGC
The DNA here is from genome assembly GCA_020310875.1 of Ceratopteris richardii. Lineage (NCBI taxonomy): Eukaryota > Viridiplantae > Streptophyta > Polypodiopsida > Polypodiales > Pteridaceae > Ceratopteris > Ceratopteris richardii. The sequence goes on along the minus strand of CM035436.1, from coordinate 54,304,844 downwards.
TTGTATTTGGCATGGTCGTTTGGGCCATATATCTCATAGTGGAATGGAAAATCTTTCTCATTATGGCTACTTACCTATGTTATCTTTCTCTGATCTTTCATTTTGTGAGCATTGTCAATATCTAAAGCAAACCACAAATGTGCATAGAATGCACATTGACTCTTCAATTCAGTCTTTAGATCTTGTTCATATAGATGTGTGTGGTCCTATGCCCACTAGGTCCTTAGGTGGTTCCCTTTACTTTGTCACTTTCATAGATGGTGATACTAGAAAAGTTTGGGTATATCCTATCAAATCAAAGGATGAGGTATTCCCTAATTTCACAAAATGGCTTGCTTCAGTTGAGATTGAAAAAGGAACGAAGCTGAAGGCTTTACATTCAGATAATGGGGGTGACTATACCTCATATGAATTCAACCTTTTCTGTCAGTCTAGAGGGATTCATAAAGAGTTTACAGCTCCTTATACCCTAGTATAGAATGGTGTAGTTGAAACGATGAATAAAACTATTCAAGATAGAGTAGTTTCTATGTTGCATCATGCAAACCTCTCACAAGGCTTTTGGGCAGAAGCAGTATTGACTGTAGTTCATGTGATTAACTTTTCACCTAGTGCTGCCAAAGGTATGAAAGTGGCACAAGAGTTATGGATAGGAAAGCCATCATATTATGATCATCTTCGAGTTTTTGGGTGTGAAGTATATGTTCATATACCCAAGAATCTTAGACGAAAGTTGATGCATAAACATCCCATTAAGGAGGTTGAAGTGAGAAGAGTGGTTCATGTTCAGCAACCATTGAGATGCTCTGCATGTGTCTCACATCCACCTAATAGATATGTTCCAGGTTTAGATTTTGTTATGCTAACAGATGTCGATGAGCCTTCTTGCTACAAAGAGGCTATGCAGATAGAGGATCATGTCAAGTGGGAGCGTGCCATGAAGAGTGATTTGGATTCTATCCACAAGAATGGTACTTGGGATTTAGTACCTTTGCCAAAGGGTAATAAAGCTTTACCATGTAAATGGGTATGTAAGCTAAAATTCACATCAGATAGTGCTTCTCCAAAGTATAAAGCACGACTTGTTGCAAAGGGTTTTAAGCAACAACATAATGTTAATTTCGAGGAAATCTTCTCACCTATGGTCAAGATTACTACCATGCATATGTTGCTTGGATTTGTTGCAATGGAGGACTTAGAGCTAGTCCAAATGGACGTGAAAACTGCTTTCTTGCATGGAGATCTTACATATGAGATCTATGTGGAACAACCAGAGGGTTATGTAGTTCCTCACAAGAAAAGTCCAGTTTGTAAGCTCAAGAAAAGCTTGTATGGACTTAAACAGTCCCCTAGACAATGGTACCAAAAGTTTGATGCTTTTATGAAGTCTCAAGGCTATTCTCAAACCAATGAGGATCATTGTCTCTACACAAAGAGATGCTCAGATGGCAGCTTGATATGCTTGATACTTTATGTTGATTATATGTTGATTGTTGGGAAGTCCTCTTATGACTTGTCAATTCTCAAGAAGAATTTGAGTCAAATATTTGATATGAAGGATTTGGGGGATGCCAAACGTATTCTTGGTATGCGCATTACTCATGATAGGAGTAAACGATGCATATACTTGTCTCAAAGTGAATACATATCCAAAGTACTTAAAAGGTTCAATATGCAAGGTGGAAAGGCATTGAGCACACCTTTACCCACATATGTGAAATTGAGCAAGGAGCATTGCCCATTATTGGTTACATAGATTCTCACCATATTGTTGTTCAAACAATCGTAAGTCTACATCAGGGTAAATTTTTCATTTTGCTAGAGGTGCTATCTCTTGGAGATCTCATCTTCAAGAATGTACAGCTATTTCCACCACAAAAGCAGAGTATGTTGCAGCAAGTAAGGCATGTAAGGAAGCATTGTGGCTATCTCGTCTTGCTTGTGATATGGGTGTACCTTAGCATGTACCTCATTTGCTCAGTGATAGTCAGAGTGCCATTGCTTTGGCTAAGAATCTAGTCTATCATGCAAAGACCAAGCACATTGAGGTGAAATATCACTTCATTAGAGATTGCTTAGCCATTGAGTGCATTATTCTTGAGAAGGTTCGCACTCAAGTTAATGTTGCAAATGCTTTGACTAAAGCTCTACCACAAGATAGCTTTCGACACTATTGTGACTTGATGAAGGTTATTTGGTTCATGATCTTACACAATCACTTGTATATTGTTTAACATGCCCATCAAGTGGGATGTATAGTTTGTATACTTACACTCATGTATTCTTTATCATTCTTTATTTTTCTCCGATAGTTACTTTGGCCGTATTGGCCTTTGGTGGGAGATTGTTACAATAAGTGTGCATGTGAAAGGCCAAATGGCCATCGGGCACTTCTTTGTATATGTTCTTTAATAAAACATATAGCAACCTAGTGAGTCACAGATTGTATGTTCAACCACATTTATAACACCTAAGAAGTCTGTGTTCGTGCTCCGTGTGTACTATGTTTTCTACGTATTCTACAGGCTCTCTGTGGAGTACCATGTGCAGCCCTTGGAGCTCGGTTTTCTACTCCGAGGATACCATCATGGAGCCCTCGAGAAGGAGAGCGCACTCTAGTGCATCACCATTGAAATACTTCATCGGGATCACCCTTTCCATATTCACATGGATGTCAGTCTCAAGGTAGTTGGTACGATCTTAGCCCAACCAAGAGAAGAAAAAAGATGGATCACCCAATCCACTATGAAAGTTGCCTATTTATTATGTAGAGTAGAGGGAGGCCTTGGCCATTGTTTTTGCACTATAGAAATTCTTGTACTACCCACTAGGAGTCAAGTTTGTGATCATCATCAATCATCAAGCCTTGGAATACTAATTCAACAAGATCTAAATTACTGAAAACATATGGAAATGGCTCTTGCTCTTTCAAGAATTTGATTCCAAGATAAGGTTATGATCGGGTTGTCATCACATTTTTTGTTGATCCTATGTTGCACATAGTTCCCTGAATAGCACCCACACTCAGAGTTTTAGACAATTTCCTCAATGTATCATTGTTTGTAGTTAACAAGACTCCCCATCGGTATCAAGAAGTACAAAATCTCTTGGCCACAGGTAGCTTCCTTCTAGAGTTCACACCTCTAGAGAAACGAAGAAACGATGATTGCTACTCAAGTGTAGAACTTATAAGTAAATTGATGGAGTTCTTTATAGGGAAGGCCATGATGGAATGCTCTACAGATCTTACTATCATGTGTGGGCACTTAAGCCAAATTGATCTCTCCAATAAAGAATCTCTTCCTTACATGATGATGGTGCGCCTCAATGTGCATGCGCAAGCATGGAACACATGTTTCCTTGGAACTTCCAATATGCTCTAACTATCAATGAAGATGGTGGTGGAAGAAGGTTGACCAACACCCAAATCAACCAAAAGGCACCTGAGCCACACACACTCAACAATCCTTGTGAAAGATGCCCTATACTTAGTCTCACAACTACAGGTGGCCATAGCAGGCTACATCTTGCCAAACTAAGATATGCATGACCTACCCAACATGAAGCAAAAACCACCGGTGGACACATGAGTATCATAGCAACCAGCCTAGTTTGAGCAAAAAAGGGCATGTAAATATATCGATAATGATCCCCCCTTGGGATAAAACAATGCAACCACTCAAACAGTGAAAGATGTGCTTAACTGCCTATCAATGCTTAACACCTGGGCAATTCATAAACCTCCTCATCTAAGAGAAAACAAATTGAATATCACGTCGAGCTATGCATAAGTAAATCAAGCATCCAATACCTTGTTGATAAAGAACAACATCAAATGCATCTGTAGCATCATGAAGACTCAAAAGTAAATCTGTTTTTATAGGAGTGGCAATGGGTTTGCAATCATCAAGGCAAAAATGCTGCAATAATAATATTTTTTTTAACACAAAGTTGTTCTCCCATCACCTTGCATAAATTGAATGCACAAATAATGATGCAAATGCCCCAAATCTAACATCTCAAAAGACGCATGAAAATCATCCTTAAATTTAGCAATGTGCTTCTCATTAGGACCAATGAGCAGCATGTTATCAACATATACAATGATGATCAGAAGTACATCATATGCATGCTTAGCATATAAGGTTCTCTAATGCCTTTTTTAGCGTGCACACTTTGTTTTCATGCCCTTTCTGTGCAAAACCATGGGGCTGAAATACATACACTTCTTCATGTAGGTCACCATTTAGAAATGCAATTTCAATGTCCAACTTATGTACGTTCCAACCATGACGAGATGCAAGTGCACAAATGCTAGGAACGGTGGTCATTTGGCATGTGGCAACAAAGTTCTCATCAAAATCAATGCCTCTTTCTTGGGCATAACCTTCTGGCAAAAATCCTAGCTTTATACATGTCAACTATTCCATCAGGCTTACGTTTCAGCAACTTTTATACCCATTTAGTGCAAATGGCCTTTTTCCAGGAGGTAAATCGCATAAAGACCAAGTGCCATTCTTTCTAATAGCACCATATTCTGATTGCATAGTAGCTATCCAATTTTTTGGATATTGTATAGCATCAAAATAAACAGGCTCATTCTCATCATAAAGACTAGAGGTAGGCATTACATAGCAATATGATGCAAAGGAAGCACTATAAGAGCTTGAATAGGTGCATCTAATTTGCTACCTCTTAAAGTCTGCACTAGCCATTTAGGCATAGTTTTAGGCTCTTTTATGTCAGCCCTCTCATGGACAAGTGCATCATGTAAATTTGCATCAGAAATGGAATGATATGCATCAATATGTAGAACCTTTAAAGGCTCAGAAATTTCCTCATTTGACCTAGCACTTGACTATACACTTGTGAAAAGAGGAAGCAAAGTGTCATACACATCTTTAGAGCTAATTGAGGCCTTTTTGGTAAATGAAAGTAATGGATAAATTTCATCTTCCACAAAAACAACCTCACGGTTAACTTAAATGTGTTTATTCTACGGATGATATAGATGATAGCCTTTTCTTTAAGAAGTGTACCCAAAAAAAATACATTTCATTGTTTTATCATTTGATTCCCTACATTGTTGTTTAGGCACTAATGAATATGTGAGAGAACCAAAGACACTTAGATGAGCAACAAATGGCTTGCAACCATTCCAAGGGTCATATGGAGTGATCAATTGTAGTGCTCTGGTGGGACACCTATTAAGTACATTGCACGCATAACAACCTCAAGCTAGAAGCTATGTGGTAAAGCTTGACTTTTCACCATATACCTTGCCATCTCCATGAGAGACATGTTCTTTCTTTTAAAAAATCCATTTTCTTAAGGCATATGTGGCATTTTACATTATTGTTTTATCCCACTCTCATCCAAAAATGACTTAAAATCAAAAGACATGTATTCCCCACCCCCAGTCAGAACAAAGGGTGCCCAATTTACATGTTGACATATTTTTAGCCATAACAAGAAACTGTTTGAAGGACATAAACATTGCGGACTTTTTTTTCACTGGATGCATGCATGCATCCCTAGAAAATCATCAATGAAACTCACAAAGTGAAGGTAGTTCCCAAAAGAACATGTCTGCATAGGACCATAGACATCACTACAAACAAGCTACAATTTATGACCAGCTCAAATTGAACCATCTTTTGGGAAGGAGGAATGCTGCATTTTACCCACAAAATACAGCCTTTAGAGACATGTTCACAAGATTCCTCAAGTTTGGGCATGGAGGAAACCATTTCTACATGCGTAGAAAACTAGCAAAATTTAGATGATCAAAGCATGTTTACCAAAGCTTTGCTTCTGAGATAGCTTGAGAATCTTGAACTGCACATGCTAAATCATTCAAGAACTTTGCATAGTCTATAAGCTTATACAACCCACTATTGTTAGCAAAGGGGTATTGACAATGCCCTAGATGAAGTGGTGACTTGATCTTATAGCACTTGTTAGAGATAAAAGTCTACGAAAACACACAAGGAGCACAAGGAAGAAGAAGATATTTGGGGCACAACACAATATTGAATGTACAAAGATAAGTCACCCCTTAGGGTTATAGGTGTATATAGAAGACAGGGGGAAAATCCTCTTAAAGAGGGGAAAAGTGTCCCAATAGTCTTAAGTGTGTTCACACATATCACTACTGAAATATATCAACAAACTTCCTCGACCAAACAATGAACTTGTACCTATTTTTGAGAAAGTCCATGGTTCAAGTAACTTGTTGCATTCCTAAAAGATAAGTTCATCTTGAATATGGTAGAAGAATGGCATGATTCATGAAATAGAATGCTATACTCTCTAACTCTTCTAAGAAGAAGAGGTCTTTCAGACTTTCCTTAGCACTATGCATCATTACTATAGATGTTAACATGGAGCCTAACATCGATCTATTGAACTTCAATAATTCAATAACTTTTCTTTGATTTTGAGCATTCCTTTGGATGGAATCAACTAAGAGATTTCATTTCAAAGTGCTCATGAAACTTTGGAAAGTATCTTAAGTTATTATGCTATTTGGATGCATGCAAATTTACACCAGAAAGTATAAGTTCTCATTCTAAACTTGTTTTTATGACCCTCTAAGTATCTCCTTTACTTAGAATAATCATAAATTTTTTGAGTTTGCAAGTATTCACGTATTCTTGTCCAAGAATATGGAAAGAAATTCTCTCGAATGTAACTTGTTTTTCTACTTTATGCTATGCAATACATCTTTCATATCTAATGTAAATTTTACATTAAGTACTTAATACTTGACTATCCCTTTAGGAAGGAATCTACTAGTTACTTGAGTTGCAAGTTTGAGGCCAGCATTACTTTGCAACTAACTAGTTGTTTTTGTCTTCCCAAATGTCAAGCTTTGTATTTGAAAAGTAAGCTAACTACTAGAAAAGTATATTCATTTATTTACTTAGCAAATAATCATGCTCCTTTCTCATGCAAATGCACATGCTTGTATGCAAATGCATATGATTGTGTGCAAATGCATATGCTTGTACGCAAATGCATATGCGTGTATGCAAGTTCATATGCTTGTATGCATGTGTTAACATGTCTTTGCATGCCCTAAAATAACTCAATCATTTCTCATGTCTTTACATGCATGCACTTCATGCATCTATGTTATGCACAACATAGTATCATTGCTTTCTTTTATTGTATAAACATGCTAGTGCACATGCTTGAGTGCATAAAAATATTTTCTAACAATAAGGAATCTGGTAGTGGGTGAAAAGCGACATCCTTAATCTTAAATTGTGCATTTGAAAACATTCTTTTGGAAAGGTTAATGCAAAAACATTCATTTTATTCCATGCATGAAGTATAAAATAGCTTATGAATGCATGTAAGTACCCTTAGTGCTTGATATGTGTTAGCTATCAAGGAGGTTTAACGTGCCAAAGTAGCATGAGGAAAAGGAGCTAGAGATACCAAAATAAAAGAGAAGGTCAAGGAGGTCCAAGCAAACAAGGAAGTCAACCGAGATCCAGTGAGTAGGTCAACCTCTCTTTCTTCACATATCTACAACAGATACTAAAATCCCATTTTTGGTAGAATATACTCCATTTTGTTCAAGACAAATAGTCCTCAAGCTTGAGGAGTAGTAGAACAATTGTTTCAAATTTCATAACTTTTTGAGCCCATTTGAGCCTTCAAATAAGCCAAGGAACCTAATTTTTAACTAGGCTAGACATTTGATCTAAATAGGGCCAAAGTTAGTCAAAAACCTATAAAAAGAGCTAGATGATTCATTTTGAGGGTTAACTATTTGGGGAGTGAACCAAAAATTGGACTGTTGTAAACTTGTTTTAAAATAATCAAAGATTCCATTGCTCTTCCTTTGTCTTGTTGGAGTTTGAGGTTTGTGGAAGCACACAAACGACATAATGAAGAAGAAGAAGCTTGGAGCATAACATAGAATACTAAATGTATTACCAATAGAATGTAAAAAGATAAGCAACATGTTAGGGTTATAGGTGTATATACAAGCCGAGGGAAAAAAACCTCCTAACGAGGGAAAAGAGTGCTCGGATGGTCCTAGTGTGTTCACACACATCACTATCAAAATATATCAACAAATCCCCCCTAGGAGTGGCAGTGAACAAGGTGCTAGCACTCATGTACAAGGAAGTGCCAAGCTATGTGGTATCAATCCACAAAAGGAATTAAGCCTAAAGTTTGTGGAAAGCTTCAAACTTCTCCCTCGACAGAGCCTTTGTGAAAAGGCTTGCAACATTCTAATATGTTGGCACATATGCCAAACTGATCTCTCCAATAGAGAAACTCTCCCTTAATAATGATAATGCACCTCAATGTGCTTAGTGCAAGCATGAAACACAAGGTTCCTTGCAACCTCCAATGCACTCTAACTATCAGTAAGGATGGTGGTGGAAAAAGATTGATCAACACCCAAATCAGCCATAAGGCATCTAAGCCACACACACTTGTTGCTGTGAAAGCATTGATATATTTAGGTAGTGATATGTGTGAACATACTAGGTTTGTCAGGGCACTTCTTTCCCTCTTTAGGAGGTTTTTTCCCTCGACTCGTATATACGCCTATGTTGCAGAGCTAAAGAGAGCACAAGGCAGATAAAAGGACGGGCCCCAAAAATTTTCCAATTTGGACACCCAATTTTTGTATTATAACCATTCTTGTAATATATTTTCCTATGTAAATGCACTAGAGGAGTCCTCTAGATGCATCCCCATAGAAGATTAGAAACTTACCCATGTAAATTAGTAGGAAATTAGTCCTTTAGTGAATAAAGTGCCGGTCTCTTGTGTGAAAGGACCATTTTTAGGGCACAAGTATATAAGTCAATTTGTGACTCTTTGTAAAGACTTTTTGCCATTGTGAGAATCTAGAGCACAGAAATTCGAATTTGTGTCTTCTCCTCTCTGTATCTTCTTCTTTGTGAGCTTGTGTGCATGTGTATTGCTTGGAAAGAGTGTTAGGAAGTGTTGTCTATCCATGAAAGTGTTTGTTTGCTGTTGTTAAGGTGTGTGCGAAGTGTAGGAAGTGTTGAAGTGTAGGAAGGTTTTCCCACGACTCAGTATTTTGCTGATAACTTGAGGTAGGAGTGTTAGAATTGAGTGAAACCACCGCCATTGGATGCGTCTTCTCGAGAGCTTTGAAAGCATATCTATTCGCTATATTTGGAGTTCGGAGCTGAGAGAAAAACTCAATTTACTGTTGGCTGTTGTTCCAAGTATCGTGACACCATAACTGATAGTTGAAGCTTGTTTGGATCAGTCTTTACCTTGTTTGCACTCTTTGAGTAGTTCATTTGCATTGATCATCATTTGAATGGATGTCTTCATACACTCGGCTAGATTTGTATACTCGTCGGATTGATAATTAAAGCGTGAATCCCCACTATATGCACTTGAGGGAGATTGAGGTATAGTCTCTTTCTCCACAAGTCCCTAAGTTGGTTCTTAGGTAGACGCGTTTTTTGGCGCCGTTGCCGGGGAGTGTCGAATCAAACCGAGGCATTCATGTGATGGTAAGTAGCTTTTTGCATTGAAGTGAGAGGAGGAGTAGTGATTTTCTCTTCTTTGGTAAGTCACTTTCAGCCCCACTTACTACTTCTCACTCTTGGAGTGTGTGTAGTGAGTTGCTAGTTTAGGGAAGTGAGTAGAATGAGTAGAGTAGGAGAAGTGAGGGAGTAGGTCAAGTCATTAGAGTAGTTTTCAGTCCTTGTTCAGTTGAGTTTTTATTTATTTATTATTGTGAGTAGAAAAATTCCAAGTATAAAAGCCCAAAAAATGCCATTTGTAAATCACTTGTCTTTTGAGCAAGTATCGTGAGGAGTCTCCAGCCGAGTATCGCGTTCTGATAAGCCAAGCGATTGGGAGTTGTGCGGAGCTAGAGAGGGTGAGAGGAGATTTGGGAAAGAGCTTTTAAGGTGAGCCATTCAGTCTGCTAATCATTTTCATCACTCAAAAATTATATATGAGTGTAAAACGATCTGCAACAGGTATCGTGAGGGACTTACAAGGGGTAGAAAGGGTGTTTTGGGTGATACAGAGAGTGAGGAGAGGGTAGAAGAACCTGGAAAACATCTGTATTCATTCAAAACCCAAAAAAATCTAGCAAAAAATTTGAAATAGGGGTCAAGTATCGTGTTCTCCTGCGGTCGAGTATCGCAATACCTGACAAGTATCGTGATCTCCTATGGTTGAGTATCGCGATATTTCCCAAAGATCGTATATCGTGTATCGTGTTTTGAATCGATTGCGATACTTCCCTCAGATCGTGTATCGTCATTGCCCGATCGCGATACTTCACTAAGTATCGTGTATCGAGTATCGTATGAGCTGAACTATCGAGTATCGTTTTCTGTGAAGTATCGAGTATCACGATACTTATCGTGTATTGCGTATCGCGTATCGTGTGCACCCAGATATCGTGTATCGCTTCGAAGGAGTATCGTGTATCGTGATTTCTGAGGTATCGAGTATCGTATGGTTGTCGATCGCGATACTTCAGCAAGTATCGTGTATCGAGTATCGTCTGTGTCCAGATATCGAGTATCGCGTAGTGAAGTATCGTGTATCGTATTTTTTGACCAAGTATCGTGTATCGTGTATCGTGGTTTCTGAAGCATCGAGTATCGTTTAGCTCAGGTATCGAGTATCATGAGAACCCAGATATCGTGTATCGTGACTTCTGGCCCAATATCGTGTATCGAGTCCTTTAGAGATCGTGTATCGTGGTCCCAGATCAAGTATCGTGTATCGTCTTTCCTGAAGTATCGTGTATCCTTTCTGGCCAAAGGTCGAGTATCGTGAAATTTTGGAGCCAAGTATCGTGACTTGAGGTTTTCTTTTTCAGTCATCTTCCAGCCAAATTTCTCTAGAATTCTGACCCATAGTAAAGAATTCTAAAAGATAGAGGTTAGCAAGGGTTGATCAGAGCTGTTAAGTGGATGAACCTGAGGTCCAGAAGAACCCTAGGAAGCCGAAGAAGTGTGATCTCTTCTGTAGAGAGTGTAGCAGAACCAAGTAGCCACTCACATTATTCTGAGACCTCTAGTGAGTCAGAAGAAGAAATTCCTATGGCTTCAGAGGACATGCAAAATACCGTGCCAATGATTGTCATGATGTCAATCATTGAGGGAGAATATAGGACATCTTTGGAATATGTGAACACCAACCAGAATGAGATCCCTATTTATTTAGATGGTCTAAACCGATCAGTGGCCAGACTAAAGAAAGCTTCAGAGGCTTACATAGTGCCTAGGCCAGCAGTCAAGTATACCGGAGGATTTTATTTGGATAAAAGGGACATCCAGTATGTGGTTACCGAACACCCTGAAAACATTAATGAACTTGGGGAAGAAAACAATGCTCATAACCCTAATGAAGAAGGAAATGAAGAGCGAGTGACCACACCTAGAGGGAGATCTACTGTTGTTAGGGTTTGGAGAGGAGACCTGATTCCCCAAGACGACTCCTTAATGGATGTGTATTTGATCAATGGAATGGAACATCTCCTTAGAGCCCACTCATCAATATGGGAAGTAGCCCCCAATCCAGTTACCATATATGAGTTACAAGATCCTGACTTCCCCTCCATCATCACATATTTGGATAAGAATCAGAGAAGGTATTGGCCCCTAACAGAGTCAGAAAGAGCCGAGTTGAAATATCAGAATATTCCTGTGTTGCCCCCTAGGGACCAAGCCACTACTTCACGAAACCCACTTGGAACATCTCAAAATGACTCATATCAGCAGTCAGGACAAACACAACAAACCCAACAAACACAAATCCCGGTCAGACCACATGTGCAGTTTGCAATGCCTGCAAATAACCCTAATTACCGGCCTCAACCACCTGTGGATCCAAGACATCGAATTCCTGCCCCAGTCAGACCACCTGTAGCAAGAGGACCTGGTATACACATAAGGAGAGCAATTTTTCCAGTGATGCCTAGACCGCATGAAATAGGAAGAAGATTAAGGCCAATTCAAGTGGCCAAATGCATGATAAATCACTATGATGGCTCTAGTGAACCTTACAATCATATAGCAGAATTCAAACAAGTAATCAGAGCCGAACAAGTAGAAGATTTTTTGATCCAATACAAATCTTTTGGTCTAACCTTGACAGACACGGCATTAGCATGGTTCCAACCATTAGACCCTAATAATTTTCAAAACATGGAACAAGTCTATCAAGAAATGATTGAGGAATTCACTAAGTCTGGAATTAAAAACAACTCGTCATCATTGATCCATAGCTTTAAGCAAGCTCCTACAGAATCAATGAGATTGGCAGCAAGAATATTCAAGCAATATGTGGATAGATGCCCAGTGGAAGAGAGACCCACCCAGAACAAAATGGTATCATTATTTCTGGAAGGACTATTGAATGGATCATTAAGATCTCTAGTATACATGAAAAGAGTTCAAACCTTGCAAGAGTGTATGAAGGAATGTATAGACCTAGAAGACAACCTAGCAGAAGACCTGAAAATACCTCAAGGTAGCTTGAAAAGTGAGGATTCAGCCAGTAGCACATCAAACCCTAAAAACAATGTAGCGGAAATAGTCGACTTAGTAGCAAAGAAACTGCACGTTCAAGGACAGAGGAACTACCCCAATAACCCAATCAGAGTGCCCATGCTTAGAAGATGTATGCAGTGTGGAGGTGATCATCCCTCTCACTTGTGCACTAGGGGAGTAGTCCCACCACCTGCTTATGCTTACAATAGACCAACCGTTCCAGGACCTCTGCAGTATTGCAGTATTGAGCAAAAATATACAAATCACAAGACAGAAAATTGTCCTTACAATAGGCAATCAAGACCCATGCAACCTGTCATGAGACCTTATGGATACCCTTAGAGAGATCAAGGAGGTGAAGCCTTTAGATATCCCACATATCAGCAGCAAGCTCCAGTACCACGACCGTATGCTTATCAAGGATACACTCAACCACAACCAGTGTTAGGACAACAAGCACCCCATCCTCAGAATGTTGTCCCGGTGAAAATAGCTCAACCTGAAGAAAACATAGAGAGAGCTATAGTCCCAGCCGCACCATTGACTAGTAGTGAATCATATGACCCATCCTACGACCATAGTCAAGGAGCATATTCCACTTATGAAAGCTCTATGATAGAATATGGACAACTGTATGAACCATATGCCTATGGCATGGAAGTACCAGATAGTTCCTACGGATATGAGCAGGACTATGTGTCATTGATGTACACAGCCCCTAGAGCACCCATACCCCCCCGACCTATGAACAGACCGCCTGTACCTAGAGGACCATGTTATAGATGCGAAGGTGATCATTATATCAAAGAATGTACATTGCCAAACCCACCACCACCACAACGAGTCTGGGAAGGCTGCTGTAGTGATTGTGGTAAGGAACATCTTTTTTGAGATTGCCCCAAGAATCCCAACAAGGTTACCTCCAATGTGCAAATCAATGTGATAGAAGTAATAGAATCGTCACGGAGTGACAAGGAATACACTGTACCATTGAAAGCGATAACAAGAGCTAAAGCTAGAGAGACCACAGAAAAGGCAGAGGAATAGAATCAAAGCTACAAAGAGGCAAACCCACTTACACCTCAAAGAGTTCAAGACTCAGAAGAGCCTGAGAAAAGTATTGTAAGTAAACGAACACAAAGATGGAAGAACCGTAGAGATAGGATAAAAGAAAAGAAGTCACTGCAGAAGAAGGAAAATGAGAAGAGCGAACAAAATCTAAAAGAGGAACCAATATTTTAAGAAGAAAATAAAAATGGAAAGTATAAAAAAGAAGAGGTAGGATCAGTTTTAGCAGATCCCATGCCTGAAGAATTAGCCATGTGGATTCAGGCATACAAGGCACGAATAAGAGTAGGACCTACCATAGAACAACATGAAAGAGAATATCCTAGAGGTGACCTAGAGAAAGAGAGGTTGGAGATCTGCAAAAAATTAATAGAAGTTGCTCAACAGACCTTAGAAAAACCTGCGTTGCCATTACCCAATACTCGAATTTCCGAAAGAGAATTCCAAGAGTGTGTCATTGCTAAAGATCACGAGAAACCCGAAGCAGGTAAGACACATGATGGAAATTATTGTGAGGAAAAAAGGGATGGTTCCATTGTTCCCGAAGTAGAAGGAGAATGGCCTAAAGATTTGTGGGCAAGAGTCCAAGAAGACAGATGGAAGAAAGTGGAAGGAATAGAACCACCCTTCGAGGAGCTAGAAGCACAAGATGGAATAGAGGAATCAATACCTGAGTTGAATTCTGAAGAAATATTACCAAATGATCCAAGTAATGAAGGAAATGATAGTGTAAAGGTTTTGCCAAATTACACAGGAGAGTACGAACGTAACTCAGAGCTATATTGTATTCCTCAATGAGAAAAAAAGAACTGAACCCATCAGTCCAAACATCGGATATCATACAACACCTTAGAAAAGTAAAAATCCCTTGTACCCTGACATTGGAGGAATTGTTAAAGGTCAAACCACATTTGAAGGAGAAACTGACCAGTCAATTAGAGATCAAGACGGAAGGAAAAGAGGTATCTGATGAAGTAAACACAGTAAAAATCCCAGTCGATAAGGTATGAGATTTTAGTGAGGGAGATGAAGGAAACACTTGCCTTCCAATTACCTATAGGGGTTATACCACCAAAGCCATTTTAGATACAAGAGCAGGAGTAGGAAAAGCAACTAAAGAAATTTGGGAGAAATGGGGAAAACCAGCTCTAAGACCAACACGCATAAAGATACAAATGGCCGATGGACATACTGAAAGACCCTTGGGATTATTGGAACGAGTAGTTTTTACCACATGTGGAGTTGAATTTGAACATACCTTAGCAATATGTCAATTTGAAAGGCCTAGCAATTATGAAATGATACTTGGAAGACCTTTCATGAGACAACTAAAGGTAGTGCAAGATTGGGGAAAGGACGTGGTATATTTACAGCATGAAGGAACCACCACGAGAATAAATCTCCACACATATACATATCAAGACGTTCCTCCCTTACAATGGAATCAAATTCATAAGGAGGAAGACGATCACTCAATTCACAGCATAGGTTCTAGTGACCAATCGTGGATGAACGAGGACACTCATCTATGGATATGCCAAACTGCAAAAAAGGAAGAGGATAGGAGAAAGGGATGGCAGCAAAGGCAAGGAGTAGCTAGGTCTGTACAAGATCCAGCTTACATGCCTCAAGTCTTTTTGGATGAAGAGTTTGAACCTCACGGTTGGATGAAGATTTTAGCGACCCTCGATGTATGTGTGAACAAAGAAGTAATAACTATGAATGAATGTATTGATGAGGAAGGATATGACGTTAGTCTATATGTGGTAGTCCTTCAGGAGGCTGGAGAAGGAGAAGTCATAGAAAAGGAATGGAAGGAAGACTATGAGAGCATTGAAATGGATCAAGAACACATGGAAACAGAAAATGAAACTTAAGAAATAAGTGTCATATCTCATGAAATAAATCAAGAACCAACACAGGAAGAGGAGCTGGGATTAGAAAAAGCAAAAATTGATGAAGAAAACAAACCTCAAGACCAATTTGAAGTGCCCACACACTTCAAAAAATATGAAGTAGAAGAGAGAAGAATGGCTATTCAAATGCCAAAACAAGAAGCACAGCCGGGAATAGCATACGACAACAAAGAGCAAACCAAGAAGATAGTAGTAACGTTAGAAGAAGGAGAGGAGCGATGTACTTTCATAGGACAGGATGTCTCAGTGGAGGAAGAACAAGAGTTAATACGCCTCATAAGGGAATACCGGGATGTCTTTGCTTGGACCTATAAGGACTTGAAAGGAGTAGATCCATCAATATGTGCTCATAGAATCCCCATGACATCCGAAGCCAAACCTTCTAAACAAAGACCGTATACATACAATGATGTGTACTCAGTAAAGATAAAGGAAGAGATAGATAAGTTGTTAGATGCTGGATTCATATATGAGATCGAACACACAGAATGGGTGTCACCTTTGGTGGTTGTACCGAAAAAGAATGGGAAGTTAAGAGTACGCATAAATCTAAAAAAAGTAAATGCTGCTACCATAAGGGATAGTTACCCATTACCTATTACTGATCATCTGTTGGAAAGAGTGGCAGGGAAGGAAGTGTATAGTTTTTTGGATGGTTTTTCAGGGTATAATCAGGTAGCCATTGCTCCTGAGGACCAACACAAAAGAGCTTTTGCAACTGAATGGGGAGTATATGCCTTTAGAGTCATGCCTTTTGTTCTAACTAATGCCCCAGCCACCTTCCAGAGATTGATGTGCCATGTATTCAAAGAGTTCCTGAGAAAGAGTATGGAGGTATATGTGGATGATCTATGTACTTATTCAGTTGTATGATCAGAGCACATCCCTGAACTAGAAAAGATCTTTGCCAAATGTCGACAATATTGAATATACCTCAACCCAGAAAAATGTGTCTTCATGGTTCGCCAAGGAAAAATGGAATCTCAACAGATGAAGACAAAATCAAAGTAATTCTGGATTTACCGAGACCAAAGACTGCGAAAGAAGTCCAAGCATTTATTGATGGAATTTGATTTTGAAGTAGTAGTCAAGAAAGGAAATACCCACATAAGAGCGGATCACCTATCAAGAATGACACATGGGGAGCCACCCATAGGAGTACCCGATGATTTGCCAGATACGTATCTTTTTAATCTCGAAGTATGTCCCCAATGGGCAGAAAAGTTGATCCCTATACTTACACATGGACCAAAAAATGGAATCGCACTAAACCGAACCCAAGACCTATGGAAGATTAAAAACCTTCATATCATTGCTGGAAGTTTGTATCACCAAGATTCAAATGCATTACTCATGAGATGTGTAGAAGAAGAGGAACAGGAAATGTGGCTTCAGAAAGCACATGTAAATCAATGGAAAACTCATATAAATGCGAACAGAACATAGCAAACACTAAGGAGATTGGGCATATATTGGCCAACCATGCAGAGGGATGCACATAATTATGTATCAGCCTGCCCAACCTGTCAAGAACGGAATCCAGAAGAGAACTCCACTCTATGCTACTCTACTGTAGCACCAAGATGGAGCATGCCTCTGGTGAAGTTCTTAAAGACCCAAGAGTACCCAGAAGGAGCCACTATAGCAAGAAAACGAGCACTGATGGAACAAAGTAAGGACTATGCTCTTATTGGAAAACAACTATTCAGATGAGGAAGGGATAATCAATTATGATTGTGCATTCATGAAGATGAATATCTTGCTGTTTTAGAGATGGCACATACAGGAGCTGCAGGAGGACATTTCTCTGCAGATAAAACAGCAAAAATGATTCTCTTTGCTGGAATGTGGTGGCCAACCTTACATCAAGATGCAACTACATATGTGCAACGATGTGATACTTGTCAACGCACGAAATATCCAATTAGAAGAGATGAGATGCCATTGAAACCTATGATGAGTGCCAGAGCCTTTACTAAATGGGGAATAGACTTCATAGGACCTATTAGCCCACCTGCTAAAGGATCTCATGCCGAATATATAATTGTAGCCACAGACTATCTGACCAAATGGGTTGAAGCCAAAGCAACCAAGAAAAATGACGCAAGAACTACGGCCAAGTTTCTCTTTGAGAACGTTTTCACTAGATTTGGGCTACCGATAGAAATTGTGAGTGATAGAGGTACGCACTTTGTGAATGAAGTTATAGAAGCCTTACTGAATGAATTCTTGGTAATTCATAAGAAATCAGCTCCTTATCACCCACAAGCCAATGGACAAGCCGAAAGTTCCAATAAGATCTTATGCACCGTTCTCACAAAAATTGTGAACCATGGTAGATCTGATTGGGATAAGCAATTACATCATGCTTTATGGGCATTTCGAGTTGCCTACAAAACAACCATAGGAACTACGCCTTTTAACCTACTGTACGGACAGAATGCTATTCTGCCAATTGATTTCTTAATTCCCACTCTCAGAGTAGCAACAACTTACGAGTGGACGGGACATGAACTATCAGCTCAATTGGATCAAATAGAGAAGCTTCATGAAACTAGGTTACAAGCATTAGCAGGTATTTATGCTGCTAAAAGGCGACAAAAAGCATACTTTGATGCTCACATTAAAGACAAAAATTTGAAGGAAGGAGATTTAGTTCTGGTATATACCTTGAAACAACACGCTAAGAAGTTGCAGAAGAGAGGATATGGCCCATTAATCATCAATCGCATATCCACTAGCAGAGCCATCAGCTTAGCAACCCTAGAGGGAGAAGTATTACCAAACTATATCTGTGGGTGTCGAGTGAAAAAATATCTAGAACCATTGACTGAAGAAACAATGTCACGATTAATCAAGGGCAAGAATAGACGCATCGACGAGGAAAGGATACGAGAAGAAGCGAGACAGGAAGCACTAGAACGAATTAAGAAAAGGAAAGAGTGGATGAGAGAGAGAGATGAGAGATATCGACTAGGAGAAGAACTCAGCCCAATGGCTAATCTTAGAGCCACTGAAACCCTAGGTCAAAGAACACAACCTTATTTGAATTTGGGAGCTCGAAAGGAGGAGTATCACTTAGTGAATGCTCTCATTGATACAAGAGCCGCAATAAGTTGTATTAAACTTTCATTGATTCAGAAATTTAAGGAGGAATTACGGCCATCCAAGGCACAGTTGATAGGAATAGGAGGAACGATTACTCAATGTATAGGTGAAATCACCTTACCTCTACATCTTGGCAACAACACTATGGAACAGAAGCTATTAGTGTGTCAGGATCAGGACTTACTCCAAGATGTTAGGTCAAATAACATATTCATCCTTCAAAAGATAACAAGTCCAAGATTGACTTATTCATGTGAGTTTGCTTCCAGTTATTAGCATACCTACATTGAAGTTAGGAATTGCTCATCAGATTGACAATTTCCAATAACTTTCGATTAACATCTTTGAGAAAGTGTCCTAAGCTGGACAATTTTCATTTTGAATGTGTATTGATCAAGTTAGTAAGGTTGCCCCAACCAAAATGGTAAACTTTCTCCTACAGTTTACATAGGATTTTTACACTCATTAGGACAAAGTAGTCCTCTAGTAGGGTAGAAAAATCAAGTAACTGTTGGATCAAAGTAAACCATTGTTCAAACATCCAAGTTAGATGTTTGAGATAACCAATCTTTAAGTGATCCAAATTAAATTCAAGTGAATCAAGAGTTCTCAAAGTCTTGCAAGCGATAAGAATCCTACCTTCATTACTAAGTCTATGCATGAGTTATGTCTAGAAATGGACTAGTACTCTGAATCCACCTAGTTCACATGTTTGTGCCTAGATTGCACATCCAGAAATTGTGAATTGTCTAGGGATGTTTTTAGATCCACCCTTATTGTTCATTCACTACTTTGTACTTTGCCTAGTTCATCAAGGTGCAAGACCAGACATTGTTTTGAATCATTTGGGTAGGGATGCCACCACAGAGATGAGACTTGTTCTTCCAGTTCTAGAACATGACCATGTTCTTCCAGTTTTAGAACATCAGGCTCGAGGGTTGCCTACAGTTATATATATAGCTTTATTTTCGAGGACCAAAATCTTTCCCAAGGGGGAAGAATGTAATAAAGTAAGTCTATGGTCTAGGGATTCGATGGCTTCAGATAGATCTGAAATCGGATACCGTTTGGTCACTTGTCTAAAGGACCAAAGATCTCTAGAGTAGACTCAAGCATAAGTTCATGTGCTCTCATATTCAAGTGATCCACTTAGCCTAGTGGCTAAGTCTCATGGTTGTGAAGGAGGAGGTCTTGGGTTGAATCCCCATGGGGAGCATGGGGAGAGAGTTTTGCCTAAGGAGCTCTAGAGCCTTCTAACTCAAGTTAAGGTGAGTTAACTTGAGACCAATAGACTTAACTCAAGAGGTGAGTACAACAACCACTAGTGGACTCTAGTGGTGGATATGAAAGGAGTGGAGGAGATTTCACATGCACTTGTGGACTCTAGTTACATTTGTGGTCCTCATTGATTCAAGCAGCTATATATACAGGCATAAGGTTGGGAGGAGAGTCATCTCTCTAGCATGTGGTGGTCGTAATCTCTATTTTTTTGCATTGGTATCAAAGCTTATTTCTCTTAAAGATAAAGAAAATGCTTCAATACCTTGTTGAAACAGATCTTTGAGCAGTTAAAGTCCTCAGTCATCTAGACTTTGACTCATAGCAGTTTATGTATCTTTTTCAAAGTTTGAATTAGTTATACAAAGTTTTAGTTGTTTCCTTCCGCCTTCTAAATCTTTTGGAATTGACTCAGATAAAGTATCTGATTCCTTTCGCAAAAGTCTTGGGTCAGATGATTGGAACTAGATAACTAAATTAAACATCCTAGATAGATGTTCTATAACATATTCATCCTTCAAAAGATAACAAGTCCAAGATTGACTTATTCATGTGAGTTTACTTCCAGTTATTAGCATACCTACATTGAAGTTAGGAATTGCTCATCAGATTGACAATTTCCAATAACTTTCAATTAACATCTTTGAGAAAGTGTCCTAAGCTGGACAATTTTCATTTTGAATGTGTATTGGTCAAGTTAGTAAGGTTGCCCCAACCAAAATGGTAAACTTTCTCCTACAGTTTACATAGGATTTTTACACTCATTAGGACAAAGTAGTCCTCTAGTAGGGTAGAAAAATCAAGTAACTGTTGGATCAAAGTAAACCATTGTTCAAACATCCAAGTTAGATGTTTGAGATAACCAATCTTTAAGTGATCCAAATTAAATTCAAGTGAATCAAGAGTTCTCAAAGTCTTGCAAGCGATAAGAATCCTACCTTCATTACTAAGTCTATGCATGAGTTATGTCTAGAAATGGACTAGTACTCTGAATCCACCTAGTTCACATGTTTGTGCCTAGATTGCACATCCAGAAATTGTGAATTGTCTAGGGATGTTTTTAGATCCACCCTTATTGTTCATTCACTACTTTGTACTTTGCCTAGTTCATCAAGGTGCAAGACCAGACATTGTTTTGAATCATTTGGGTAGGGATGCCACCACAGAGATGAGACTTGTTCTTCCAGTTCTAGAACATGACCATGTTCTTCCAGTTTTAGAACATCAGGCTCGAGGGTTGCCTACAGTTATATATATAGCTTTATTTTAGAGGACCAAAATCTTTCCCAAGGGGGACGAATGTAATAAAGTAAGTCTATGGTCTAGGGATCCGATGGCTTCAGATAGATCTGAAATCGGATACCGTTTGGTCACTTGTCTAAAGGACCAAAGATCTCCAGAGTAGACTCAAGCATAAGTTCATGTGCTCTCATATTCAAGTGATCCACTTAGCCTAGTGGTTAAGTCTCATGGTTGTGAAGGAGGAGGTCTTGGGTTGAATCCCCATGGAGAGCATGGGGAGAGAGTTTTGCCCAAGGAGCTCTAGAGCCTTCTAACTCAAGTTAAGGTGAGTTAGCTTGACACCACTGGACTTAACTCAAGAGGTGAGTACAACAACCACTAGTGGACTCTAGTGGTGGATATGAAAGGAGTGGAGGAGATTTCACATGCACTTGTGGACTCTAGTTACATTTGTGGTCCTCATTGATTCAAGCAGCTATATATACAGGCATAAGGTTGGGAGGAGAGTCATCTCTCTAGCACGTGGTGGTCGTAATCTCTATTATGTTGCAGTGAACCTATTTCCATAGGAGTGGCAATAGGTTTGCAATCTTCAAGTCTAAGACATTGCAATAATGTGTCAATATATTTTGTATGACACAAAGCTATTTTGCCATCAACATGCATAAATTGAATGCCCAAATAATGATGCAAATGCCCCAAATCTTACATCTCAAATGAGGCATGCAAATCAGCCTTAAAATCAGCAATATGCTTCTGATTAAGATGAGTGAGCAGCATGTCATCAGCATAGACAACAATGATCAGAAGCACATCATTTGCACGCTGAATATATAAGGTGCTCTCAGTTGGATTGTTCTCAAAACCATGTGCAATCAAGTAGGCATTTATCTTTTCATACCAAGCACATGGTACTTGCTTCAAACCATATAATACCTTTTTCAACCTACACACTTTGTTTTCATGCCCTTTCTACAAAAAACCACAAGGCTAAAAAACATACAATTCTTCATGCAAGTCACCATTCATAAATGCAGTTTTAATGTCCAACTGATGTACGTTCCAACCATGATGATCAACAAGTGCACAGATGCTATGAATAGTAGTCATTCGGCATGTAGGAGCAAAGGTCTCATCAAAATACATGCCTCTTTCTTGAGCATAACCTTTTGCAACAAGCCTAGCCTTATATCTATCAACTATTTCATCACGCTTATGCTTTAGTTTGTAGTATACCCACTTAGTGCCAATGGCCTTCTTTCCAGAGGGCAAGTCACATAAAGACCAGACATAGTTGACGCGGTTCGCAAACCGAACCCCCCAAAGGTACCATTTGGTTTGGTTTGAACCGAACCTTAAACGTTCAATCAGTGCTTTCTAGATAGTAATCAAAATCGAACCGATTTGGTGCATTATTTACATTCATTTTGTCGTTTCCATCATATTGTTATGGGCATCATTAGGTCAAGATGAAATCCAATTGATTATTGACTGAAGTATATGCACAAGTTTAGAGAGAGAGGGGGGAGAGAGAGCGAGATCCTGAAGGCCTTTTTCTAGCTCTCCTTGAGACACAAAGGTGTCCACTCTCATTACACACATTCTCATATTATACACATACACATTGTCACACAAATACACTGTCACACATAATATGGAACACACTTTATGCACCTTTCTTTGAAGGGAAGGTAAGCTTCTTAGACTTAACCACACCTAATGAACCCTAAACAAACCTTATGCACCTTATTGCGGACATAAGCTTCGGTCCTTGCACCTGAAATGCACCGAATGCATTGAACCAAACGCATCTGACCACCTGATCTGACCAGGTACCTTTTATCACAATAGCATCATATTCTGATTGCATAGTAGCCATCCAATTTTTTTAATTTTGTGATTCATCAAAGGAAATAGGCTCATTCTCATCAGAAAGACTAGAGGCAGCCGTAGGATAGCAATCTGATGCAAAAGAAGCTTTATGAGAGCCTAAACAAGTAGGATATGACATAGGTGCATCTAATTTGCTATCTCGTAAAGTTTGCACCAACAATTTAGGCATAGTTTTTGCCTCTTCTATATCAGAACGCTCGTCAACAAGTGCATCATGTAAATCTGCATGAGAAATGAAATGATCTACATCGTCATGTGGAACATGCAAAGGTTGATAAACTACCTCATTTGATAAGCACGAGACTATCCACATGGTAAAAGAGGAAGCAAATTATCATACACATCTTTGGAGCTAGTTGATATCGCCTAAGTACATGAAAGTAATGGCTGAATTGAATCTTCCACAAAAACAACATCACCACTAACCAAAATGCATTTAGTCTATGGATGATATAGATGATCGCCTTTTCTTTTAGAACTATATCCAACAAAAATACATTTCACTGCTTTATCATTCAATTTCCTATGTTGTTGTTCAGGCACTAGTGCATATGCTAGACAACCAAAGACATGAATGTGAGAAACATATGGCTTGCAACCATGCCAAGCCTCATATGGAGTGATAGACTACAATGCTTTAGTGGGACACCTCTTAAGTACATATATTGCACACATAATAGCCTCAAGCCAGAACTATGTGGTAAAGCCTAACTCTTGTCCATACACCTCACCATCTCCATGAGTGACATGTTCTTCCTTTTTGCAACCCCATTCGGTTGAGGTGTATACGACACTATAGACTAATGTTTTATCCCACATTTAGCCAAAAATGCATAAAAATCAGAAGATATATGTTCCCCCTTGATCAGAATGGAGGGTGCCCATTTTACAGGCTAACATATTTTCAGCCAAAACCACAAACTGTTTGAAGCACATAAACACTTTGGCTTTGCTTTCAATGGATATACCCATGCATGTTTAGAAAAATCATCAATGAAAGTCACGAAGTAAAGGTAGTGCCCAAACAAAGGTGTTTGCATAGGGCTATAAACATCTCAAAACAAGCTTCAATTTCTAAATAGCTCGTACTAAACCATCTTTTGGGAAGGAGGAATGTTGCATTTGCTCTAAACACAACATTCATAGACATCTTTACTAGGTGTCAAGTTTGGGCACAGAGGACACCATTTCAGATTTCTCCATGTGTAGCAAACTAGCAAAATTCAAATGACCAAAGTGTGCATGTCAAAGCTTTGCATCTGACGTAGCCTAAGAATCTTGAACTTCACATGTTGAATAATTCACAGATTTCACATAATCTATGAGCTTATATAGCCCACGACATAAAATGCCAGAAACAATAATGACATGACCATTTGATAGATCAGAATTGTACATCTATCATCAAAAAATTTCACAACCTGCCAGAAACAATAATGACATCACCATTTGACAGATCATGAATTGTACATCTATCATCAAAAAATTTCACAACCAAGCTGATCTTGTCTAATGCTAAAATTGATAACATATTTTGCTTCATCCCTGACACAAATAAAGCATCCAAAAATGTAAAACAACTACCATCTATAGTAGTCAAAATGATTTTACCAACTCCCATGACAGGATAAGAGGCGTTTTTTGTGCATGTGATACTATTCTCTGTAGGGGCAGGCTCAAGTGAAATGAAGAAACTATGCTATGAGGTAATATGTTTGGTTGCCCCAGTACCAACGTACCAAACATCTGAATCTACTTCAGACATACATTGTTCATGAGAAGATGGGTCATAACTACAATAGTAGTAAATGCCCATTCTTCATTCTGCACAAGATTTGCAGACTCTGATTTGGGTGTAGAGGCCTCTCCACAACCATTCCAACCTCTTTTTTCTTTAGCCTCTTTAGCAGCCAGCTTTGGACAACTCTTTATGACATGATCATTTCCTTTATAGTATTTGCAAAACAAATTCTACTTTTCTATTTTCTTCTTATCTTTGCCATCATTCTTGGATTATGCAGAATTAGCACATTTTTGCTTACTAGTAGATGAGCTCCATTTACCTTTGCCCTTCTCACTAGCCAAGAAAGCTTGATGTGCAACATGCATAATGGACCTATTATACCTAGACTGATCATCCTATAGTAGAACAGAGACAAAATCCTCAAATGTTCAGGCATTTGGATTTCCTTTTGTCATCAATCAAAGAGTAGGACCAAAACTCTTATATGAATCTGGAAGACGATACAAAATAGTCTGCACAAGTGAACTATCTCACAAGACTTCATCAGCAAAAACCAACTGCTCCTTCAAGTCTTTGGTTTTTGTCAAAAAATTATCCATCGAATCTCAATTCATTCATGTGCACACCCTCCAACTGTTTTTGGAGATAAGCAACATGAGCCTCATTCCTTGCCTACTATAAAGTGGTAAGTGTATCCCAAGCATCCGTTACTATTTTGTAGGAGGGAATGTGAGGAATAATGGCACCTTTGACAACCAATGATATCAATGCATGTGCGTAAGCATCTCTACCATCCCAACAAAGTTGCTCTATAGTAGGTGCAGCAAGAACCGCAACACAAACAAGAACCTGAAGAACATCATCTTCAATGCCATCTACATCACCTTCAATAATTATATTTGTAGTTGTTATAGGACGTGTTCCAACACCCTGCACAACATTATAAAGTCCTTTTGCAACCAATACATGATGCATCATATATGCTCATAAGGGGTAATTGGTACCATCCAACTTATCCTCAATAGCCAACATATGGAATACATCACTGCTTTCAGCCATGGCCACTAATTAAAATACCGTGATGCAAAAAAATGCTTATATTTCAAAAAGTTGAACATAACTACCCTATTGAGTTCTACTAAACCTCTAGTACACTTTGAGGTGCTTATACTCGTGAACCAAAATGTGTATGTATGTTTGGCACAAAAACATGAAATTGCCTACACGATCACTATGATAGCATGTTCGGAGGTCGAAACCAGCTCAAACCACCCTATATATGCTCACCAATTTTCGTGCAATTTTGAGACTGTGACCGGAGGGTGTTAACGATGCCCTAGATGAAGCCATGACCTACTTTGATACCAGTTGTTGGAGTTTGAAGTCTATGAGAGCACACAAACGACACAAGAAAGAAGAAGAATCTTGGAGCACAACACACAATATTGAATGTATTACTAAGAGAATGTAAAAAGATAAGTAACTCATTAGGGTTCTGGGAGTATATACAAGCCAGGGAAAAACCTCTTAAAGAGGGAAAAAAATGCCCGGGTGGTCCTAGTGTGTTCATACACATCACTATCGAAATATAACAACATGTCTTACCTTGTATATGCATATGTGTGTGTATATGCATGCATGTAAGTGTGCTTCTTACTCACGCACTTGTGTATTCACTTGCTTATGGTCGTCATACCACCCTTGCTTCTCTGCAAATTGACAATTATGAGGTGGATCTCTTCATGTTGATGCTTACCATTGTGCCAAAGTGACAATGTGCTTTCAATATACTCATATTTGCCTCTTTAGCTTTCATTAACTTTTAAATGCCCTTAACAAAATTGAAGTCTTATGCTACGATTCAATGATAGTTCTATGCATAAGTATATGCGAGCAAAAGCAAACAAGAATTGAAATCAAGCATGAAATTAGAAAATATTTAGCTCATAAACAAGCTACATCCATCCTTTGCCTTCAGAAGAGCCATGATACTTCTCCTTGCTTCTTCAAAAGGTGACTACTAAGAACAAATTCTCTACCCAAACCTATCAAAACACCTCTATCTCCAATAATCTTTATATAATTGTAAAGCTTATAAAAAGACTTTCTAGAAAGCTAAAAATCATCAAACACTCAAGTAAAGAGTAGTAGACATCCAAAGTTGACTAATTGATAGGTCAATGCTGGCTAGAAACAATGTTTAGAGTGGCTACTTGTATATACATGTAGCATATACTCCAAAGAACATATGTAAATCAAAGATAGCTAAAAACTAGATCATATTTGATACCATTCAAGGGGGATAAAAAATGCCCTGTTGTATGATTTAGACTTTTTTGAGATATGTGTAAAATTGTTTTTTCCTCATCTCTTGGAGCTTTTTGCTTCCATTTTCTTCAAACCTAGAGTCTACACATCCATGGCATGTATTTCCTTTTTCTTATGGAAACCTCCCACACCTTCATCTCTCTCTTTCTCTTTCTCTCTTAAGAATTCCTCTTTATTCTTACAAAGTTAGCTTCTTTAAATCTTGTTTTACCTCATACATATGAACAGAGATTAATCTCCCCAGTATTTCTATAATGAAGCATTAGGACTCAAAGAGGATGAGAATTTCTTCATGATGAACCTAATTATTCATGATCAAGGTAGAATATAAAATGAAAGGGGTTAAATAGGAATGCATGAATGCCTTAGAGGGTATAAATAAATGTAAAAAATCAATTGGAACTTCTTGGATATCTCAACCAACCCTCTAAATGAGGTTGTGGGTTCGAATGTTGGTTTGTGCGTTCACCTCAGCAAAAGCTTTTGCTACACAATCAATGATAGGGTTGGGCCTAAAATTCCACAAATAAAGAAATTTCATTCCTCAAATAAAAACAAACTAAGGACTCTTGACTTTGTGGATAGGCAGTTTTTTTATCTCATCACGGTTTTGAAACCTATCTCTTGCATGATTGTGGAGAAGAATTAAATCCCTTTACACCTCAAGAGGAACAAGAAGCACACATAAACATCTTCTTTATATGTATTTCAACTCATAAGTGCCTTGAGGTACTCATGATGATAAATAGAAAAAGAGATTGGAATCTCCTTGATGTTGTGGAGAATATGATGAGCCTTCAAAGGGCAACATAGAATTTCTGCATTGGGAGGGCAACATAGAATTTCTGGATTGGGGAAGACGATGATGAATCTACAAAGGTCTCCGTGGCTATGATACCAATGTTGTATCTATAGGGGATTTGAACTCACAACCTCCTAGCTAGGAGTATCATGGGTTAACCACTTGCCCCAAAAGCTATGGTTAAGTATTACTTCCTAATCCTCCCTCTTGGGGTGTAATTCAACCATCTCCTACCTATCAAGGTTATGATTCAACCATCACCTACCTATCAAGGTTATGATTCAACCATCTCCTACCTATCACTTCATGACATTCTTTCCCCCTTTTTTTATCATTGCCCTCAATGATCTCTGCTTGTATCTCTCTAGCCTCAATGGTCAGCTCTTGAAATCTCAATGTACCCTTGAATTGATGTCCACAACCTTTCATAGTTGCTTGAACCTTGTTATCTACCTTGGTTTATTGAACTCTATTCTCAACCTTAGTATCTTGAACCTCGTTCTCACCCATCCTCGATATCTTAAAATCTTAATCAAGTGCTACCCAAGGTATCCTAAGGGCTTCAAACTTACTAATTAGCTTAGTAAATTTGGAAAATTTGTTCCTAGTTCTTTCCAACAATACCTTAGATGGCACAATCTAACTTCATCATTGAGAGATACACTTGAATCTTTGTTGGTTATAGTTCTTGAAGCACCACCTCCCTATTTAGTACTCTTTCACATGATAAAATCCCCAAGTGCCTTCTGTAGAGGCCATTTGGTGCCCATGAAGTTTGTAGAATCCATCCACCTTACCTAAGCCTACTTCTTAGGCTCTAATAGAAAGCTAATGAAACAAGAGCATTAAGACTACCATGTGCTTGAGAGATGATTCTCCTCCCAAGCTTATGCCTCTATATATAGCTTGTTGAGCCAATCAAAGTGGTGACTAGGAAAAATTGTGCACAAGTGGCCAAGGACATGGGTGCACAGGTAGTGCACAAATAGTGTTCACAAGGGTCTTGCAAAAAAAGTCAAATGCAGGTTGCAAAAAGGTCTTCTTGAAGGGTTTTTAAGGCTTTTAAAGTGCTATATAAGGTCCAATTGAACTCTCCCTTATGTGCACATTTTATAGAAATTAAGGTCAAAAGCAAGAAAGATAAGTGGAGAAGGTACGCAAGAGTTTGTGTGGGCCCCCATTTAAAATTTTGTTTTGGATAAAGTCACTATAGGACAAAATAGGGAGTTGTTGGTGTTAACATGAAGAGGTTCTTGGGACATAAAAGTGAGCATCAAGATAGACAACTAGTTGAAGTGACGTACATAAGGGTAATCAACACACCATAAAGGAGCATTCTTGGAGATACACTAAGGGGCATAAGCATAAACATGGAGCAACAGCATACTCTATGCTAAGAGAGCAAGAGAGAGCAAGATGCACAATTGAATAGTGCATGTGCAGAGAGGGAGAGTGTGCAAAGAGAGAAACAAAGTGTGCAAACACTACAAGATTAAAGAGGGTAAAGTGATGCCCCCAACTAAAAAAAAAAATCAAGGATAGTCGCTTATGCAATGCTCATGTTAGATAGCATCGCATAGGCAACACTGCAGAAGAAAAACAAAAAAAAAAAGTCAAAAGCATCACATAAGCAATGTAGATCATCGCATAAGTGACACTTATAATTACCATCGCTATGAGCATCAAAGCTTAGCGATGCGCCTAGCGATAATCACAAAGTGGTTGTGATGCTTTAGCATCACATAAGCGAAACCTTGTGAAATTGAGAAAATAATTATTTTTCTCAGGAAATTTGCATCGGGATCAAGTGAGAGTGAGAGAAAATGAGCAAAGGAGCAACCGAACAAGCAAACAAGAGCGAGTGAAGGAGAGACCGAATGAGCAAAGGAGCGACCGAATGAGTAAAGGTAGACACATATGCATGCAAGACATGCATATGCACACATGCACATACATACACACATATGCATACACACACATGCACACATATATACATATATACACACACATACATAGACACACAAAATCATACACACACATACACATATCCACATACACATACACAGATAGATACTTGCACATATACATATACACACATGCATGCATAGACACATGCATACACATGTATGCATACACACATAGACACATGCATACACACACATGCACATACATACACACATATGCATACACACACATACACACATATACACATATACACACACATACATACATGCATATACACATACATGCACAAATGCACACATATGCATACACACACAGACATGTATAGATACTTGCACATATACACATACACATATACATATAGATACTTGCACATATACATACACACACATAGACACACACACATTAACTTGCATGCATACATACACACATATTCATACACATGCATATGCCCACATACATAGATACATGTATACACACACATGCACATGCATACATACATATGCATACACACACATGTGCATACATACACACATGTGCATACATACTCGCATGCATTCGTACACACACATGCATATGTATACATACATACACACATGCATATGTATACATACATAAACACAAGCACATACACACACATATGCATACACACACATACACATATACACATACACATACTGATATTTACACATACATATACACACATAGAGACACATTGTAGCTCAGTGATGAGTAGCACCTCCTTTAATGTCAATCCGGGAAGACATGAGGATGGTATGAAGACCTCGAGCAAGTGAAGGCACAAATGTGTGAGTGAGAAGCACACCAACATGCACACACATACACACACGCGCACACACAGCAAGAACAAAGAGAGTAGGACAATGGAATCACTTCTATTACCAACAAGTTCTCATACAAGCTCAAAACTACAAGAAGCTAGCCCCAAAAATGAGCTCTCTAGTTCTATTTATAGTTTTTGACTAGCTTTGGCCCTGTCCAGACCTAGTGTCCGGCCTAGTTAAAAATTAGGTTCCAGGGCTTATTTGAGGGCTCAAACGAGATCTAAAAAATATGAAAATTGGTAGGCAATTACTTCTAATGCTCTCCAGGCTTGAGGACTCCTCGGCTTGCACAAAATGGAGCTACAAAAAGGTGAAACGGTATTTACAAGTGTTTTTAGTGATGAGAATCACTTTTAACATGATGTAAGGTTTGGAAAAAATTTAAAGGGTTGCCTCAGTGCTAGATCTGCATGTATACCCGTACTTGCTTCTTCCCATACGATACCAACACTCTCCCCCCCTAGCGTCTGTCGCCTCTGACAGACCTCTGCTCCACGGTTTGATCAATGTACTACTGTAGTATGTCGGTTGCCAATTCTTGTTCTTTAATCCGTAGTCCCTTGACCAGGTCTCTCTGCAGGGCTTCCCAATTAACTGCGCCTGGTATGTCAGGTTGTGGCGTGGTGTAGAGTTATGAGTGCATTGTTTGTTCACACGCAAAGAGTTGTAGTAGGTGGGTTGGGCGTGGTGCAAATACTTCTGAGTGTGCTTCCTAGAACCCTGTGGTGAACATGTCATCAAATGTTTGCTTGTAACAAGCAGGGAGATATCTTATTCGTGCATGCCACGCATAAGCCACTCGGATACTCGGGGTCATGATCATATCATATAGTAGGTCATAGTTACCATTGATGAAGCCCGGAATTGGAGGTTGGATATTACGTACATTTCGAAAAGTCTTTAACACCACTTGCATCATGTCCAAGATTTTGAGCATCATCTGCGCGGCGACATCTGGCATGGGGTGGAGGCGTGGCATCCAATGTCGGATGGTAGCCATCATGTATGATACTGTGGGTGTGCCTGTTGGGGGTGCAATGGAGGGATAATTTAGCCATTGTTTACAATTTGCATTGTTCTAAACCTTGATGGCAAATGCTTTCCATGATCTTCTTCTTTGTACTGGTCCAAAGCAAGGATAATATTTCAAGTGCATGGGAGCGTGATCCCATGTTCGTAGCATTTTTGGATAGGTCTCAAGTAGTTTTTGCCTCTAGGTGGGTTGGAATATAGCCCCTTTTCTGGCTTCCTCTAGGATATCCTCTGGATCGAACTGTGTTGCGAAAGTAGGGCACTTGTTGGTGACTCTTTTGATCTCTGCGTTGTAGTCGGCCAATAATACAAAATAGGGTTTATATTGTAATTTTGAACTAGTTATCAGTCTTCTA
Source organism: Ceratopteris richardii (assembly GCA_020310875.1). Taxonomy (NCBI): domain Eukaryota; kingdom Viridiplantae; phylum Streptophyta; class Polypodiopsida; order Polypodiales; family Pteridaceae; genus Ceratopteris; species Ceratopteris richardii. The sequence goes on along the minus strand of CM035436.1, from coordinate 54,272,740 downwards.
GAGGCAAGGTGTCGAAATACTCTGATTGGAGTATGGTTTCTTCAATGGTCCTCATTGCCAACATCTGAGTGGAGATACGTTCCTCATGAGTTGTCCCCATTTCTTCTACCTGTTTCATCCATGCCAACGGGGGCTCCTCATATGTGTCTTCTCCCTCCTCCGTGATTCTGCGGCCTGGAAGGGGTTGAGGCTCGTAGTTGTCTTCAAATGTTTCCTCCACTGGAATGATTACTGCTTCTTCTTCTATTGGTTGATCAGGTGGAGAGGGGGGTCTTTCATACTGTAACAGCTTGATCTTTAATTCTGCCACATGTTGTCATAGTTCAAGTACCTCATTGGTCGTTGTTGATTCGGGCTCTAGTGAAGTGGCAGCATTGACCATCTTTTTAGCTTCTGGTGGTTGTGGTGTAGGCACTTGGGATCTTTGTAGCTCCTTTACTTGGTCAGCCAGCTGATCATGTGCTTCTAAGAGGTTGGCATAGGTTTCCAAAATTTGTTGTATGCTTTTTGAAGGGACGGCCCGGAAGCTAGCAGGGTCGATGGGTGCCCCTAGAGTACTTTCTATGGCGGCTTCGAGGTTGTCTTGATTTTGTTGTTGTAATCTCCTATTTTCTTCTTGTGCAATCGCTAGGTGGCGTCGGAGTAGAGCCATGTTTCGTTGTAGTCTAGCATTACGGGCTAGCTGATCTCTGAGTTGTTCTTCCACTGCCCTAGTCGTCTCTGTATGTTTGGCTTCGAGCTCCACCTGGGATTTTTGGACGGTGGTCACTTCATGTTGTAATGCTGTATTACTTAGCTCCAAGGCATTGACACGTGCCTGGAGTTGAGTCGAGAGGTTGCACAGCTCTGTGTTATTTCCTTCCAATAATCTATACTCTTGCTTAAGTTGAGTGGCCGCTTCGAACATGGTGTCTAGTGCATGACTAAATGATGTGGATGCAAGGGTAGAGGTGGAAAATGCAAGGGTTCGGGAAATGGGGAGGGAAAAAGTGGGTGTTGTGCCTACAGTGGTTGGAAATGGTGATGTGAGTGAATTGATATGTGATGATGTTGGTACAAAAGTGGGGGTGGGTGGTCCTGTGGATGGTGAAATGTCCATGGGATCGGACGTGATTGTGTGTGTTGTGTGAATCGTGAATACGGGAATGGTGGGCGGTGTGTTAGTGGTGGGTGTGAATGTGGGTGAGGTGTGCTGGGAAAGGGAATTTCTCTTATAATCATCAATTTGTTGCATCATATTTACAAGGTTTGCCAATAATGGAGGTAGGGTGGCTTGTGTTGGTTCTAAGGAGGTGAAGAGGGGCTCAATGGTTTGAGGTTGGGAAAGAGGAAATGTAGTGGTGAAGGGAAATGTGGGTGTTAAGGTCTGGGTAGGGGGATGTGGCTGCCCAAGAGCTGGTTGGAAAGAAGGGTGACCTATGATGGTTTGAGGGGTGGCAGGATGACCTATATGAGGTTGGGAAGATGGACCCGCAATGATAGAGGTAGGGATAGGTAAGGATGACAAAATGATGGTGTGTGATATAGGTTCACTGAGGGTGGATATTGGTTGCTCAAGAATGCTAGCAGTGAGGGGTTCGGTGGGCTGAATGGGAGGTGACGGTGGAGATGTAATCTGTATATTTACATCTGGTTCATCAAGGTTAGTTGGGCTGGCCATATGAACATCTTCTTGAGTGGTGGTAGGGAAGGCGGTAGAGACTTCCATTTGAATCATCTTCCCCCTTCGTGGTCGTGTATCGATCCTTCGTTGATCGTATTGAGGAGGGTTGCGATGTAACATGATCCGCATAGCTTCTATAATCCCATATGTCTCCCCCAAAAGGTTCAATGATTCCACAAAATGGGGATCCGCGTTCTCTGCTTGAAGCATTTGATTCACCATTGCTCTATTTGCCTCCTCTGATAGATTATGTCTCTTTTGTACCTGCTTGATCGTTTTGTAGAGCCGTTTGAGTTGTGCGGTGTAAGCTGGGGCTTCCTCCTCACTCTCTTCTGATTCATTCCTCTGCATCTCTTCCTGCCCATGTGTCCCTCCCTCCTGTGTTTGTTGTGCCTCATCTTCCCAATGCACCCTTCTAGCCGCACTATGTGCCCGTCCTCTCTGGGATGATGATTCGGGGCCGTCCGTGTCTGAGAAGAACTCACTCTCAGATAAGTGAGCTGTCTGCAAGAAGCTTTCAAAGTCAAAAGATGGGCCTTCTGGCATTGGAGCCATGGATGCAAACTCCGCATCTGTGGGTAGTGGGGGGGCTTACGGAGTGGGTTGTACCATGCTTCCTGATTGGGGTCCTTGAAGATGGATTATGAAAGGGGCTACTTGTTCTTCTTCTCTACTGGAGGCTTCTGTGGTGACTTCACGAGGAATTAGAACCTGTGAAAGTGATCCATGCATTCTTTTAGCGGGTTGAGCCCCTGATTTCTGCCCCTGAAAGAATTCCAATTGTGAGTACTTGAGGGCTCGTGCAATTGGCACATCATAAGCAAGGCATTTGTAGATGATTCTTGTAATGGCGCAGCAGCCATTCAAAGTAGGCTTCCTCACTCCTCGCTTGCCTGCTTCATATAACTGATCAAGGATCCATACTAGCATTTTCATAGGTAAGCTCCCGGTCTCTGCTAGGTATAACCCATACCAGATCTTCTTATGAGGATGGGTGAACCGGTCTTGCGCCGCAAATGCGAAGTGTTGAAGGCACATCCGTAATGGTATGGCGATGTTGGGGGTGAGAGCACACATTTCTTTCAACTTCTTGATTTTATTGTTCTTCATAGACTCCGGTATCAAAGGGTGTCGATCGGAAGGTACATGGGTGCCATACATCTGAAGGGCTTCCCTGATTAAAGTAATATTCAACTCAAACTTCTTCATTTCCTCCTGGTTTGATAGAGAGGGCACCAGGAATGTGCATGAATGATCTTTATCTCCTGTCGCCTTCAGTGTGGCAATCAAGTAGTAGCACCTCAGAAAATTGGTCTAGGCAAAGCTGCACTAAAATAATCTTGCAACCCCGCTTTCAGCCAAATATCTTGAAGAGGAGCTGCATTCTGTAAGGTTTCAAATTCTCTTGAGAAGAATTGAAATGTCCACCACACTCCTCCGAATTCCAACTTGGACTGCCAAATGTGGTCCGCATCTCCCAAATCTCCTGGCATCTCATTGAACCAGTGAGAATGCCCCTTTACTCTTTCTGTTAGGCCACTTGGTGGATCCGAGATAGGAATTCTTCTCACATTCAAAAGCTCTTCAGCTGTCAGTGGAGCTTCCACAGGAATGGTATCCCAATTGCTTTGAGTACTAGTGCCTGCCTGGGAGCTTGTTCCTGCTGCTGTTGCCATGAGACTCCTTGCAGCAATTGATGCTTATCTGCTAGCAGAAGAGAGGCACATTAGTGTTGCATAGGAAACAGGATGTAATAGTGTTCCCTCCACAATACTAACATGAAAATCGAGATGGTTAATGGTTAGAGGTGAAGTGTTTGTGATAGATGTGAGTGGTGGTTAGTGGTTAGTGTTATTCTAGATGCATACTTTAGATATGCAAGGTACTCAGAATGCATCTACTTCAGAGTGGATGGATTTACAAAATTGGGTCTAGGGGTTTGATACAGGGTTTAATTCTCCAGACTTTGTTTGAGGATTCGTGGCTCCTTGAGCTGATGATGGTTAAAGGTTCATGGACTAGATTATGCTGGATTTGGGACCTTTTGGGTACCCATTTCCAGACATTCCTAGGTTTGACCGAGTGCGTGTTAGTGTGGGATGTAAGTAGAGTTCCTGAGTTGTTGGCCAAGAGGACTTGTGAGTGTTGAATTATGTTAGTGACTAGAGTTGGAGCTATTTGGGCTAGTAAGCAGGCTTTGGGCACCCATATCTGTCTAGCATTGGGGCTAGCCTTCATTGACCGCTTAGGGACCCAAATAGACATGGTATGCCTAGGAGGTTGCCTAGGGTACTCCTTCACTTGTGTCCTTGATGGTGTGGCTTGTTTTGTGCCTCCTCGAGAACCTGTTACTAGAGCTGTGGGTTTTCCATCCTTGCGTATTCAGATCTGCTTCGCGCCATGAGGTACTCCGTGTTGCATTGGTTGGCACTCCTACTTCTTGATCAGCGGTCTCCTTCGTGTCGTATGATGTTTGGTCGTTTAGAATCTTCTTTGGAACATCTGGGAACTCCTCATTGACTCCTGTACCTTCGGTAAGATTGACAATCCTCTGCACCATAGAACTCTGGACAAGAACAGCATCATTATCTTCATGTGGATTCCTGGAGAGACCATGAGTTGGTGCCTTTCCTAATGGTTTGAGTGCTTGATTTTCTAATTCAATCGTAAGATAGTTTTGGCCTGCCCATGCCTGAAGAAGTCCACTTCTTAGGTTGAGGTTGACTGCGTGATCATAGATCCACTCTTGGCCCAAGACAAGAGGTTTGATAAGATCCTCGTCTTCACATACTAGCACTTTTGCTGGCATTAGGACCTCTTGAATGTAGAGGGGAAGCTCCACTTCTCCCATGCAAGGGGTTTCAACTCCTCCTAGCCCTATGAGATATGCCTCTAGGGGTTTTACCTCCAATTGCAATTGTTGGCAATAAGATAGTCGAACTGCACTAGTGGCGGCTCCTGAATCAATTAAAGCTCTCACGGTCCTTGCACTCTCTCCTTGTCCTACTTTTGGGGTCACAAAAGGTCGTCGATCAACTATCTTATGGGACTGTTCACCTGAAGCCTCACACATGGCTATGTGATAACCTAGAGCTTCATGATTGTCAGTCATGGGTTGATCTCTACCTTGTCTCTCAGTTTCATTCGTCGGATGCGTTCTAAAGCTTCTGCCTGTGCTTCTTCTCGAATTCTTTTTTCCTCTTCCTTATGTTTCTTTGCAGTATTGAGCCGATTGAGCATTTCTTCAGTTAAGGGTTCTTGATATAACTTGACTCTGCATCCACTTATGTAACTTGGTAGTACGTCACCTTCTAGAGTGGCTAGTTGTACTGCTCCACTTGTGGATATCCTATTGATAATCATTGGTCCATAGCCTCTTTTCTCTAGTTTCCGTGCATGTTGCTTCAATGTGTAGACTAAGACTAGATCTCCTCCTTTCAAGCCTTTATTCTTCACGTGTGTATCAAAATATGCCTTTTTCCTCTTCTTGGCTGCATAGATCCCTGCTGTAGCTCTCAATCGTGTCTCACCTAAACGTTCGAGATCAAAGATTCTAGAGGAGAGTTCATGGCCGATCCAATCATGCTCTTGTGCTACTTTCAACGTAGGTATCAAAAAATCCAATGGTAGCACCGCGTTCTGGCCAAACACCATCTGAAAGGGTGTGGCTTGGAGAACCGTTTTATAGGCAACTCGGTATGCCCAAACAGCGTGGTGTAGCTGTTTGTCCCAATCAGAGCGTTTGTTATTCACCAATTTAGTCAACACATTGCATAAGATCTTATTTGTGCTCTCAGCCTGACCATTAGCTTGTGGATGATAGGGAGCAGACTTCTTATGTATCACCAAGAATTCTTAGAGAAGGTTTTCTATGACTTCATTCAAGAAGTGTGTGCCTCTATCACTCACCAACTCTATTGGCAATCCGTACCTCGTGAACACATTTTCAAATAAGAACTTTGCTGTTGTTTGAGCATGATTTTTTGTAGTGGCTTTCACTTATACCCACTTGGTTAGATAGTCTGTGGCCACGATGATATACTCAGCATGTGAACCCTTAGCTGGGGGATTAATAGGACCCACAAATTCTATTCCCCACTTAGAGAATGCACGTCCACCCATCATAGGCTTCAATGGCATCTCATCCTTGCCTATGGGATACTAGGTTTGCTGACAAACCTCACACCTCTTCACATAGGTATGTGCATCCATGTGAAGGGTGGGCCACCAAAATCCTGCAAATAGTATTGTCTTGATCACCCTATCTGGACCGAAGTGTCCTCCTGCTACACCTTGGTGAGCAGTCTCTAATATCTTGAGGTATTCGCTCTCATGAACACACAGTCTTAGGTAACCATCTTTACCACGTTTGTATAAATTATCACCAATGATTGTGTAATCCAAGGCTTCTTGTTCCAAACTTCTTTGTCTGGCCAAAGTCATATCTTGAGGGAATGTTTTCGTCCTCAAGAAGGCTACTAATGGTTCACTCCAATCTGGCACTAAAGACACTCGATAAAGAGTGGCATGTTCCACTGGTGGTTTAGTGCAGCAGATTGGGCATTCTTTGCACATTTTATGGACATCAACTTCCATGGTTGGCCAATGCACTCCTAGTCTCCTTAGTGTCTATAGGGTTCGTTGTTTTGAGTAATGTTGCTCTAATGCACCTACATGTGCTAATTGCAACCAATTAGCGTACTCGTCCTCTTCCACACAAGAGGCTAATACTCCGTGATCTATATGTTTGTACACACTTCCTGCCATGATATGATACTTCTGAGCTCTTACTATCTCCCTATCTTGTGTGCTTACTATTGGGTGGTTAGGCCCATATGTCAATAATGGCACTAATGGCTTAGCCCACTGAGGTACAACTTCCAAATTAAACAAGTAAGCATCAGGTAAGTCATCTGACACTCCTTGTGGGGCCTCTCCTGATGTGAGCCTAGAGAGATGATCTGCTCTCAGATGGGTCTTTCCTTTCCTCACCACAACTTCAAAGTCGTATTCCATTAGCAAGAGGAACCATCTTACCAACCTACCTGTATTGCATGGCTTGTTTACCAAGTACAACAGAGCTTGATGATCAGTCAAAAACTTAAACTTATTTGCAAGCAAATAGTGTCTAAACTTTGTAACTGCGTATACCATGCCTAACCCCTCCCGTTCAGTGGTGGTATAATTTCGTTCAGCTGCATTCAGTTGTCTACTAGCATAGGCAATTGGAAGATCCATATTACGTTCACCCATAGGTTGTGCTAGCATGCATCCAATTGCATAATTGGATGCATCTACATGGACATGGAATGGCTTATTCCAATCTGGTGTGGTCAAGATTGGTGCTGAACACAATCTTCGTTTGAGCTCCGTGAAAGAGTTCTCACACTCATCGGTCCACTCAAAGTTAGTTAGAAGGGCATACAGAGGCTTTGCAATGATGGCATACATGTGAATGAACCGGCGGTATTAACCACAATGCCCCATGAAGGCCTGTACCTCCTTGACATTCCTTGGCCTAGGTAGTTCTGCAATGGCTCTCACTTTCTCTTCATCAGTGGATATGCCGTTCTTTGACACTATATGTCCTAGGATCTTGCCTTGCCTGACCATGAAAACACACTTTTCTGGGTTCAAGCAGACTTGATATTCTCTACATTTGTCAAAGATTTGCCTGAGTTCGGGTATATGAGTATGTCTAATGTTGGACTGAGCACATAGATCATCAACATAGACTTCCAAGTTCTTCCTCAAGAACTCTTTAAACACGTGACACATCAATCTTTGAAAGGTAGCAGGTGCATTGGTAAGCCCGAATGGCATTACCCAAAAGGCAAATATGCCCCACTCTGTGGCAAAATCCGTCTTATGCTGATCTTCTGGTGCAATGGCTACTTGATTGTAGCCAGAGAACCCATCTAGGAAGCTGTACACTTCCTTGCCTGCTACCCTTTCTAATAGATGCTCGGTGATAGGAAGCGGATAACTATCCCTGATAGTGGCTGCGTTAACCTTCTTCAAGTTAATGCATACATGCAGTTTGCCATTCTTTTTGGGCACCATTACAATGGGGGATACCCATTCAGTATGCTCAATTTCATAGATGAATCCAGCTTCAACCAAACGATCTATCTCTTCCTTGATCTTGGCCGCATAGTTTTCATTGTATGTGTATGGCTTTTTCTTAGAGGGCCTAGCCTCTGAAGTCATGGGGATCGTATGTGAGCATATGTCAGGGTCTACACCTTTCAGGTCCTTGTAGCTCCAAGCGAATACATCTCGATACTCCCTTAGCAAAGCTATCAACTCTTGCTCTTCTTCTTCTGTCAGGTCATGTCCTATGTAGGTGCATCTTTCTTCTCCTTCTTCTACGGCTACAACTATTTTCTTAGTAGTTTCCTTGCTATCATAGGCCTCTCCTGATTGTGCCTCACGTTTAGGCATTCTTACCATGACTCTTTTATCTTCTATCTCATACTTCTTGAAATTTTCCGGCACCTCAAACAAGGACTCCTCTTCCTCAGATGTGGCTTCTTTCTTCTTTCTTTTCTTTCCTTCACTCTTGGTGGTCACTTGTGTGGTTAATCTCACCTCATTCATGAGCTCTTCATGTCTCTGAGGGTGAACTTCTACCTCATAGAAGTATTCTCCCTCTGATGCAAATGGTGGGTCCATGATGATTGACTCTAGGTCGAAGTCACTTGCATCCTTGAATGCATCAGGGCTAGGTTCGCATTCTTCTAACACTGCATCTCCCATGATCGGTTCTATTGAAAAGACTGAAATGTCATAGCCATCCTCATCACAGTGGGGTGTCCATTGTTCTTCATTGATGGCTACATCCATTGTTGCTAAAATTTCAGCCCAGTCGTGAGGCTCAAATTCTTCGTCAGGGAAAATTACGCGTGCATAGGCCGGGTCTTGGATTGATCTATGGGTTTCCTTTGCACCTATCTCTCTGGCTTCCTCTCTTTTCTCCTCTTCTACTGCCACTTTGCACATCCATAAGTGGGTGTCTTCATGCATCCATGAGGATCCTGATCCTATGGAATGCACTGACTCCGTGTCATCCTTGGCTCTATGGATGGGATTCCATTGAATGGGCGGTACGTCTCTATGAGAGTAATCCTTGAGATTGAATTTGGTTGTAACACCTAAGTGTTGCAAGTATAAGGAATTGGTTCCCCAATCCTGTACCACTTGCAATTGCCGCATAAATGGCCTTCCCAAAATCATCTCGTAGGCTTGGTTTTTGCTAAAGTCGCATATAGCAAAAGTGTGCTCAAACTCAACACCACATGTAGTGAGAGTTATTCCTTCTAGCAATCCTAAGGGCCTTTCAATGTGACCATCGGCCATCTACAATTTCATTCTCGTTGGTCTGAGTGCTGGCTTGCCCCAATGCTTCCATAGGGAAGTGGTAGCAATTGCAACTCCTGCACCTGAGTCCAAAATTGCTTTGGTTGTGTATTCCTGATGGGTAACTGGGAGATAGGTATTTCCTTCTTCTCCTTCACTCATATCTCCTATCTCCAATGGTATTTCTGGCACTATTCTATGTGATCCTACCTGGGAACATGATTTCACTATTTCTGGCACTTGTTTGGCTACGTGTTTCCACACTTTTGGCTTAACTTTGGGTAGCTCTTCTAATGTGAGGTTGCACTGCACTTTAGTGTTCTTTACTACCTCAATATTTCTAGGTATGATTGAATCTTCGTTTCTTATCATGACCGCGGGTGCTCTCATGCAAGTTGACTTGGTTTCCCATGGGCCTGTGAAATGGGGTAGTTCCTGTAAGGAATTAGACTTGAAGTCCAATCTCTCTTGAGATTGGGTGCTCTCCTGCTCTTCATAAATAGAAGGGATGTCTTGTGGGAATTGATCATGTGCATCATCCACAATTTCAATGGGAGGAGGGGCTTTACTTTCCTTTGCCCATTTCTCTTCTTGAATCTCTCTCAGGAACTCTGGTGAATACCTATTCATAGAAGAAGAGGTGTCTGGTTTAGTGGAGTTAGGCACATAAGCTTCCTGGGGAGGAATGCTTATTCTATCTCTTGCGCTCTCCTAAATCTGGGAGGTGACTCCCTTCTCAGAATTTGTAAGTAACCTCTCCAATCTATCTAATAGACCATCGAAATGCAAGGGTGTTCTTGTGTAGCTAGAGCCATTGAACAAGCGACTGGCTTCAAACATGGCTTGCGCCAATTCGACCATCTTAGCACAAAGCTTTGTTCTCTCTATTTCTAGATCGGCTCTAGGGTAACATTTGTCATGATCTGTCACGTTTGGCCCTTCCTGGATTCTGGCCTGATATGCTTTAAGCATCATGTCTAGATCCTCAAGAGTGGGATCCGCTAGGACTGATCCTACTCTGGGTGGTGGGTGGGTTACGTGTGGTGGATTAGAATGTTGGGAAATGGAAGGTGGTGGGTTGGGGGAATATGGAAAGGGTTGTGGTGGGGTGGTGTGAGAGTGGTTTTGAGATGTGAGTTCACTTACCTTTGCTTTGGTTTCTCTCAAGCTTTCTTCAAGTTCGCTCATTTTCTATGACCATTGTCTTTTCATTCTCTCCCGGCTATCTCTCCATGCTCTTGTCCTTTTCTTGGTTATACTCTCTGTCTCACTAACCTCAGAAGTCTTCTCCTGCCCTACTCCTTGAGTCTGCTGCAAGGCTTGAGCTCTAGTGACCACATGCACGGGGGCAGCGGAAGTTATACTTCCCTTAGAGTCTACCACTAACCCAATGACGTTGATAGGAGTGATTTTAGGCATGTTATTAGGGTTCTTTGGGCAATCTCATAAGAGATGCTCTTTTCTGCAGTCTTGACAGAAACCCTGAATTGTCACTGGTTGGGGTTGTGTAGGGGCAGGCAGTGGGCAATCACGTACAAGGTGATCTCCCTGGCATCTGAAGCATGGTCCTCTAGGAAATGGGGGCCATACCTACCTAGGTTGAGGTCTAGAGTTGGGGTTTGTGTACATGACATTAGCATACTCAGGCTCCCCACTATTTTCACTTGGGTCTTCATAATAGTATGACTCGTTATGCTCGGGTGACTGCATGTAGTAAGCCTGTGGGATATCAATATGTGTGGAGTCAAAATTATGGTCACTTGGATCACTGTCTGATAGCAATGGTGTGACTGGGACTATAGCTCTATTCAGATTTTCTTCAACAGATGTATATTTCACTGGGATCACATTGGTTGGAGCAGGGGGTTGTTGCGCTAGGACTGGTTGAGGTCTCTGTTGCCCTTGATAAGGTGGCTGATAAGATTGTTGTGGTCTGCCGTATTGTTATGGTGGGTACTGATTCTGGTATCTACCCTGTTGTGGATATGGCTGAGGGTAATTTTGCCTGATAGTTTGTTTGTTATAAGGGCAGTCTTGTGCGGTGTGGTTGGTGTACCTTCGCTCTATGGTGCAGTACTGGCTACTAGGATTCACTTGGGGTTCGGCCATAATAGGACAAACACTTGCCATATGGTCACCTCCACAAGTATAGCAATTCTTGACTGGGCAAATCTTGGAATTTGTTTGCTAGAGACACCTAATGATTTATGTACCTATTCAGCTATAAGATCAGAGCACATCCCATAACTAAGAAAAATATTTGCCCAATGTCGTCAGTATAGAGTATGCCTTAACTCGGAAAAATATGTCTTCATGGTTCAACAAGGAAAGATCTTAAGACACATTGTCTCTAAGAATGGAATTTTCACTGATGAAGACAAAATCAAAGTAATTCTGGATTTGCCAAGACCAAAGACCGATAAATAAGTGCAAACATTTATGGGACATTGTGAGGCCTCTTTATGGATTGCTAACTCAGTTTACTTGGACAGAAGAATGTGAAAAGGCGTTCAACGAATTAAAGAGTCATTTGAGTTTAGCACCAATTTTGAAAGTACCAGATTGGAATAAACCATTTCATATTCATGTGGATGCCTCCAAGTTTGCCATTGGTTGCATCTTAGCACAGCCTGTAGATACTGGAAAGCTAGACCACCCTATAGCCTATTATGGTAGACAATTAAACCAAGCGGAGCATAATTATACCACCACGGAATGAGAAGGCTTAGGAATGGTATACACAGTGAAGAAATTTAGACACCACTTATTGGCAAACAAATTCAAATTCTTCATTGATCATCAGTCTTTATTATATCTAGTCAATAAGCCTTGTAATATCGGACGACTAGTATGATGGTTTCTATTGTTAATGGAATTTGATTTTGAAGTAGTAGTAAAAAAAAAGGAAATACACACATCCGTGTAGATCATCTATCAAGAATGACACATGGAGAACCTCCTACGGGAGTGCCAGATGATTTCTAGAATACTTATCTCTTCAATCTAGAAATATGTCCACAATGGGCTAAAAAAATTGATTCACATACTCATGCATGGACTTCAACATAGGATCAACTTAAACAAGAGCCAGGAGTTATGGAAGACAAAAAATCTCCATATCATAGTTGGAAGCTTATATCACCAAGAGTCAAGTGGATTACTTTTGAGATGTGTGGAAGAAGATGAGCAAGAAATGTGGCTTCCAAAAGCACACATGAATCCATGGAAAACCCATCAAAGTGTTAATGGAACCTGGCAAGAGCTTAAGAGATTAGGAGAGTATTGGCCAGATATGCAAAAAGCTGCACATGTTTATGTCTCAACATGTCCCCTGTTAGATATGCTCAATACTCCACCCTCATGTGACCACAAATGATCCATGGTGCTCTAAGTTGTAAGGCCCTCATTATGAGGAGAAGCCATTATGCGAGCCAGGACATTTGTGGAACCCTAACTTCCAAGTTAGATGAGGTCTATGTGTGACCATTGATGGTTGTAGATGATCTTTGTGAGCCTAGCCGTTAGGTTAGGTAGGGCATAAACTTCCAGGCCATTACGTTGCCATTTAAGGTGAAAATAAAGGCCCTGTGGCATCGTGCAGTTTCCCCATAGAACCTTAATGGGGGGAGTGCAAACGGTAGGACTTCTGGTCGTGGAGATATTGTTGGATAATATATTTTACCAACTATTTTGTATCTCCCGACTACGTTTATCTATATCGAACCGCCTTGTAAAAGCTATATAAGCACGGCCCAGGTTGAGCTTTACATAGCATTGCGCACTCGTAAGCCCTTCATCTAGAGTCTGTCTAGATCACCATCTAAGCTCCACAGTAGGAGTGCACGGGTGGACAGCACCATCATTGTAATTGCATTACGCTCGGCAATCTTAGAATTTGAGTTCTCTATCTCCCAGTCTGCATCTATCTTTGTCTGTGTTTTTCTCTCAACTCTGTCTACAGGTCTATTCCGTTGTGCTATTATTTTCTTTCATGGTATAAGAGCTCAGGAGGCTTTGAGTGGTGCAGAAGCAGAAACGCAGAGGTTGCAAAGGTCTGAACAACAAAAGAGAGAAGATTTCAAGCGGTGCGTCATCATCTACGACCAGGGCCCAAGGTGGTTCATCAACAGGAGTAGGTGGTGCACAAGTAGGAGCAGCAATGATGCGAGTCATCCCAACATTACGGATACGGCCACCAGCCTTCACAGAAGGTAAACTTGATGGTACGAACTACACCCTGTGGAAGTTCAAAATCACTTCTATTCTTGATTCGTATGAGATTTTGGAGACTATTCTTGGGACTGATCATGAGCCCCAAGAAAGACCTGACCCAAATAATCATGGTCGAATGATTCATCCTGATGCTGATCTTCTACATGCTTGGAAACGTAGAAATGTAGATGCACTTTGTGCTCTAGTTACAAATACTTCTGATAGTGTTCTGACTTTCATTCAGCATACTACGAAGGCATGTGAAGCATGGAACATATTGAGAAATCAATATGAAACTCGTAATCAGACACGGATTCAGAACTTGGAGAATCAGCTTGCAGCAGAACGGTTTGCTGATGGGGAGATTGTAGAGGTGTTTATCACTCGCATAAAGAATCTACGAGATCAAATGGCAGGAGCAGGTGTTCAAAAGTCAAGTGAGAAGCTAGCTCATCATTGTCTTCGAATCCGTCCACCTAAGTTTGATGGTTTGGTAACTGCTCTTAACACTCAAATCAGACCTCAACCACTAACTTTTGAAGAATTTAGTGCCTTACTCATGGAGGAGGAGTTGCGGCTCAAGGCAAGGAGTGGTGGTAGCAAAGGAGATGCTGCATTCACAGCAAATGCCAAAGGAGGCAAAATAGATTCTTCAAAAGATGGCGACAAAAAGAAGAACGACAAAAAGAAGTTCAAGGGAGAATGTTTCCACTGCAAGAAGAAAGGACACAGAATCCAAGACTATCACATCAAGAAGGCAGAAGAGAAGAGTGGCTCTTCAAAAGGTGGCAAGGGCAAGGAGTCTGCCAACACAGCAGAAACAAAGCTTGAGTTATTTGTTACGATAGAGGAGGTGTGCTCCTTGGCTGAAGGTTTAGGAACAGATGACTCATGGGTGTTGGACAGTGGTGCATCTCGTCACATGACGAGTAGAAAAGACCTTTACAGTTCCTAACAGCATCTAAAGGAACCCATCACATTTAAGGTAGGGAACAATGCAAGATGTCCTGCAGAGGGCGAAGGTACAGTTTCTTTCATTAACTCTAATGGTGATATCAAAAAGCTTTCAAATGTGCCATATGTTCCACAAATAAAACAAAATCTACTTTCAGTAGCTTCTATAACTAATCAAGGTCATCAAGTATCTTTCAGTAAGATAGGAGCTAAGATTATGGACGGTAACAACAACATTGTTGGGACTGGCATAAGGAGGAAAAACCTGTATGAGTTGTGTGCTCTTACAGCCACTACAAACATGGGCATAAGTAAGTTATGGCATGAGAGATTCGGCCTGCATCGCAGAGGTATGGTTGCACACCTACCATCGATTGCAGAAATGAAGGAACCATGTGAAGCTTGCATGATGGGCAAGCAACAGAGGAAGGCGTTTCCACAAGAAAGCAAGAACAGGGCAAGCTATCCTCTAGAGTTGGTGCATGCTGACTTGTGTGGAAGCTTTTGGTAAGTTTAAAGAATGGCTTCAGCTTGTTGAAACTGAAATAGGGAAGAAGATGAAGAAATTCAGGACAGACGGTGGTGCTGAGTTAACATCAACAGAGTTTGAAGATTTCTGCAAGAGTAAGGGAATCAAGCATCAACTCACAGTGGCACATAGTCCTCAACAGAACGGTGTTGCAGAACGTTGGAATCGAACCATCATGGAGATGGCATGGTGCATGTTTAAAGGGGTATGCCTAATCAGTTTTGGGCAGAGGCTATCAACATTGTTGTCTACATCTTGAATCAAAGCTACACCAAGGCACTTGATGGAAAGACTCCACAAGAAGCCTACATTGGTAAAAAGCCTTCTGTTTTGCATTTCAAAGTATTTGGAAGTGAATGTTATGTATATGTTCTAGATAGGGAGAGAAACAAGCTTCAACCAAAAAGCATCAAATGTATCTTCCTAGGGTACAGTGAAGATAAGAAGGCTTATAAGCATCATGGTGAGTTGTGATGTGATGTTTAAGGAGGAGCAGCCACATGCAGTGGAGGAGGAAAAGAGAGCTTCCACTTTATCATCAGGCGAAGGGGCAATCCACTATGAACCTGGCCCAAGAGCTATCCCTTCTACACAAGAGAAGGAAGCATCATCTTCAGATGATGAGTCTGAAAGTCACCAACCTGCCAACACCCAAGTGGAAAAGCCATTGCCAGGTTGGGTGAGGCAGCTCTATGATTCTGCAAACCCCATCCCACAGTCACTAGAACAGGTTGCAGATGGACCGAGGCGATCACAAAGAATAGAGGAACAAAAACGGGCAAGCGCCCATATTGTAAACACAGCCTTGATGTCTGATCTCATTCAAGAAGAAGCAAAGGAACCAACCAATGTGGAAGAGGCACTCCATGATCCGAATTGGAGGGCTGCCATGCAAACAAAATACAACAATATCATAAATAATGGAACTTGGGAGCTAGTGGATCGACCCCCTAAGCATAAAGTCATTGGCACCAAGTGGGTTTGGAAGCTAAAGTACAAGGCTGATGGTACTCTAGAAAAATATAAAGCAAGACTTGTTGCACAGGGCTACTCACAAGTTGAAGGCATTTACTTTTGTGAATCATTTGCCCCGACTGCAAGAATGACTACTATCTGAGTAGTACTAGCTGTGGCTGCACATAAGCGTTGGCCAGTCTATCACATGGATGTTACATCTGCATTCCTGAATGTAGACCTCAAGGAGGAGGTATATGTGTCTCAGCCACAAGGGTTTGAGGCGCCCCATTCAGAGAACAAGGTATGTAAGCTGAAGAAGGCATTATATGGGCTAAAACAAGCCCCTAGAGCATGGTACCAACGGATAGATAAGTATCTCTTGGATCTAGGGTTCAAAAGATGTGCTTCTGATGCTAACTTGTATGTTCTAAAGAAAGGAGGGAAGACAATTGTGCGTGTACTCTATGTAGATGACCTTGTGATTACAGGAAATGATGATGCTCTTCTTCAACAAACAAAAGATGCCCTGAGTTCAGAATTTGAAATGACAGACTTGGGCTTGATACATTATTGCTTAGGTCTTGAAGTTTGGCAGGAACCAGGGAAGATTTTCATCTCTCAACAAAAGTATGCAATATTGAAGGCATTTGACATGGAGGATCGCAAGGAAATTTCTACACCTATGGAGGTCAACACAAAATTATCTATTGAAGATACCTCACCTCTAGTGGATATTGGAAGATACAGGAAATTAGTTGGAAGTCTCATCTACTTGTGCAATAGCAGAACAGACATCTCTTATGTTGTTGGGGTAGTAAGCAGGTTCTCTAATAAGCCTTGCCAAACTCATTGGAAGGCAAGCATGCGGATACTCAAGTATGTGAAAGGAGCCACTGATTATGGTATTCTTTATGAAGAAGGATCATCTCTAGTCGGATACTGTGACTCAGATTGGGCAGGAGATATTGATATTAGAAAATCAGTTTTTGGATATTGTTTTTCTTTAGGATTAGGGATTTTCTCTTGGATCAGTAAGAAGCAACTGACTGTAGCATTATCTTCTACTGAAGCTGAGTACAAAGCTGCATGCGTTGCAGCATGTGAAGCAGTATGGTTGAGGAGGATCCTATGGCACATAGGAATACAAGGACAGGAGGCTACAGAGTTGAAGTGTGACAACCAAAGTTGAATGGCCATCGCCAAAAATCCTCTTTTCCATGCACGTACCAAGCACATAGAAATTCAGTATCACTATGTGTGTGAGTTGATTGAGGACGGGGTCGTGGAGATAACCTATTGCCCTACTTAAGAAAATGGAGCAGACATCTTCACCAAGGCTCTTGGGAGAGAGCAACTTCTTCGACACTTTCCAAAGCTTGGGATTGGACCAAGAAGGTAGTTCACCATCGGGTGGACATTGAGGGGGGGTGTTAGATATGCTCAATACTCCACCCTCATGTGACCACAAATGATCCATGGTGCTCTAATTTGTAAGGCTCCCATTATGAGGAGAAGCCATTATGAGAGCCTAGACATTTGTGGAACCCTAACTTCCAAGTTAGATGAGGTCTATGTGTGACCATTGATGGTTGTAGATGATCTTTTTGAGCCTAGCCGTTAGGTTAGGTAGGGCATAAACTTCCAGGCCATTAGGTTGCCATTTAAGGTGAAAATAAAGGCCCTGTGGCGTCGTGTGGTTTCCCCATAGAACCTTAATGGGAGGAGTGCAGAGGGGGGCTTGCCCCCTTCTGCGGGGTCCGGGGGGCCTATACCCTCGGCCCGTAGGGCCGAGACGATAGGACTTCTGGTCGTGGAGATATTGTCGGATAATATATTTTACCGACTATTTTGTATCTCCCGACTACGTTAATCTATACCGAACGGCCTTGTAAAAGCTATATAAGCATGGCCCAGGTTGAGCTTTACATAGCATTGCACACTAGTAAGCCCTTCATCTAGAGTCTATCTAGATCGCCATCTAAGCTCCACAATGGGAGTGCACGGGTGTACAGAACCATCATTGTAATTGCATTACGCTCGGCAATCTGAGAATTTGAGTTCTCTATCTCTCAGTCTGCGTCTATCTTTGTCTGCGTTTTTCTCTCAACTCTGTCTACAGGTCTATTCCGATGTGTTGTTATTTTCTTACATCTCATTTGTCAAGAAAGAACACCTGAAGAGAACTCTACTATGTGTTACTCTACAGTAGCACCTAGATGGAGTATGCCTCTAGTAAAATTCTTGAAAACACAAGAGTACCCAGAAGGAGCTAGTTTGGCAAGAAAACGTGCCCTTGAGGAAAAAAGCAAAGATTATGTACTCGTAGGCAAGCAACTATTCAAGAGAGAAAGGGACAACCAATTAAGATTGTCCATCCATGAAGACGAGTATATTCCAGTCTTGGAAATGGCTCACACAGGAGCTGTCAGAGGACATTTCTCTGTAGATAAAACGGCAAAAATGATTCTCTTTGCTGGATTGTGGTGGCCAATGCTATATCAGGATGCAGCTACATATGTCCAAGGATGTGATACTTGTCAACAAACAAAGTATCCTATTAGAAGAGATGAAATGCCATTATGACCTATGACAAGTGTCAGAGCATTTACCAAATGGGGAATAGATTTTGTACGACCTATTAGCCCACCGGTGAAAGGTTCTCATGTCGAGTATATAATTGTCCCAACCGACTATTTGACCGAATGGGTAGAAGCCAAGGCAACTAAGAAGAACAATGCAAGGACCATGGCTAAGTTTCTCTTTGAGAACATATTCACTAGATTTGGATTGCCAATAGAAATAGTGAGTGATAGAGGCACACACTTCATCAATGAAGTAATAGAAGCCTTGATTAATGAATTCCTAGTGATTCACAAGAAATCAGCTCCCTATCACCCACAAGCCAATGGACAGGCTGAAAGTTCTAATAAGACCTTATGTATAGTGCTTACGAAAATAGTTAATAATGGAAGATCTAATTGGGACAAGCAGTTACATCATGCTTTATGGGCATTCAGAGTAGCATACAAGAAAGCTATAGAAGCTACTCCTTTTAATCTAGTGTACGGCTAGAATGCCATCTTACCAATACATTTTCTAGTTCCTACTCTTAGAGTAGCATCAATCTATGAATGGACTTTTAGATTAAGGGCTGATTAGCAATGGACCAATGAGGAGAGGATGGTGGCCATAGTCTACTTCCTTAATCAGCTAGACTAGGCATAGGCTTCCCTTGTTTTTGAGTGGTCAAAAAGGATAAAACCACCTAGAACTAGTGTGTTTGGTTGTTTGAATGGTTTTTAGAAGCTCGACCATCAATTACATCTGTTGGATTCATATGATCTCCAATGGCGTAGATTTATTTCTTCATAAAATATGCGACATCATTTATGGACCATTCTATTTGGGTCTCCATCCGACGATTCTATTTGAAAGAAAGGTAGATTTGGCACTTAAAATACTCACCATTGGATCTCTAGATGATCCAATGGTTGAAGACATCTTAGCACATGGAAAAGCGAATTTTGATGCACATTGTTAGATGCAAGGGTCATCGAATGGCTCTGATTAGCTTTCAAAATGAGCTCAGCTTGGAATACGGCTATTCGTTCAATTCAACAGTGATCTAATGGCTAAGAAGGCATCTGAAAATCAGCTCAGCGCCATTCACGCGATGTCGTCGGATTTGAGAGAGATCTAATGGCTGATAGAGACTGCAGAAATGTGCTCAGCCCCGTTCGCATTGCACCGTTGGATGTTTGAAGATCTAAAGGATGAGATTTCTATAGAGAGAGTGCAAAAAGATCACATGAGATGATTCTCCTACGTCCCACACTTGTCAGACCCTCTCTCTCTCTAGAATTATAACGTTTTTAATTCTAGCCATTGGATTGAAGCATCGAAAGGTGACAAAATTTTAATTTTTTGGATTCAAAAAGAAACGTCGAACAAATATTATTTTATTGCAAAAAACCATTAGTTATTTTGTGCACCAACTTAATCCCCTAGATTAAGCTTTTTAATCCCTAAAAATTAGGAATCCTTACAAGGCCCATGCAGGGCTCATTTTTTCCCCTAATGAATTG
Source organism: Ceratopteris richardii (assembly GCA_020310875.1). Taxonomy (NCBI): domain Eukaryota; kingdom Viridiplantae; phylum Streptophyta; class Polypodiopsida; order Polypodiales; family Pteridaceae; genus Ceratopteris; species Ceratopteris richardii. Next base: position 54,252,981 of record CM035436.1, on the reverse strand, counting down.
GGCCGAATCGAGAAGCTACATGAAACTAGATTACAAGTCGTAGCAGGCATTTATGCTGCAAAAAGGCGACAAAAAGCATACTTTGATGCTCATATCAAGGATAAAGGTTTGAAAGAAGGAGATTTAGTCCTGGTGTATACTTTAAAGCAACATGCAAAAAAGCGGCAAAAAAGAGGATATGGTCCCTTGGTGATCAATCGCATATCAACTAGTGGAGCTATCAACTTAGCAACCCTAGATGGAGAAGTCCTGCGAAGCTATATAAGTGGCTGTCAAGTGGAGAAGTATTTAGAGCCATTAATAGAGGAGATGCTATCAAGACTTCTAGCAACAAAGAGTAGATGAGAAGAAGACAAAAAAATAATTGAGGAAGCACGATAAGAAGCCCTAGAACGAATAAGGAAACAAAAGGAGTGGATGAGAGAAAGGGATGAGAGATACCACCAAGGTGAAGAACCCATCCCAATGGCTAACTTTAGGGCCTCAAAAACCCTAGGACATCAAGTGAGGCAACCATATTTGAACTTAGGAGTGGGAATAGAGGAGTATCAACTGGTGGATGCCCTCATTGACACAGGAGCAGCTATCAGCTGCATTAGATCCTCTTTAACTCATCAGCTCAAAGCCCAATTACATCCAACCAAAGCACATCTGATTGGAATAGGAGGCAATGTTATTGAAGGCATAGGCGAGATTACCTTATCATTGCACCTAGGAAATAACACAATGCAACAAGAACTATTAGTGTGCCACAATCAAAATCTATTAGAAGAACTTATGTTAGGTCAAGATTGGATATACGAATATGAAGTAACCATCCAACTAGCCTTAGGCTACATCTCAGCCAAGATAGAGCATCGAGAAGTGTTTAGTTTATGAGATGAAAGACCAGACAGATCAACTTGCTTAGCTCTAAGAGATCAATTAAGCATGCATGAAGGTGATTGTGCCTCTACCTCTACTATGGAACCCTCACCTCCAAGTACTTCACCTGTGTTTACACCATTTATGAATGTCACACCTCCTCCTCATCATCCATTTGATCTTTCAACTAACATCATTTCCATTGAGAGCCATAGTGAGGAATTGAGCCCAAGAGCGACTAGACAGAGTAATCAACCCAAAACTTCCCACATTAGAATATATCCCATTCAAGGAACTAGACAGGCATGGATTCGGTAAGATCAAGTAACAGCATATCATCAACAACAAATCTATCACCTACAAAGGAACCAACAACATGTCAAGACCACAAGGCAAGATAGATCACTAGATTTACAGAAGATTGTTCAATTATGGATCCCAAAGAAATTGATTACTGCTCAACCCTCAAGAACGCAAATATGGATTCCCAAATCAACTATGCCAACGAAGAAAACTAAACTGAAAACACAAGTCACTCAGAGAATTGTTCGATCCATGGATCAATTGGAAATAAGTCATGCAACAACTTTAACACTAATTGTGGTATGCTTTAAGTGCAGATGGCATCATCTCATTCAGAAGCTACGCATGAAGAAGAGGTCCTAGTTCTTCCTTTGGAGTCCATTAGAAAAGCAAGAGGTCATTGGTTCCGCGAAGACCAACCAGTGGCAGACCTTATCTTTTTGGTCACAATCAAGATTATGTACAGAGACCATCAATTTCCATTGATGTCGCAGGATTTCCAAACTCTACAACATGGATTACCAAGCATTACAGATGTATGGACAAGGACAAGAATTGATGCATTTTTATGACTTCTAATTTATCTATCAGATTTTCAATAATGTACCCAAGTAATGGACATGCTGCAGGCAGCAGTGGATATGCCCTCAGTACTAGAAGCTACAGTTCTTAACAAAATTGGAGAATGGAAACATGTTCGATTTATGCATGAACTCATCAACAAAGCTTTTGGATGGAATCAAGATGGCCTAACAAATCTCAAAAATGAATGTCATGACGCTAAAAAGAAAACCTTTATGGAAATCAACAGGACGGATATTAAAGAGTCAATTCGTGTGGTGCATCAACAATTTTGTTTCCCAATCATGAACAGATATACAACACCTCAAAAGATTGTAGTTCAATTGTTATCTCATGCTATGAGGCAAATCGAGAACAAAGTCAACTTTACACCATACATATAGGAATGATTATTAGAAGCTAAGAAGAAATGGGACCATAAGAAGTTTTTGAATGGAAGATCTGCCTTGAAACTACTGATCTACGAAGTAGAAATGAAGGACTTCTTATTATTAATGCCAACCTCTATTGAAATGGCAAGATACCTGAAGTCTGCAAGAATTCCAAAGAAGAAGAAAGCCTCTACATCAGGAGAACAAGTTGGAACAAGTTCAAGAACTATGATGCATGGAGCCCAGCGGGCTAGAGAAGAAGAAGCACAGGAGACCCCCAATCTAAACGAACACATCTACTACCATGGATCTTGTTAACTCAACCTCCAATAACACAAAGGGCTCTATCAATCGCTTTATTAGAAAAAACACTACTTACATGTAAGGCCAAGTAAATCTTACTGCACAAGGACACCATACATGCGGTCCATACGCTTGCAAAAAAAGAGTCAAAAAGGCCACAACCCATCACAAGCCGCGAGATACAAGGAATTGGGACTTGAAGATTCAAGTTCCAATGATGAATCTATTCATGAACAAGATACATTGGACACAGATATAAGAACGGAGACGAATGATGAAGATTGGACAGAGATTCATCAAGTCCAAACCATCCCCAAAAATCAAAATCCACAAGTACAAAATCAGGAGGCACCATCTGAATAAAGGCACATCATCCAGTTGAATACCCAGTCCAAGATCAGTGTAAAAGAAGCATCTCCACTAAAACCAAATGTGGTACCACCCATGAAAGACGAATTGCAAAGGAAGCTAGAAAAAGAGGTACTATCTCAACAAACCCCGATAAAAACTGTGATTGAGATTCCAGGTGATACGCGACAAGGGAAGGGAGTAACTAAAGAGGCTGAGTCAACGATACAGCTACATATTCGACAACCCCACCAAACAACACTACACGTGGCACAAGGAAAGGACGTTACCACAAGTGAAGAACCTATTATACCGCAAACTTGGTTAAATGTGGATGTAGCTCAATTAAAGCCTGTAGTGAAGCAAATGATACAAACAGCCATTGACACGCAACAACAAATAGCTTGAAACGGATGCAGACTATGACAAGGCTATGAGGGAGCGAAGCCAATTCCAGGTGATGAGTGAAAACTTGTGTGCACAATTACTTCAACTTCAACAGGCACTCTCAGCCAAGGAATCAAAAGTCAAAGAAGGCATGAAACAATGCATTGCGCTAACACAGGAGAACCAAGAGCTCCAAAACAAACTCACAAAGCTACAAAGAAAATATGAAGCTGGTAAAGCGGAGAAGGCAAGAGTGAATGCTAGAAGTAAGCTGCATGAAAATAAAATCAAAGTATACATGGAGGAAGCAGACAATTTAAGAAATAGAAATAAAGAGTTTGTTAAACTAGTACTAGAATAAAACTGCCACTCAGTTCTTGGGATGGTCAAGGGTATGTATTACAGAGGCCTTATATTTATTTTCCCAATTCAAACATTCAAGACACTGTGTTCTTCATTACCTTACTCTAACGATTCCAATAGACTTAACTACTAATTTCATCAACAAGTTACTCAACAATCACGAAGTATTTGTCGCAACCAAAATATACAGGTTCCTTACTAACGATTAACATGCCACCACAATTAACTTATACTTCACCAATGAACGCAGAACATAGACAAGAACACCACATTAACTCAGTATAAAAAACAGTAAGACAGTAATACAACAATATAAGTAAATTGCACTGGAACCAGTCCATAGGCACACCGCCTAGACCCACAGTCTGGCATGTTCTCTCTGCCTCCTGCTTCCATGCGTTCTTTCATAATCAAAGGGTTACAACTATTACGCTACATCCTTTCGATGTGCATCCTTTCCAATTACATTTTCCAATAATAATAATAATTACATTTTGTTTTGACGGCGTAACACTGGCACGCACGGTGGACTCGAACCCAAAATTATGTGTTACAAAAAAGAGCTAGGAATTATCAATGATGCCCTAAATATACATAGCATGGGCTTATTTAAATGTACAGACTATCTTCTGTTTCAAGGACTCTAACATCTCTTGGAGAACATGTGGTTCTACCAAATGAGCATCGGTACACACCGAGCTAGAAGCAATAACTTGGGAAAGCAAAATTTCACTCTGTTTCTGCAAAAATGCTTCTTGTAAATAAGAATCATTGGTCATGGTTGTATCTCTATGTAACTTGGCATCAGCAATTTTTGCATCAATGCGTGACAAATGATCCTGCTAAATACCAAGTTGCTTTTCTCGTCGCTCCAACTCTTGCTACTGAAATTGCATTTTTTGGAAAAAGTTGTGGCATTCCTTTTGTATGGCTTCAATTTCCTTCTTTAACTTAGCTATACACCCAATCTCTTCATCCAATACTTGACCTTTTTAAAACAGTTCCTCTGTAACTTTCTTCAGCTCTACTTCACCTTGTAGCACTTTGTAGGACAATACCTGATAGGCATGTTCCACAGTTATGAATTTGGTGTGAGTATTGTCTACATCACAACCGAGAGCTTTCATGGCATCATCTTTATCCATCACTGCCTGTTTGAGCAGGGCAATCTTTGCATCTCTGGTCATAACAATTTCTTCCTTCATTGTTACCTGTTCATGTAATACTGTTACTTGTTCCTGTAATAGACATGCATTGCCCTTAACCGCCAAAATCTCTTCCTGCAGAGGAGTGATGTTGGCTTCCAACATATCCAACTTTGCTTGATATTTAGTGCAGAGAGATTGGTGAGCATCATGTAATTGAGTAGGGAGTCGCTTGGATAAGTGCAGGAGAAAATCACCAATTTGGGCTAACTAGGCAAACGAATCCGGTACTAAAAAAGTTGATACTAGTCGAGAGGGGTGAGCAGAGACCATAGCTGAAGAGGAAGGTGGAGAGTAATTGGGAGAAGAGGGAATAGGGTGAGAGTGGGATACTACCATCGAATGATTAGGTGAAGAGGGGAGTAGCGGAGGATTAGGAGGTAAGGGAACCCGAGAAGGTGAAGGAGGAGGGGTTACCAGGTGTGTGGTATGGGTATATTTGACCGTATCCTTCGGTGAGGATGGAGGCACATTGGATTCCACGTTATCCGGTTCGGCTTCCTGATGAACAAGGGACTCCTCAATATGCTTTTGCACAGTTTGATGAAGGGTTTCCACCACTGTTTCTTGCATTGTGTCAAGAACCTCCTTCTGTTGCTGATCGGCCATCTCAGTGTGTTGAGCGTCTTCCATAACTGTATCTTTGACGGTTTGATCTTTAGGTGAGGGTGGAGTGGAAGTTGTATGCAGGGATGAGGTTGTGTCCTGAAGAAGTACTTTAGTGGAAGAAACCTAGGCTTGACTCTCGGAAGGGCTGACTTTCCTACGTTTCTCCCAAAAAAATTTGAAAAAGACCTTCATCGTCATCATCCAAGCCCATGACCTGCCCAGATTCTTCACGCAATAGGAGGGTATTCATCAGAGGATTCAGAATAGGTGGGACGACGGGAGGAGAAAAGAAAGAAGGTGAGGTACACGGGTACAAGGGCAATCACCTTTGGCTATCTTTCACATAATGGCTTGACACTCACGGTGAATTTGCCAAAAGAAAAATAATGCCCAGTTAATAGATTCTCAGGAAGCACCCTCAATTAGGGAATAGAACGGGCGAGATATACCATACATACATTTTTGGAGATTGAGGGCAGCTACGAAAAATTGAAGGGTGGAACATTCGGGTTTGGGTCGGCAGCGGATGGCAAACTCGTTGGTAACTACTTCATCGTGGCCATTGGAAGGAGAGGGACCTCACTATGTCTGTATTGGGGAAGATGGAACCGTTCGACTATAGTGTTGAGAGTAACAATTGTGCATGGATTTAGACAAGTAAGAATCCAGCAGGTTTCCATCTAGGGGGTATCGGCAATGGCTGTAATTACTTGGCCGAAATAGGGATGACATTCGACTGAATGTCAAGGCAACTCGATGAGCGCCAATAACCCGCGAGGACGAAGGAAATCACTCAGTTCAGAAGAGAGATCGGCACGGAAGGTGGTGACATGGGCAAGAGCTTCCATGGTGGAGGAGCGTAAATCGAATACACAACATGCAGAATACATAGAGCACAAGAATGCAATAACGAAAAAAAGGACGAGGACCCCGGTTAATTAAAAACGTAGGGTGAAAGCACGAGTATGAAACGGAATCATCACCAGTGGAGGGAAACATGCATGCATGATGATGACATAAGCGCATTAAGAAATTCCCAATCATGAAGGGTGGTATCCAATCATGGATAATTAATCAAAATGGGAAGATTACGATCAAGTGGTCAATTGAAATGTGTGTAATGTAGACAGTGGTCGAAGATACAAACCAAACATGATCCCCATGAATATAAATAAAACAGACACAAAGTTAAGATGAAGTAGACGGCAGGCAATACAAACGAAGTTTTGATCCATTGATGGGTTTAGGGAGTAGAGTACCAGTTAGAGTAGATAACCAAAAAGTAGCCAGACCGATCTATTCTGCAATACGATAGGGACCAAAGCAATGAAGTTTGAACTTGTTGGCCGAATGATTAGACTTAGCATTGTAAAAAAGAACCAATTGTCCATTGGTAAAGATAGGAGTCCTGAGGAATCGATCATGGGTTTTAGCTTGCCGTATTTGAACTTCTTGAAGAACCAGAAAAGTTTCAAGACACTGTTCATCTAGGGATCGCAACACATCCAACCGGAAAGGGGGGACTCTTCGGGTAATAACTTATGTTCCAATGCCATACGTAAGCTAGGTACCACCAATTCCATAGGTGCAATTGCCTCCAAACCATATGCCAGTTTAAAAGGAGTACTTCCGATATCAACTTTATAAGTAGTGCAGTAAGCCCATAACACCGAAGGAAGGAATTGATCCCATCGCTCCAGACATTCCAGCACCAGTTTCTTTAGCTTGTTAAGAAGGTTTTTAATGGTACTTTCGGCCAAACCATTCGCATGAGGATAGTAATGGGAACTAAATTTATGGACAATTGTAAAGGTTCGGGTGAGCACTTGCATTAAGGTGTTAGAAAAATGAGTACCTTGATCAGAAACAATCTCCAAAGGGAGCCCATAACGAGAAAAAACATCACTCATAAAAAATTTAGCGGCCACCGAAGCAGTTGCTTACCATAAAGCCCAGGCTTCAGCCCAACGAGTAGCATAGTCAGTACAGGTAAGAATATACCGATGATTGGTGACCGTAGCATGAGGAGTAATGGGAGCAATAAAATCCAATCCCCACTTTTGAAAAGGCTCAAGAGGAAGGATAGACTGAAGCAGAAAATGATGCCATTGTAAAGGTTTTCCAGAGCGTTGGCAAGCATCACACTATTGGACATAAGTAGCAAGATCGCGATGCATAGTGGGTCACCATAATCCACTATGCAAAATTTTTTGGTATGTAAGATCTACCAAAAAATGGCCACTGGATGGAGCAGAATGAGCCATTATAATTACAGAAGAAACTTCATCTGGTGGGATACATCGTAAAAGCATGCCATATGCGTCCCTATAATACAATTGTCCCAGAATTATGCGAAATTGATGACTATACATGGCCAATTTATGGCTAGCAGACGTTGAAGTATTATTCGGGAAACATCGGCTAGTTAGAAAAATCATAAGGATATCATAATACGAAGGTGCCACAGGTAGCACCTAGGAATCATCCTGAACCAAATCAGCCGCATGAATGGCTGGAGTGATATCATTAGTACCACTGGGGAGCTCACCAGAATCAAGTCGTAACAGAAAATTGACAAGAGCATGTGCTGACCATGGGCAATGTATAACCTCATAATCAAATTCTTGCAGCAATAGCACCCACCAAGCTAATCTACCCCCTAAATGTTTCTGGCGTACAAGATAAACCAGAGCCACATGATCCACATGGAAGGTAAATGGGCATCCCAACAAATAGTGTCGGAATTTGTTCATCAAATAAACTAAACCAAGGCATTCGCGTTCAGTCACAGAATAATTCCGTTCAGCATCGGCTAATCATCGATTGGCATAACAAATAGGGCAAAACCACCTGTCTTGTTGCTACATTAACACACTGCCTATTGCAATGTCAGAGGTGTCCACAAAGACATGGAGCGGGAGTTGCAAGTTCGGTGCTTCCAGAATAGGAGCGAATGTTAAGAGCATTTTCAGGCGATCAAATGCAAGTTGGCATTCCTACGTCCACGCAAACTATTGAGGATTGCTAGTAATCAGGCGATTAGGTGGCATAGCCACATGAGCGAGTCATCGGAGATGTCGTCCATGCCATCGTATTTGTCCAAGGAATCTCATAACTTCCTTTGGTGTCGTAGGGGCAGGTGCATTCAACACTGTGTTCACTTTATCAGGGTCCACTTGAATGCCCTATTGTGAAATAATATGATTGAGCAGTTTGCCACAAGAAATTGAAAAGATGGATTTGTTGGGATTTAAGCAAAGATGGAACTCCTGCCACTTGGAAAAGCAGCAACGTAGGTGATAGAGGTGAGCCGATGCATCACCAGATAACAAAAAATCATCCAAATGCACCCCCATAAATGTAGTTAATTAGGGAGAAAAAAAATTTGCATGCACCGTTGAAAGGTGATGGGAGCATTGCAGAGACCGAACCACATCAGCGTACAAGCATATACGCCCCAATTCGTAATAAATGCCATCTTGGGAATATCCATTTCATCCATGTGTACATGATTGTAGCCACTATAACCATCTAGATATAATACATTTCTCGTTGAGCAACATCATCTAGCATGGTATCCAGGAAGGGAAGTGGAAATGGATTAGGCACCATCACTGCATTCAACTTTCGGTAATCCACACAGATATGTAATTGCTTGTTTGGGTCCAAACCTTTCATCTCGTGATAATCCCATGCAAATACATCAGCAAATTCCTTCAACAGTTGTAGTAAATCATCTTGAAAAGTTTTCAATAAACCAACGTTAAGCTTGATCGGCTACAGATTAGCCTCATCTCCCAAATTACAAGTGATTAGTTGATCTTCCGATACATAAACTATAAGGGCATGGAGATATTCTCAGACGGATGGAGTAATTGGTGCATATTAGTGGCATCCAAAACCTGATCCATAACTGGTTCCAATCCTTCGATAAGGGGAACTACTGTACAAGCGGCCAGAGTCCAATTATCCACGATGTCCTGTAAATCAACGGTACCAAATGCTAACAAATCCCTGTTAGCATTTAGAAAAGCTTCTTCTTCATCATGTGAAAGTCCATCCAACATATGCATAGGTTCTGCCATGTAAGATTGAGCATGAAGGTCACAGGGCTTCATATCATCCAAGGGTACCACATATTTTCGATGATTGCTTTTGAAAATAAGTTCATGTGCAGACCAATCGTGTAACAATTTTGCTTGTTTCAACTAGGGCCTCCTGAATAGTAAGTTGTAATCTAGACTTGATTCAGTTAATTCCAAAACAACAAAAAGTCATTTTGAACACTGCTCCTCATAGGGTAATGGGTATATCACACACCAAACCCACTGAATGTACCCTAGATTGATCATCCATTCTTACAAAAAACTAGACGGGTTTGATCTCAGTCCATCTTAAGTTTTTATAGAGTGCAATTGTGGCAATATTAACACCTAAGCCTCTGTCAATTAATACTTGCATAATTTTGTGGTTTTTATACCATAGCATAATTAAAGGAACAGCATGGTCCACCGTAGAATCAAGTTTCGGACTGATGGTTGCTATGGTAGGCATGCATGAAGATCTTGGATTGATTTGTTGCTGAAATTGTTGTTGCATACCAGGGAACAATGCTAACAATTGCCCCAACGGTATCGTAATAGATGCTTTTGATAAAATATTCCTCATAGAATCAAAATTAGATGTACCCGATATTAAGTCCGGTGTGTCCTCCGACGACAATCGGATTGGATTTCTAGCTTCTGGTGGTTTCTCCTATATTGTTTCTTGGACCACTGGTACCGGATCGGGAAAAATAGTTGGCTCTTGACTTGCCCACATGCTAGCTTTAGTAAGCATTCTGTGTTGTTCTCAACTGCCCGCCTCAAAAATCTCAACAGTTGGTTGCAACTTCTTACCAAACCGTGTTTGAACTGCTAAAGCTTGGGTATCTACCGCTGAGATGTATACCATATTTGTCATTGGATCCTGTCATTCTTTTCTTCGCTTATCATATTCGGATGCTTCTTTGCAATATCTACAGATATGTCCAATTTCACCACAAAAAGGGCATCTTGGTGGTCAAGGAGACACACCTTCACCCCATTGGCCCAAATTCCATCGGGTCTATCCAAAATTGTTTGGTCGTGGTCCTTTGTAGGTTTTGTAACTTTGATAAGAGGTATTTCTCAAATGTGGTGGTACATAGTGGGTAGCATGTTGTCCCTACTCTTGTATTATGGCATTTAAGGTCAGTCTGGTCTGCACTTTAGCATTGTATGGAAAAGTTTCGGTGGAATGACTACAAATTGCACAATACATTTGATTTATTGCACACGCTGAAGTGGTATGTCTTTGGTGCAATATACTTGTTTCAGTGGTTCATCGTTCGTGCTCTTGGAAGCCTTTAACCAATCCAAATCTTCAGTAAAACCACCAACTTTATGCTCCATCTGTAATGCCATGGCAATGACTGCATCCAAGGTCATGCCGCCCACACATCATATAATCATAACTTGTTTGAGTTGGGGGTTTAATCTTTTGATGAACCATTGGGTACTCACATCATCCGATAGATTAACGTTGCATACTCTTGCACACTCTGATGTGGTTTCTGTCTATTGTTTTGTAAATAATCAAAGATTTCAGCCGCATTTTTCTTTAATCAAAAACGTTGTAAAAAGGCATTCTTAACATCGTCATATCGACCGAAATGATTAATATCATATTTGGTTAACCAACGAGCAGCTTCATTAACAAGGGTAGATTGAAACACTATAGCCTTATATGTGGGATCCGCTGGATAGTTGACTATAACATAATTAATTTCAAAAGTACGAACATGAGCATCAGGATCATCACCTGGAAATCCACCAAATTTTGTATACGTAACTCCGATAGGTACCGATCATGGGGGTATAATCTACTGCTGATGTTGTTGTTGATGATGTTGTTGTTGTTGTTGTTGTTGTTGTTGTTGTTGTTGTTGTTGTTGTTGTTGTTGTTGTTGTTGTTGTTGGTGGTGGTGGTGTTGTTGCTTATGTTGTTGTTGCATACTACTCATGTTGTCTAAATCAAGAGGAAGCATCACTTCGGAATGATTTGAACAAGTTGATCCTGATTGTTGTTGGGTCGTATAGCCACTTTGCCAATTCTTCGGTCATATGATATCATTCAGTCGATCACACATGTCTAAATTCAATTTCCATTCCTCTCAATTCATGTCTACGATGAACTTTTCACCAGAACTTTCATCCACCAATACACTAGTTTCACCAAAATCCAAACCAAAAATTGAGCTGTCATCAAAATTCACCAAACTGTCATCGAAATTCACCAAACTATCATCGGAATTCGCCAAACTTTCACCGAAATTCACCAGACTATCACCGGAATTGCGACTGCTCCACTGGCCGTACTTATAGCAGATGGGATTGGTTGGACTTCTGGTATACTCTATAGTCCTTGAAAAAGAAAATACTAAGCTGCCACTCCACGAGCCCATATATCTTGCTTTTCTTTCGATGATTGTCCTTCAGCACTACCACCCGAGGGCGTTCCCAATGTGCTAAGAACTTGCCAGGGATGCTGATCACTTCTGTACTTCGGGTAAGCTTCTCCGGAACACATTATAGGCATATATCATAGGATTCTTTCTTCCAACCTTAATCTTTTCTCAGACTGGCTACTCCATGCTCGATGGCTAGTGCCAGTGTTAAATTAGTGTTAAACTAGTACTGGAATAAAACTGCCACTAGGTTCTTGGGATGGTCAAGGGTCTGTATTACAAAGGCCCTATATTTATTTTCCCAATTCAAACATTCACGGCATTGTGTTCTTCATTACCTTACTCTAATGACTCCAACAGACTTAACTACTAATTTCATCAACAAGTTACTCAACAATCACGAAGTATTTGCCGCAACCGAACTATACAGGTTCCTTATTGACGATTAACGCACCACCATAATTAACTTATACTTCACCAATGAACACAAAAAGTAGACAAGATCATCACATTAACTCGGTATCAAAAACAATAAGAGAGTAATACAACAAGATAAGTAAATTGCATTGAAACCAATTTGCAGGCACACCGTCCAGACCCACAGTCCGTCGTGTTCTCTCTGCCTCCCATTTCCATGTGTCCTTTCATTATCAAAGGGTTACAACTATTACGCTACATCCTTTTGATGTGCGTCCTTTCCAATTACGTTTTCCAATAATGATAATTACATTCCGTTCCGGTGGCCTAATGAGCGTATGACTGCCATACTATGCAACCAACCCATAGAAACACAAGCAGCGACCGCAAGTGACACAAAGGCATTGGAAGATCAAATTGCCAAGTATGAAGATCAGCTAAAACAAGAGCAAGCTATCAGTGAAGAATGGTAAAGAAGGTATACGCATGACACTAACGAACTCAGGAAGCGATGGAAATCGGCTGAAGACAAACTTCTTATGGTCTATAATGAAGACGCCGATCAAATAGCCGCCATAGGAAATGAACTTTTGACTACCAAAGAAGTATTAACAAAGGCTACCAATGAAATCAAAGAAAAGGATGAACTCATTGCACAATTAGAAGCTCAAATAAAACAACAATGAACAATCGGGACACCAGTAGAGCCACAACAAAGGAATCTTACTGACGAGGTAGAGGTACATCTCTATCTCCCCTAATCTATCATTCACCAATAAGAGAGCAGACGACGGAACCTAATGATGATCATTCAATGTTGTATATTGCAAAACTAGGTCATAGGGAACGGGCACTAGTGGTGTCCCGATTGACGGAAAATTTCAAAAATGAAGTGGTCAAAGTAATGAAAGAAGCAAAAATTAAAGGCAAAGACTTGGAACAGATAATAAAGCCGTTCAACATACCTTATGGGTTGTTGAAAGAGCAGACGTGCTGTTATATAAAGCAGATTACACAAAAAGATCCAGATGACCAGTTGAACTTCAAGAAAAACACCTTCTCTTACACTCAAGAAGAATTTGAAGCAGCACAACCATTATGGAGAAGGAAGTTTTTGGAAGAGAATCCAACATTACAGGTACATTGGCAAGCAACACCATATTTATTCCATGTGAATCCTTCTTTTTGCCCGACGCCGCGTCAACATGATATACAGGAATTTTTGGATTTACAAAGAACCGGTAAGCTCAATAAGCAATGGTTGAATTACCCTTTACTTCCAAGTCCGCTGCACAACTACTTACTGACTGAGGAATACATGGTGCGATCCATCGAGTTTTGGCTAAACTGCTATGCTACAGTACCCCATCTCGCAATAAAGATGACCAATAAAATCCTCAGTATGATACTCATAGTACTCAAAGTTTTTAAGCATGCAGAATACACATTTTGAATTTCATCGGTATTAACCAAGGCACAGATATCCTCATTTTTTATCTATATGTTATGCCAAGTCGTCCTACAATTATGGCATATTACTCCAACTTATGTTTTTGCCGAGCCCATACATGCAAACTTTTGAGGAAGCATGTTTTATAGGATTTTTTGAGATTGACTCAGAAATTTTCTTGAAGATGTCAATTAATCTAAATGCCAGACTTATGGCATATGAATTAAGCTTCTTTGCAGATCATAGATAGGCACCACATGAGGGTGTGAAAGCAGAACAATGGAAGCAACTCATGATACGTGAAGCCAATCTGCTTAATGAAACAGAGCAAAAGGTAGATAAGACATACTCCCGTCGACATCCAAAGCCTGTCGGGTAGAGTTCACGAGGGGGGTGGTGTTGAAGGAGATTCAAGCAAAAAGAAAAGAAGAAGAAAACCAAAAAAGAAGCTTCACTAAACAAAATCAATCTGAATCAACACTACAGGAAGCCCCGCAAGGGCACACAACATCCATCTCTGCACAAAGCCCTACAAGGGCACACAATAGTGGAAAGTATGCAACAAGCAAGGATGGATGAAGGCCAGCAACTACCCATGAAGAAGTGCAAGAAGATATCCGATAGATCCCAAGCCCCGGGAGGTGCTTCAACCTCTTGATCTTCAGGAGGTCTAGATCGAAGGCTGGAAATCCAAACCTTCATACCTTTCATATGGTGCTTGCAGTGCAAATACAAAGAGGTAATTGGTGAGCTAGACTACAAATCTATTGTAGTCCATCTCCACTGGTTGCATGTGTAGTGGAAAGAAAAGAAGAGGCCAAAACCAATGCAACAAGTCCCCAGTTATGATCAGTTCCTTGACCACTAGTAAAACTATATCATTACAACTTCCATAGGAGCTGGCAGTGGTCAACTATAACGAGGCTATGTGTTCATAAGGAACCAGATCAACTATAGGCACAGAACTAGAGACAAGAAGAAAATCCTATCAATGGATGATACAGACAAAGAGGGGGAGAGTGTTGCAGAGCAAAGAAGAGCAAAGATGCAGAGAAAAAGAAGGGCCCCAAAATTTTTCCGATTTGGACACTTTATTTTTGTAACATAGGCACTTTGTAATATATTTTCCGACGTAATTGCACTAGAGAAGTTCTCTAGATGCATATCCATAGATAATTGTATCATTACCCTTCTAAACTAGTAGGGAATTAGCCTTTTAGTCAATAAAGTGTCAGTCTCTTGTGTGAAAGGACCATTTTTAAGGCACATGTATGTAATTCATTTTGTGACTCTTTGTAAAGACTTTTTGCCATTGTGAGAATCAAGAGTATAGATTTTTCGAATTTGTGTCTTCTCCTCTCTGTATCTTCTTCCTTGTGAGCTTGCACGCATGTATGTAGCTTGAAAAGAGTGCTTTGAAGTGTTTTCTATCCATGGTAGTGCTTGTTTGTTGTTGGTAATGTGTGTGCAAAGTGTAGGAAGTGTTGAAGCATAGGTAGGTCAAACCCACGATTAGTATTTTGCTCATAGCAGGAAGCAAAAGTGTCAGAATCGAGTGAAAGTATGACCATTGGATGCGTCTTCTCAAGAGCTTCGAAATGAATCTACTGTTTACTATATTCGGAGTTTTTAGATGAGAGAAAAGCTCAATTTACTGTTGGCTACTACTCTAGGTGTCGCAAAACAATAGCCAACCATGAAAGCTTTGAATGTGATAGTTTACACTTGTTTGCATCTTTGTTAGTTCACATTTGCATTGACCGTCATTTGAATGCATGTCCTCATACACTCGGCTAGGTTATGATACTTCTTGGATTGATAATTAAAGCATGAATCCCCACTATATGCACTTGTAGGGGATTGAAGCATAGTCTCTTTCTCCTCAAGTCCATAAGTCGATACTTAGGTACACACGTTTTTTGATCCACATTGGATGAGCGCTATGCAAAGTCAAATTGGCCTCAAAAAGGAAATCTGCATCCGCCAATGGGCCTCCTAAACCTTGGAACCAATGAGAGTTGCGATGAACCCTTTCAGTATATCCCCTAGGAGGATCGTCAATTGGCATAGGTCCTAGAAATCCTTGAAATTTTGGCAGTTGTTCCGTGGGATGAGGCTCTGCCTGTAATTTGCCAATATTTGCCATGGGTACACTGGGGCCAGCTTCAGATGGTCCTTCTACCTGCATGATGAATGATGCGAGTGTGTAGCAGATCTGCTACCAAAGATTAACACATTAGTATGGAAAGTAATCATGATCCCATTAAAGTGAGACCGCAATCCCTTTCCATAACCAATGTGTAACCCGTGTAGCCGAGTGTTGTCATGTGGTTTATGGAATGATTGTTGCAAAACTAATGCAGGTCTCTAGACACCTGCTATTATTTGATATCTTTGAGACTTTGTAATCTCTCCTTCCTTGATCCTTATCCTAGGATTCTTGGGTCCGTATGTGAGAATAGGGACTATCGGCTTAGCCCATTCTAGTACTATCTCAAGGTTAAACAAATATGCATCTGGTAATTCATCTGCTATTCCTTGAGGAGCTTCTCCTGAGGTTAGTCTCGAGAGGTGGTCAGCTCTGAGATGTGTCTTTCCTTTCCTGACTACTACTTCAAAATCATACTCCATGAGTAATAGAAACCAACATATTAATCGTCCCGTGTTACATGGCTTATTGACTAAGTACAATAACGCTTGATTATCTGTAAAGAATTTGAACTTATTTGCCAACAAATAATGCCTGAATTTCTTTACTGCATAGATCATTCCTAATCCTTCTCTTTCCGTGGTGGTGTAATTTCTTTCTGTTGTGTTCAACTGTCTGCTTGCATAAGCTATGGGGAGATCTATATTACCTTCATTCGTGGGTTGTGCTAACACACATCCTATGGCATAGTTGGATGCATCCACATGTACATGGAATGGCTTACTCCAATCCGGGGTTGTCAATATAGGTGTTGAGCACAAACGCCATTTAAGTTCATTGAATGAATTCTCACATTCATCTGTCCAATCAAACTTGGTCAAAAGAGAGTACAGAGGCTTGGTTATGATTGCATACATGTGTATGAATCATCTGTAATAACCGTAATGACCCATGCTTGTACCTCTTTTATGTTAGTTGGTCTAGGTAGATCGGCAATTACCTTCACTTTTTCCTCATCCATCAAAATTCCATTCTTTGACACAATGTGTCCTAGAATTTTGTCTTGTCTGACCATGAAAATGCATTTTTCTGGGTTCAGACAAACCTGATATTCTCGACATTTGTCAAATACTTGCTTAACTCGAGGATATATGTCCACCTGATATTCGAATGAGCACATATGTCATCGACATAGACTTCCAAATTCTTGCATAAGAATTCCTTAAAAACATGACACAGGACTCGCTGGAAGGTGGCGGGTGCATTTGTCAAGCCAAATGGCATCACACGAAATGCAAACATGCCCCATTTTGTGGCAAAAGCCATCTTGTGATGCTCTTCTGGAGCAATGGCTACTTGATTATAGCCTCAAAACCCATCAAGAAAGTTGTAAACTTCCTTGCCCGCAACTCTCTCCAATAAGTGTTCCGTGATAGGAAGAGGATAGCTATCTCTAATCGTGGCGGCATTAACTTTTTTAAGGTTAATACACACATGCAATTTTCCATTCTTCTTGGGAAAAAACCACAATGGGTGATACCCATTCGGTATGCTCAATTTTGTAAATGAATCATGCTTCTATCAAACAATCTATTTCTTCTTTAATCTTCGTAGCGTAGTTATCATCGTACGTGTATGTTTTCTGTTTTGTTGTTTTTGCATCTGGAGTCATAGGGATTCTATGGGAACATATATCTGGGTCTACTCCTTTCAAGTCTTTGTAACTCCAAGCAAACACATCTCTATATTCGCGCAGTAGGGCAACCAACTCTTCTTCTTCTTCATTTGTCAAATCATGCCCTATGTATGTACATTTTTCTTCTTCTCCTTCTATGGCAACTATGATTTTTTTGTTTTTCTCTCAGTTCTCATATACTTCTCCAATGTCAGCTTTTTTGTTAGGCATTCGTACCATGATTCTTCTATCTTCTATTTCATACTTCTTGAAGTTCTCAGGAACCTCAAACAAGGATTCTTCTTCTTCTGACATGGTTTATTTCTTCTTTCTTTTCTTTCCTTCACTTTTAGTGGTCACTTGAGTGGCTAACCTCACCTCATTCATAATTTCTTGGTGTCTCTGAGGGTAAGTTTCTACTTCATAGAAATATTCTTCGTCTGATGCAAAGGGTGGCTCCATAATAATTGACTCTAGATAAAAGTCACTTGCATCCTCAAATGCATCAGTGCTCGGTTCACATTCTTCAATAAGAAAATCACACATTATTGGCTCTATCATGAAAACTGAGATGTCATAGCCATCCTCGTCATAGTGGGGTGTCCATTGTTCTTCACTGATGGCTACATCCATGGTTGCTAGGATTTCTGCCCAACCATGGGGTTCGAATTCCTCATCTGGAAATACTACAGGTGCGTAAGCTGGGTCTTGAATGATTCGTAGATGTTATGAACCTAAAGTTCTCGCTTTCAACCATCCAAGTTAAAGCTGTGTTCTTTAACGTTAGTCCAAAAGCATTATATTGCGTGAACATGTCTTCCCCTTGCTCTGCTCATAGCACTTGCTTAAATTCCGCAACATGATCATAGGGATCTCCTGTCCCATCAAAGTAGTTTTTCATGGATTTCACTAACTGAGTGGGTCTCAATGTCTTTGGATGCTCACGTGGTCTAGGTAGAGGAAAATCATCTCTACCACCTAGTATTCTAGGTTCTCTTTGTCTTTCCACTCTATCAGTGTCTATGGAGGTTCTATCTCTCCCTATGGGGTGAGTGAAACTTACTTCCGATCTTTCTTTGTTTTTTTCTCTTTGAGTGCCATGGGCTAAGGATGTTCCTGCCCCTTGATGGCTCGTGTTTAGATTTGCGTGTGATGGAGGGAACACTAACTCGCCTCCCCATGTATAGGTATTACTCGATTGGTCTGGTACCACAAATACTCTTTCTGAAGTCTCATCCAAGTATACAACCTTTTCGGGTGTATATAGGTCCTTGAATTCATAAACCGTGATGGATCCTACCTCACTAGGTTGTTCCGTTCTGTACCTCCAAAATTCTTCATCTGTCTCTTTATTCACAAACAACTCTATGCTTCGATTGTCCTGAGGGATCCACTCTGGAATTAGTACTCTTGTTAGTACAGATTTGCTTCTAGGTGTCCTAGGTTCTTCTAATGGTTCTTTTCCTTGGGCTCTCGCTTGCATTTCTAACTGAATTACGCCAAACTCATTGGTATTATTTGGTTGAGTACTTAAGATGTACATCGTTCCTTCTGTATGCATCTCTCTCAAATTTCACCACTGGACGTTCCAATCCAATGGGTTGATCAAGGTTGTGCATTTGCACCACTTGTCTTCGCAAACCATCCTCATAGATGCGAGCACCTAAGTGGTTGGTTCGGAGAAATTCTAATTGAGTTCTATAGGGTCCTTCGGGTCTTTCCAAATAAGCTATGTTTGACCCTCCTTCTGGTCTTTCTGTGCTAAAAGCCATTTCTGATTCACTCGTATCTAAGCTCAACTCGTAAGGATAACTATTATTCAATTGTTGAGCCCACGAACGTGCAGTAGTTCCTACACTCGCTTCTGATGATCTAAGGCTTCGTCGATCTGACTTGCCTATATGCTTGCCCGATCTAAGGTTCATGAATTTACTTCGCGATTCTTCTGATCGTCAATGATTCTTTTTTTCTTACTTTCTTGATTCTTTTTAAAATCCTTTAGATTCTTGTCTAGATGTATGCATCAGGAATCGTCTTTCCGTGGTACTTTTGAGTTCTCGTTCCATAAGACTTAAGTTCTTTCCTTTAGGTTTTCGTATCACACACCTTTACTTTAGTCTTGGACTTGATAAATTTAATCTCTTGAACTTGATCGTTCCTATCGTCGTTAATCTAACCCACAATGCTACTGTTTAGCCTAAGCTAATAATTGACTGAGGGGGTTGAGTATTCGTCCAACCTCAAGTCAATTGCTTTGGTTGCTCTGATGCCCAAGAAGTCGCACTTCCCAAGCCATGCGTTGTTCACTGCCTTGCCTTGATTGCCCTTGATTGTCCTTGCTAGACCTGTAAAAATCCAATATTAGACCTATTCACAATGGATGATCAAGCACTTTGATATATACACTTTTAGGTCCTTTTTTCCTTGGCCCAAAAGTGTATGTGAGCGTTCAGGCCCTCAGGGGTGAAAACTGACAAACAGGTTTTTCTCCAAATATGAGCTAAGGGGTCTCCTATGAGTGCAATAACCTAAAAATTTTCAAAAAATAGCCCCAAATTTGCCCAAAAAATCAAACCCTAAAAATTGTATTTGGGGTGGACAATCGCGATGGTCTGCAACAATCGCGATGGTCTGGGGCTGTCGCGATGGCTCAGGTTAACCGTCACGATGGCGTGGCACAATCGCAATGGTCCGAAGGTGAGAACTGTCACGATGGTCTGAAATGAACTGTCGCGATGGTGCAAAAATGAACCATCGCTATGGCTCGATCGGTGAACAATCGTGATGGTGTCGGTCAACGTTCAATGCAACAATCGCGATGGCGTGAGCCCGTCGCGATAGTCACGAGGCACGATGGCTTGAGCCAATCGCGATGGTCCAAATTTTGAGGCGCCGCGATGGTCTGAGGGTATCATCGCGATGGTTTGAGGGTATCATCGTGATGGTCTGAGGGTATCGTCGCAATGATCTAGGTTGCCATGTGGCAATGTCAACATGATGGCATGAGCCAATCGCGATGGCATGGGTTCGACAGGATGGTCGCGATGGTCAAGGACCGTCGCGATGGTTTAAATGAACCGTCGCGATGGCGTGAGACCGTCGCGATGGCATGAGACCGTCGCGATGGCGTGAGACCGTCGCGATGGCGTGAGACCGTCGCGATGGCGTGAGACCGTCGCGATGGTCCGGCCGAGCCATTGCAATGGCGTGAGCCAATCGCGATGGTGTGACACAATCGCGATGGTCTGATCCAATCACGATGGGCCACCAACATGCAAAGTTTTGAAATTCAGCAATGGATTCGTGTATGCACTTGTGTCGCCTACCTTGTGGTGTGGTCGCTTACCAAAAATGCCGAGGTTGGCAGACCATCACGATGGTCTGACACACACGGCAGATTTCTGATAGAAAGTGGCTTTTTACCTGTAGGAAGCCTTGCCGATGCTCTGGAGCACTGTACCGGCAAGAAAACTCAAAAGCACAAAAGCACATGCAAGCACACAAGCTCTCTCTCTCTCTCTCTTGCATGCACAAATGAGGGAAAATGAGGAGAATGGGTGGATATGGTGAATTTTTTTATTTTTTTGAAGTGGAAGAA
Organism: Ceratopteris richardii; assembly: GCA_020310875.1. NCBI lineage: Eukaryota > Viridiplantae > Streptophyta > Polypodiopsida > Polypodiales > Pteridaceae > Ceratopteris > Ceratopteris richardii. The sequence goes on along the minus strand of CM035436.1, from coordinate 54,231,870 downwards.
GATGATGCGGTGATGAAGATGGAGTGTGGGGGAGGTGAAAAACACCAAAAACTAAGTAAAAACAACAACAAAAACTGAAATTTTTACCTTCCAACGCCACTTCTTGCTATACTATTACCATCACACATTCCTTTTAGAATCCATCCCCGGCAACGGCGCCAAATTTGGTGTTGCTCTAGCACAATGGTGAGAACCACATTAAGAAGCTCCACCTCCTTAATGTCAATCTGCAGAAGAGATAGGAGTGATATGAAGATCGTGAATGTGAGATGAAGTGAGAGTGATGGTGAGAAGCATAGAGATGCACACACACATACACACACACACACAATGAAGAGAAAAGCAAGACACAATGGAAGGTAGGAAATCAACTCTATTAGTCAAGAACACTCTTACAAGCTACAAATAGCTCTAAGCTCTTCTCTACTCAAACAAGCTAACCTCAAAAATGAGCTCTCTAGCTCTTTTTATAGATTCTAGACTAGTTTTGACCGGTTTCACATCTCGTGATCGGCATAGTTAAAAAATACGTTCTAGGTGCTATTTGAAGGGGTAAACGGTATCTAAAAATAACCAAGATTGGTAGGCTCGTTCTACCTAAGCTCCTCAAGCTCGAGGACTCCTAGGCTTGCACAAAATGGAGCTATAAATTACAAAAAGGGTTTTTCTATGTTACATATGGTACAGAAGTGATAAAAATCACTGTTGGAGGTTTTTGAGAAGTATTTTGAAATATATTTGTTTGAAAAATTGATTCGACTAGCTCCCTGCTACTTTGTTGTGCTATGTCTTTACATGCTTCCACGTCGTCTATGCCTCTGGCTACTGCCAACAAGGTTAGAAGATATTTTTGCAAAAATCTCTGAGTCCATTTCAAAAAACCCTGCAAAAAATGCCTCTTCAAATGTCTACATATATGGACTTGGAAAAAACATGAGTCTTGAGTATATGGCCATGAGTTAATCGACTAGGTATCATCGATAAATAAAAAAGAGATCTGCTTTATCAAATTCCTCTTGAGTATAGGTAAATGTCTGCATGGTGAACTGTAGGTTGCTATCTGGTTCTTTATTTGTTGTGGTCTTTATGTATTGGCGTGTCTCTTCTTTGAGTAGCCCATAAGGTACGTTGAAAGGCTTCATCACTTGTTCTAGATTTTTGCTTTCAATCTGTGCTTTTCTCATTACTTGGATAACTTGTTCTTCAAAATCTTCAGTAAGCTAGGACACCAGTAGTGCCCGCTCATTTAGGCTAAGTTCTGCAATATCCCGAGTATGTCTCTCAGTGTTGGTTTATGTTTCCTCCCTTATCGGTGAATGATGTATGGGGGGGGGAAGAAGACTTACCTCTATCTCCTCAGTAGCCGTTGTGGAGTGTGGAACTACTGGTGTCCCCACATTTTCCTGTTGCTTGGTTCTTCCCCCGTCCATACGTCTCTTCCTTGTTCCACATGTATCGTCTCGTTGTGTGGTTGCCTTATTTGTAGCTGTACTTCTTGGTCTCTTCTTTCCTCTTCATTATGGGTTGATTTGATAGCACTCCCTTGAAATGTGACATCCAATAGAGAGGGTTTTGCTACCACCCTTATTGGTGTGAAGGGTTCGGATTCTTTCATTGTGTCTTCTACTCTTTCTGTTGATATATTTAGGTAGTGATGTGTGTGAACACACTAGGACCACCGGGGCACATTTTTCCCTCTTTAGGAGGTTTTTTTCCCCCGGCTTGTATATACGCCTATTGCCCTAATGGGCTACTTATCTTTGTACATTCTCTACTAATACATTCAGTATTGTGTGTTGTGCTCCAAGCTTCTTCTTCTTCCTTGTGTTGTTTGCGTGCTTCCGCAGATGTCTAACTCCAACAATTGGTATCAGAGCAGGTCATCGCTTCATCTAGGGCGCCGTCGACACTCCTCCAGTTGCAGTCTCAAAATCATACGAATTTTGGTAAACATACTCAGCGTGTTTTTGAGATCAAAACTGCTTTGCTCTGTGGTGCCAAAATCACGATCTGAGCTCGTTTCGGCCTTTGAATGCACTATCGCAGCGCTTGTGCAGGCTATTTCATCTTTTTGTGCCAAAGGCATATAACAATTTCTGTTCTCCAGTATAAGCATCTCGAAGTCTGCTACAGGTCTAGTGGAATTCATCTGGGCAGTTATGTTCAACTTTTTAAGATACAGTCAATTTTCTACATCAAGGTACTTTAGTCATCGGCCATGGCTGAAAGCAGTGATGTATTCCGTATGTTGGATGTTGAGGATAAGTTGGATGGTACCAACTACCCGTTATGGGCTTATATGATGTGACATGTGTTGGTTGCAAAAGGACTGTGGAACATTGTGCAGGGTGTCAAAAACGTCCTATCACACCTGCAACTGTTACAACTGTAGGTATTGAAGCTGATGCAGAAGGTGTCGAAGATGATGATATTCTATATATTCTTGTTCGTGCTGCCGTTTCTGCTGCACCTACTGTAGAGGAGATTCACTGGGATAGCAGAGATGCCCAGGCACATGCATTGATAGCTTTGTCTGTCAAACGTGCCATTATTCATCACATTCGCTCTTGTAGAACAGCTAAGGATGCTTGGGATACACTTACCACATTGTACCAAGCTAGGAATGAGGTTCGTGTTGCTTACCTCCAAAAACAGTTGGAGAGTGAGCACATGAATGAAGGTGATTCTATGGACAGTTTCCTAACGAAGATCAAAGACTTGAAGGAATAGCTGATTTCTACTGATGAGGTTATACCAGATAGCTCACTTGTGCAAACCGTTCTGAATGGTCTTCCTAATTCATATCAGAGTTTTGCTTCTACTCTTCGGTTGATGATGAAAGGCAATCCGAATGCCTTATCATTTGAGGACTTAGTCTCTGTTTTGTTGTAGGAAGATCAGTCCAGGCAGAACAGGTCCATTATGTGAGTTGCAGATCAAGCTTTCCTGGCTAGTCAGAAGGGCAAAAGAAAATGCAGCTCTTCAACTAGTAAGAAGAAATCTGCTAATTCTGCATATTCAAAGAAGGAAGATAAAGGTGAGAAGAAATCCTAAGTTTTTATAGAGTGCAATTGTGGCAATATTAACACCTGAGCCTGTGTCAATTAATACTTGCATAATTTTGTGGTTTTTATACCATAGCGTAATTAAAGGAACAGCATGGTCCACCGTAGAATCAAGTTTCCGACTGATGGTTGCTATGGTAGGCATGCATGAAGATCTTGGATTGATTTGTTGCTGAAATTGTTGTTGCATACCAGGGAACAATGCTAACAATTTCCCCAATGTTATCGTAATAGATGCTTTTCATAAAATATTCCACATAGAATCAAAATTAGACGTACCTGATATTAAGTCCGATGTGTCCTCCGATGTCAATTGGACTGGATTTCTATCTTCTGGTGGTTTCTTCTGTATTGTTTGTTGGACCAGTGGTACCCGATCGGGAAAAATAGTTGGCTCTTGACTTGCCCACATTCTAGCTTTAGTAAGCATTTTGTGTTGTTCTCAACTGCCTACCTCAAAAATCTCAGCAGCTGGTTGCAACTTCTTACCAGACCGTGTTTGAATTGCTACTGCTTGGGTATCTACCGTTGAGATGTATACCATATTTGCCATTGGATGTTGTCATTCTTTTCTTCGCTTATCATATTCGGATGATTCTTTGCAATATCTATGGATATGTCCAATTTCACCACAAAAATGGCATCTTGGTGGTGGAGGAGACACACCTTCACCCCATTGGCCCGAATTCCATCGGGTCTATCCAAAATTGTTTGGTCATGGTCCTTTGTAGGTTTTGTAACTTTGATAAGAGGTATTTCTCAAATGTGGTGGTACATAGTGGGTAGCATGTTGTCCCTTCTCCTGTATTATGGCATTTACGATCAGTCTAGTCTGCACTTTAGCATTTTATGGAAAAGTTTTGGTGGAATGACTACAAATTGCACAATACATTTGATTTATTGCACACACTGAAGTGGTATGTCCTGGGTTCTTACATTTGGTGCAATATACTTGTTTCAGTGGCTCATCGTTTGTGCTCTTGGAAGCCTTTAACCAATCCAAATCTTCAGTAAAACCACCAACTTTATGCTCCAACTGTAATGCCATGGCAATGACTGCATCCAAGGTCATGCTGCCCACACATCGTATAATCATAACTTGTTTGAGTTGGGGGTTTAATCCATTGATGAACCATTGGGTACTCACATCATCTGGTAGATTAACGTTGCATACTCTTGCACACTCTGATGTAGTTTCTGTCTATTGTTTTGTAAATAACCAAAGATTTCAGCCGCATTTTTCTTTAATCAAAAACGTTGTAAAAAGGCATTCTTAACATTGTCATATTGACGGAAATGATTAATATCATATTTGGTTAACCAATGAGCAGCTTCATTAACAAGGGTAGATTGAAACACTATAGCCTTATATGTGGGATCCGCTCGATAGTTGAGTACAACATAATTAATTTCAAAAGTACGAACATGAGCATCAGGATCATCACCTGGAAATCCACCAAATTTTGTATACGTAACTCCAGCAGGTACCGATCATGGGGGTATAATCTACTGCTGATGTTGTTGTTGATGTTGTTGTTGTTGATGTTGTTGTTGTTGTTGTTGGTGTTGTTGTTGTTGTTGTTGCATACTACTCATGTTGTCTAAATCAAAAGGAAGCATCACTTCGGAATGATTTGAACAAGTTGATCCTGATTGTTGTTGGGTCGTATAGCCACTTTGCCAATTCTTCGGTCATATGATATCATTCAGTCGATCACACATGTCTAAATTCAATTTCCATTCCTCTCAATTCGTGTCTACGATGAACTTTTCACCAGAACTTTCATCCACCAATACACTAGTTTCACCGAAATCCAAACCAAAAATTGAGTTGTCATCAAAATTCACCAAACTGTCATCGAAATTCACCAAACTATCACCGGAATTCACCAAAATTCACCAAACTATCACCAGAATTGCGACTGCTCCACTGGCCGTACTTTCAACAGATGGGATTGGTTGGACTTCTAGTATACTCTATAGTCCTTGAAAAAGAAAATACTAAGCTGCCACTCCACGAGCCCATATATCTTGCTTTTCTTTCGATGATTGTCCTTCAGCACTACCACCCGAGGGCATTCCCAATGCGCTAAGAACTTTCCATGGATGCTGATCACTTTTGTACTTCGGGTAAGCTTCTCCGGAACACATTACAGGCATATATCATAGGATTCTTTCTTCCAACCTTAATCTTTTCTCAGACTTGCTACTCCATGCTCGATGGCTAGTGCCAGTGTTAAACTAGTACTAGAATAAAACTGCCATTGGGTTCTTGGGATGGTCAGGGGTCTGTATTACAAAGGCCCTATATTTATTTTCCCAATTCAAACATTCACGGCATCATGTTCTTCATTACCTGACTCTAATGATTCCAACAGACTTAACTACTAATTTCATCAACAAGTTACTCAACAATCACGAAGTATTTGTCGCAACCGAACTATACAGGTTCCTTATTGACGATTAACGCACCACCACAATTAACTTATACTTCACCAATGAACACAAAACGTAGACAAGATCACCACATTAACTCGGTATCAAAAACAATAAGAGAGCAATACAACAAGATAAGTAAATTGCGTTGAAACCAGTCTGCAGGCACACCGCCCAGACCCACAGTCCATCGTGTTCTCTCTGCCTCCCATTTCCATGTGTCCTTTCATTATCAAAGGGTTACAACTATTACGCTACATCCTTTTGATGTATGTCCTTTCCAATTACGTTTTCCAATAATGATAATTACATTCCGTTCCGATGGCCTAATGAGCTTATGACTGCCATACTATGCAACCAACCCATAGAAACACAAGCAGCGACCGCAAGTGACACAAAGGCATTGGAAGCTCAAATTGCCAAGTATGAAGATCAGCTAAAACAAGAGCAAGCTATCAGTGAAGAATGGGAAAGAAAGTATACGCATGACACTAACAAACTCAGGAAGCGATGGAAATCGGTTGAAGACAAACTTCTTATGGTCTATAATGAAGATGTCGATCAAATAGCCGCCATAGGAAATGAACTTTTGACTACCAAAGAAGTATTAACAAAGGCTACCAATGAAATCAAAGAAAAGGATGAACTCATTGCACAATTAGAAGCTCAAATAAAACAACAGTCAACAATCGGGACACCAGTAGAGCCACAACAAAGGAATCTTACTGACGAGGTAGAGGTACGTCCTCTATCTCCCCCGATCTATCATTCACCAATAACAGAGCAGACGACGGAACCTAATGATGATCATTCAATGTTGTATGTTGCAAAACTATGTCAGAGGGAACGGGCACTAGTGGTGTCCCGGTTGATGGAAAATTTCAAAAATGAAGTGGTCAAAGTAATGAAAGAAGCAAAAATTAAAGGCAAAGACTTGGAACAGATAATAAAGCCGTTCAACATACCTTATGGGTTGTTGAAAGAGCAGACGTGCCGTTATATAGAGCAGATTACACAAAAAGATCCAGATGACTAGTCAAACTTCAAGAAAAACACCTTCACTTACACTCAAGAAGAATTTGAAGCAGCACAACCATTATGGAGAAGGAAGTTTTCGGAAGAGAATCCAACATTACGGGTACATTGGCAAGCAGCACCATATTTATTCCATGTGAATCCTTCTTTTTGCCCGACGCCACCTCAACGTGATATACAGGAATTTTTGGATTTACAAAGAACCGGTAAGCGCAATAAGCAATGGTTGAATTACCCTTTACTTCCAAGTCCGCTGCACAACTATTTACTGACTGAGGAATACATGGTGAGATCCATCGAGTTTTGGCTAAACCGTTATGCTACAGTACCCCATCTCACAATAAAGATGACCAATAAAATCCTCAGTATGATACTCTCAGTACTAAAAGTTTTTAAGCATGCAGAATACACATTTTTGAATTTCATCGGTATTAACCAAGGCACAGATATCCTCATTTTTTATATATATGTTATGCCTAGTCGTCCTACAATTATGGCATATTACTCCAACTTATGTTTTTGCCGAGCCCATACATGCAAACTTTTGAGGAAGCATTTTTTATAGGATTTTTTGAGATTGACTCAGAAATTTTCTTGAAGATGTCAATTAATCTAAATGCCAGACTTATGGCATATGAATTAAGCTTCTTTGCAGATCATAGATAGGCACCACATGAGGGTGTGAAACAAGAACAATGGAAGCAACTCATGATACGTGAAGCCAATCTGCTTAATGAAATAGAGAAAAAGGTATATAAGACATACTCCCATCGACATCCAAAGCCTGTCGGGTAGAGTTCACGAGGGGGGTGGTGTTGAAGGAGATTCAAGCAAAAAGAAAAGAAGAAGAAAACCAAAAAAGAAGCTTCACTAAACAAAATCAATCTGAATCAACACTATGGGAAGCCCCACAAGGGCACACAACATCCATCTCTGCACAGAGCCCTACAAGGGCACACAATAGTGGAAAGTATGCAACAAGCAAGGACGGATCAAGGCCAGCAACTACCCATGAAGAAGTGCAAGAAGATATCCGACAGATCCCAAGCCCCGGGAGGTGCTTCAACCTCTTGATCTTCAGGAGGTCTAGATCGAAGGCTGGAAATCCAAACCTTCATACCTTTTGTATGGTGCTTGCAGTGCAAATACAAAGAGGCAATTGGTGAGCTAGACTACAAATCTATTGTAGTCCATCTCCACTGGTTGCATGTGTAGTGGAAAGAAAAGAAGAGGCCAAAACCAATGCAACAAGTCCCCAGTTATGATCAGTTCCTTGACCACTAGTAAAACTATATCATTACAACTTCCACAGGAGCTGGCAGTGGTCAACTATAACGAGGCTATCTGTTAATAAGGAACCAGATCAACTACAGGCACAGAACTAGAGACAAGAAGCAAAGCCTATCAATGGATGATAGAGACAAAGAGGGGGAGAGTGTTGCAAAGCAAAGAAGAGCAAAGATGTAGAGAAAAAGAAGGACCCCAAAATTTTTCCGATTTGGACACTTTATTTTTGTAACATAGTCACTTTGTAATATATTTTCCGACGTAATTGCACTAGAGAAGTTCTCTAGATGCATATCCATAGACATTTGTATCATTACCCTTGTAAACTAGTAGGGAATTAGCCTTTTAGTCAATAAAGTGCCAGTCTCTTGTGTGAAAGGACCATTTTTAAGGCACATGTATATAATTCATTTTGTGACTCTTTGTAAAGACTTTTTGCCATTGTGAGAATCAAGAGTACAGATTTTTCGAATTTGTGTCTTCTCCTCTCTGTATCTTCTTCCTTGTGAGCTTGCATGCATGTATGTAGCTTGAAAAGAGTGCTTTGAAGTGTTTTCTATCCATGGTAGTGCTTGTTTGTTGTTGGTAATGTGTGTGCAAAGTGTAGGAAGTGTTGAAGCATAGGTAGGTCGAGGTGGGAGTAATGTTAGATAAGGGGGTCGGAGAAGACATCTGGATACGTTTCGGTATCCATTTCCTAAGAATTTCTGAGCGGGTGACATGTGTCTGCTGAGGGACAAAAGGTGATATCGGATGTGGTGGTATTAAAGGGTGAAGAGATTTCTGAGGGGGATATATTACATGGCTTGAGGGTTGAGCTATAATACATTGTTTGGGTACCCAAATTTGGGTGGGTGTGGGTTGATTCATAAGGTACTTCTTGGCGATCCAAATATGTCGAATGTTCGTACTCATAGACAAAGGTCGAAAAGGCTTTGGATACTGCCTCTGATTCTGCCGTAACTTCTTCTTGTCATTGTCCACATTGTTGAAATCTATCAGTGGTTTCTGTCCTTTTGGCACCCATATTTGTCGCATGCCTCTTGCTTTGTGATACTGATAATGCTGCTTCCTTCCTTGTGTCATCTGAGATGGTCGTCGGTCTCGGTTCCTTTGTCGTGGTTGACTCCTTTGTGGTTGAGGTTGAGAGGTCGAATGGACACTCTACTTTGGAAAAGAAGGGAGGTCCAACACTTGTGAAACCTGCCCATTAGGAAGTGCTTCGTTTTGTACTATTAATCTAGGCCAGTCCGTAGTAAGTGTGGAAGGATGGGCACTGCAAGTTATCTTGCCCATGTGGTTGCTGATGCAGTCCACCCGACCGTTGATGTAACCCACCTGACCGCCAATCGTCCCCATTTGTCCACTGCTGGAAGACCGGGGGAAAATCTCGTGTCAATATTTTATCTGGCCATGATCCATCGCCAAGCTCTCATGGGTTGACTTTGAAGGGAGCGTGCTTAGCAGAGGGATTTGGCCAAATATCTTTCAGTCCTCTGTCGCAAGCATTTCATAGGGTCCAAGGTTACATACCTCAGGTAGAGGGTTGTTGGGGAAGTCAAGTGGTATCACTCACTTCTGATCTAAGGTTCCAATCTGCAAGGAGCCTTGTCTAAGATTTAGGTCCACTGAGTGATCATATAGCCAATCTTGGCCAAGGATTAGAGGTTCTATCAGGTCCTCGTCATGGCACACTAGTAGCTTCGCTGTCATGGTCACATCGTGTATGAGGATAGGAAGGTCCACCTCACCCATGCAAGGGGTTTCCATGCCTCCTAGCCCTATGAGGTATGCCTCAACTGGCCGCATTGCTATTCCTGAGTCCTTATAGTGGGACCATCTAATCGCACTAGTCGTAGCACCTGAGTCAATTAAAGCCTTGAGCTCTTGGCAAGGGTTGTCGTGCTCTAGCGTGACTGTAATGAATGGTCTCCGATCCACGATGCTAGGATGAGTACTTGAATTTGCTTGACACATGGCCATGGGATATCTGGGTGTTGTTTCCAGCTGGTTATAATGTTCTCTCCCTAGTCCTTGTCTTCTTAGCTTCATGCGCTTAATGCGTTCTATAGCTTCTGCCTGAGCTTCCGCTCGTATTCTATTTTCTTCCTCCTTACGCTTCTTTGCCAATGTGAGTCTTCTAAGCATATCCTCAGTGGGAGGTTCCTGATATAACTTGACTCTAAAGCCACTAATGTAATTAGGCATTATGTCCTTAAAGGGGTGGCTAATTGTACTGCTCCACTGGTCGAGAGTCTGTTAATGATCATAGGTCCATAACCTCGTTTTTCTAACTTCCGTACGTGTTGTTTCAGCGTATACACTAGGACTAAATCTCCTTCGTTTAAACCTTTATCTTTCACATGCGCATCGAAATAGGCTTTCTGTCATTTCTTTGCTACGTGTATACATGCTTCTTCTTTCAGCCTAGTTTCTCCTAATCATTCCAAGTCCATTATCCTTGATGATAATTCATGGCTGGTCCACTAATGTTCTTGTGCAACCTTAAGGGTCGGTATCAAGAAGTCCAAAGGAAGCACAGCATTCTGACCAAAAACCATCTGAAAGGGAGTTGCATTGAGTATGGTCTTGTAAGCCACTCGATATGCCCAAACAGCGTGGTGTAACTGTTTGTCCCAATCTGAACGTTTGTTGTTCATGAGTTTCGTCAGTACGTTACAAAGGATCTTGTTAGTGCTTTCAGCTTTGACCCTTGGCCTGAGGATGATATGGTGCGGATTTCTTGTGAATCACCATAAAATCCTGTAACAAATATTCAATGACTTGATTTAGAAAGTGAGTTCCTCGATCGCTCACTAACTCTATAGGCAGTTGATATCTTGTAAAGACATTTTCAAATAAGAATTTTGCAGTCATGTGTGCATCATTCTTTTTTGTGGCTTTGGCCTCTACCCATTTGGTAAGATAATTTGTCGCAACAATAATGTATTCAGCATGTGTACCTTTTGCAGTGGGGTTAATGGGTCCTACAAAGTCTATACCCCACTTAGAAAATGCACGTCCTCCCATCATGGGTTTCAATGGCATTTCATCTCTGCGAGTAGGAAATTGAGTTCTTTGGCACACATCACATCTCTTTACATAGGTATGTGCATCCATGTGAAGAGTGGTCCACCATAATCCTGCAAAGAGGATGGCTTTGATGATCCTATCGGGGCCAAAATGACCTCCTCCAACACCCTGGTGTGCAGTCTCTAGTACGCTCAAATAATCACTTTCATGAACACATTGTCTTAAGTATCCATCTCGTCCTCCTTTGTATAGATTATCACCAATAAGTGAATAGTCTTGAGCTTCCTGCTCTAGACTTCGTTGTCATGCTAAGGTCATTCCTTGAGGGAATGTTTTCGTCCTCAAGTATGTCACTAAAGGTTCACTCCAGTCTGGTGTGAGAGGCATGTGATATAATGTATCATGTTCTACAGGTGGTCTTTCACAACAAACAGGGCATTCTTTACACAACTTGTAGACATCTGCTTCCATAGAAGGCCAATATACCCCTAATCTATGCAGAGTGTGCAATGTACGATGTTTCGAGTGATCTTGCTTTAATGCACCTACGTGTGCTAATTGCAACCAATTCGCATGTTTTGAATCATCTACACAACAAGCAAGAATCTTTTGATTATCCTGTTTATATATACTTCCTACTATTATTTGATATCTTTGAGACTTGGTAATCTCTCCTTCCTTGATCCTTCCTAGGATTCTTGGGTCCGTATGTGAGAATAGGGACTATCGGCTTAGCCCATTCTGGTACTATCTCAAGGTTGAACAAATATGCATCTGGTAATTTATCTGCTATTCCTTGAGGAGCTTCTCCTGAGGTTAGTCTCGAGAGGTGGTCAGCTCTGAGATGTGTCTTTCCTTTCCTGACTACTACTTCAAAATCATACTCCATGAGTAATAGAAACCAACGTATTAATCGTCCCGTGTTACATGGCTTATTGACTAAGTACAATAACGCTTGATTATCTGTAAAGAATTTGAACTTATTTGCCAACAAATAATGCGTGAATTTCTTTACTGCATAGATCATTCCTAATCCTTCTCGTTCCGTGGTGGTGTAATTTCTTTCTACTGCGTTCAACTGTCTGCTCGCATAAGCTATGGGGAGATCTATATTACCTTCATTCGTGGGTTGTGCTAACACACATCCTATGGCATAGTTGGATGCATCCACATGTACATGGAATGGCTTACTCCAATCCGGGGTTGTCAATATAGGTGCTGAGCACAAACGTCGTTTAAGGTCATTGAATGAATTCTCACATTCATTTGTCCAATCAAACTTGGTCAAAAGAGAGTACAAAGGCTTGGCTATGATTGCATACATGTGTATGAATCATCTGTAATAACCGCAATAACCCATGCATGTACCTCCTTTATGTTAGTTGGTCTAGGTAGATTGGCATTTACCTTCACTTTTTCCTCATCCGTCAAAATTCCATTCTTTGACACAATGTGTCCTAGAATTTTGCCTTGTTTGACCATGAAAACGCATTTTTCTGGGTTCAGACAAACCTGATATTCTCGACATTTGTCAAATACTTGCCTTAACTTGGGGATATGTGTCCGCCTAATATTCGAATGAGCACATATGTCATCGACATAGACTTCCAAATTCTTGCGTAAGAATTCCTTAAAAACATGACACATGAGTCGCTGGAAGGTGGCGGGTGCATTTGTCAAGCCAAATGGCATCACACAAAATGCAAATATGCCCCATTTTGTGGCAAAATCCATCTTGTGTTGCTCTTCTAGAGCAATGGCTACTTGATTATAGCCTGAAAACCCATCAAGAGAGCTGTAAACTTCCTTGCCCGCAACTCTTTCCAATAAGCCTTCCGTGATAGGAAGAGGATAGCTATCTCTAATCGTGGCGGCATTAACTTTTTTAAGGTTAATACACACATGAAATTTTCCATTCTTCTTGGGCACAACCACAATGGGGGATACCCATTCGGTATGCTCAATTTTGTAAATGAATCCTGCTTCTATCAAACGATCTATTTCTTCTTTAATCTTCGCAGCGTAGTTATCATTGTACGTGTATGGTTTCTCTTTTGTTGTTTTTGCATCTGAAGTCATAGGGATTCTATGGGAACATATATCTGGGTCTACTCCTTTCAAGTCTTTGTAACTCCAAGCAAACACATCTCTATATTCGCGCAGTAGGGCAACCAACTCTTCTTCTTCTTCATTTGTCAAATCATGCCCTATGTATGTACATTTTTCTTCTTCTCCTTCTATGGCAACTATGATATTTTTGTTTTTCTCTCGATTATCATATACTTCTCCAACGTCAGCTTTTCTGTTAGGCATTCGTACCATGATTCGTCTATCTTCTATTTCATACTTCTTAAAGTTCTCAGGAACCTCAAACAAGGATTCTTCTTCTTCTGACATGGTTTATTTCTTCTTTCTTTTCTTTCCGTCACTTTTAGTGGTCACTTGGGTGGCTAACCTCACCTCATTCATAATTTCTTCGTGTCTCTGAGGGTAAGTTTCTACTTAGTAGAAATGTTCTTCGTTTGATGCAAAGGGTGGCTCCATAATAATTGACTCTAGATCAAAGTCACTTGCATCCTCAAATGCATCAGTGCTCGGTTCACATTCTTCAATAAGAAAATCGCACATTATTGGCTCTATCATGAAAACTGAGATGTCATAGCCATCCTCGTCACAGTGGGGTGTCCATTGTTCTTCATTGATGGCTACATCCATGGTTGCTAGGATTTCTGCCCAACCATGGGATTCGAATTCCTCGTCTGGAAATACTACAGGTGCGTAAGCTGGGTCTTGAAGGATTCATGGATGTTATGAACCTAAAGTCCTCGCTTTCAACCGTCCAAGTTAAGGCTGTGTTCTTTAACATTAGTCCAAAAGCATTATATTGTGTGAACATGTCTTCTACTTGCTCTGCTCGTAGCACTTGCTTAAATTCTGCAACATGATCATAGGGATCTCCTATCCCATCGAAGTAGTTTTTCATGGATTTCACTAACTGAGTGGGTCTCAATGTCCTTGGATGCTCACGTGGTCTAGGTAGAGGAAAATCATCTCTACCACCTGGTATTCTAGGTTCTCTTTGTCTTTCCACTCTATCAGTGTCTATGGTGGTTCTATCTCTCCCTATAGGGTGAGTGAAACTTACTTCTTATCTTTCTTTGTTTTTTTCTCTTTGAGTGCCATGGGCTAAGGATGTTCCTGCCCCTTGATGGCTCGTTTTTAGATTTGCGCGTGATGGAGGGAACACTAACTCGCCTCCCCATGTATAGGTATTTCTCGCGTGGTCTGGTACCACAAATACTCTTTTTGAAGTCTCATCCAGGTATACAACCTTTTCGGGTGTATATAGGTCCTTGAATTCATAAACCGTGATGGATCCTACCTCACTAGGTTGTTCCATTATGTACCTCCAAAATTCATCTCTTTATTCACAAACAACTCTATGCTTCAATTGTCCTGAGGGATCCACTCTGGAATTAGTACTCTTGTTAGTACAGATTTCCCTCTAGGTGTCCTAGGTTCTTCTAATAGTTCTTTTCCTTGGGCTCTCGCTTCCATTTCTAACTAAATTACACCAAACTCATTGGTATTATTTGGCTGAGTACTTAAGATGTACATCGTTCCTTCCTTGTCTATGTATGCATCTCTCTCGAATTTCACCACTGGACGTTTCAATCCAATGGGTTGATCAGGGTTGTGCATTTGCACCACTTGTCTTCGCAAACCATCCTCATAGATGCAAGCACCTAAGTGGTTGGTTCGGAGAAATTCTAATTGAGTTCTATAGGGTCCTTCGGGTCTTTCCAAATAAGCTATGTTTGACCCTCCTTCTGGTCTTTCTGTGCTAAAATCCATTTCTGATTCACTCGTATCTAAGCTCAACTCGTAAGGATAACTATTATTCAATTGCTGAGCCCACGAACGTGCAATAGTTCCTACACTCGCTTCTGATGATCTAAGGCTTCGTCGATCTGTCTTGCCTATATGCTTGCCCGATCTAAGGTTCATGAATTTACTTCGCGATTCTTCTGATCGTCAATGATTCTTTTTTTCTTACTTTCTTGATTCTTTTTAAAATCCTTTAGATTCTTGTATAGATGTATGCATCAGGAATCGTCTTTCCGTGGTACTTTTGAGTTCTCGTTCCGTCAGACTTAAGTTCTTTCCTTTAGGTTTTCGTAACACACACCTTTACTTTAGTCTTGGACTTGATAAATTTAATCTCTTGAACTTGATGGTTCCTATTGTCCTTAATCTAGCCCACAATGCTACCATTTAGCCTAAGCTAATAATTGACTGACGGGGTTGAGTATTCTTCCAACCTCAAGTCAGTTGCTTTGGTCTCTCTGATGCCCAAGAAGTCGCACTTCCCAAGCCCTGCATTCTTCACTGCCTTGCCTTGATTGCCCTTGATTGTCCTTGTTAGACCTGTAAAAATCCAATATTAGACCTATTCACAATGGATGATCAAGCACTTTGATATATACATTTTTAGGTCCTTTTTTCCTTGGCCCAAAAGTGTATGTGAGCGTTCAGGCCCTCAGGGGTGAAAACTGACAAACACGTTTTTCTCCAAATATGAGCTAAGGGGTATCCTATGAGTGCAATCACCTAAAAATTTTCAAAAAATAGCCCCAAATTTGTCCAAAAAATCAAACCCTAAAAATTGCATTTGGGGTGGACAATCGTGATGGTCTGCAACAATCGTGATGGTCTCGGGCTGTCGCGATGGCTCAGGTGAACCGTCACGATGGCGTGGCACAATCGCGATGGTTCGAAGGTGCAAACTGTCGCGATGGTCTGAAATGAACTGTCGCGATGGTGCAAAAATGAACCATCACGATGGCTCGATCGGCGAACAATCGTGATGGTGTCGGTCAACGGTCAATGCAACAATCGCGATGGCGTGAGCCCATCGTGATAGTCACAAGGCACGATGGCTTGAGCCAATCACGATGGTCTGAATTTTGAGGCGCCGCGATGGTCTGAGGGTATCGTCGCGATGGTCTAAGGGTATCATCGTGATGGTCTAAGGGTATCGTTGCGATCGTCTAGCTTGCCACATGGCAATGTCGGCATGATGGCATGAGCCAATCGTGATGGCATGGGGTCGACAGGATCGTCGCGATGGTCAAGGACCATCGCGATGGTTTAAGTGAACCGTCGCGATGGCATGAGACCGTCGCGATGGTCCGGCCGAGCCATCGCGATGGCGTGAGCCAATCGCGATGGTGTGAGCCAATCGCGATGGTGTGACACAATCGCGATGGTCTGAGCCAATCACGATGGGCCACCAACATGCAAAGTTTTGAAATTCAGCAATGGATTCGTGTATGCACTTGTGTCCCCTACCTTGTGGTGTGATCGCTTACCAAAAATGCCGAGGTTGGCAGACCATCACGATGGTCTGACACACACGACAAATTTCTGACAGAAAGTGGTTTTTTACCTGTAGGAAGCCTTCCCGATGCTCTGGAGCACTGTACCTGCAAGAAAACTCAAAAGCACAAAAGCACATGCAAGCACACACGCTCTCTCTCTCTCGCATGCACAAATGAGGGAAAATGAGGAGAATGGGTGGATATGGTGAATTTTTTTATGTTTTCAAAGTGGAAGAAGATGATGCAGTGATGAAGGTGGAGTGTGGGGGAGGTGAAAAACACCAAAAACTAAGTAAAAACAACAACAAAAACTGAAATTTTTACCTTCCAACACCACTTCTTGCTATACTCTTACCATCACACATTCGTCTTAGACTCGATCCCTGGCAACCGTGCCAAATTTGGTGTTGCTCTAGCACAATGGTGAGAACCACATTAAGAAGCTCCACCTCCTTAATGTCAATCTGCGGAAGAGATAGGAGTGATATGAAGATCGTGAATGTGAGATGAAGTGAGAGTGATGGTGAGAAGCATAGAGATGCACACACACATACACACACACACAATGAAGAGAAAAGCAAGACACAATGGAAGGTAGGAAATCAACTCTATTACTCAAGAACACTCTTACAAGCTCAAAATAGCTCTAAGCTCTTCTCTACTCAAACAAGCTAACCTCAAAAATGAGCTCTCTAGCTCTTTTTATAGATTCTAGACTAGTTTTGACCGGTTTCACATCTCGTGATCGGCATAGTTAAAAAATAGGTTCTAGGTGCTATTTGAAGGGGTAAACTGTATCTAAAAATAACCAAAATTGGTAGGCTCGTTCTACCTAAGCTCCTCAAGCTCGAGGACTCCTAGGCTTGCACAAAATGGAGCTATAAATTACAAAAAGGGTTTTTCTATGTTACATATGGTATAGAAGTGATAAAAATCACTGTAGGAGGTTTTTGAGAAGTATTTTGAAATATATTTGTTTGGAAAAAATGATTCGACTAGCTCCCTGCTACTTTGTTGTGCTCTGTCTTTACATGCTTCCGCGTCGTCTATGCCTCTGGCTACTGCCAACAAGGTTAGAAGTTATTTTTGCAAAAATCTCTGAGTCCATTTCAAAAAACCCTACAAAAAATGCCTCTTCAAATGTCTACATATATGGACTTGGCAAAAACATGAGTCTTGAGTATATGGCCATGAGTTAATCGACTAGGTATCATCGATAAATAAAAAAGAAGAGCATCTGAACCCTAGTTAATGCCGATGAAGTTCAAAAATGTATGTTGAGCGCGTTGAAATACTTTGATTATTGTTAGTAACATACACAAAATTTTGTTAGTCATCTTTATAGCTAAATCCGGTACGATGGCATATCTGGCAATCCAAAATTCAATTGTTTTTACCATGTACTCTTTGGTCGGTAAGTAATTTTGTGGCGGACTTGGTAATAATGGATAGTTTAGCCATTGATGATTTATGCTTCCCTGGCGTTGTGCCTTCCAAAATTGCATCCAAGAGCATCTTCGGGGTACTGGGCAAAAGGATGGATTGACTTGAAGTGCATATGGTGCCAATTCCCAGTGTACCCGTAATGTAGGGTTCTTTTCCAAAACTTTTCGTCTCTAGATAGGATTTGCTTTATCAAATTCCTCTTGAGTATAGGTAAATGTCTGCATAGTGAACTGTAGGTTGCTATCTGGTTCTTTATTTGTTGTGGTCTTTATGTATTGGCATGTCTCTTCTTTGAGTAGCCCATAAGGTACGTTGCAGGCTTCATCACTTGTTCTAGATTTTTGCTTTCAATCTATGCTTTTCTCATTACTTGGATAACTTGTTCTTCAAAATCTTCAGTAAGCTGGGACACCAGTAGTGCCCGCTCATTTAGGCTAAGTTCTACAATATCCCGAGTATGTCTCTCAGTGTTGGTCTCTGTTTCCTCCCTTATCGGTGAATGATGTATGGGGGGGGGGGGGAGAGGACTTACCTCTATCTCCTCAGTAGCCATTGTGGAGTGTGGAACTACTGGTGTCCCCAGATTTTCTTGTTGCTTGGTTCTTCCCCCGTCCATACGTCTCTTCCTTGTTCCACATGTATGCTCTCGTTGTGTGGTTGCCTTATTTGTAGCCGTACTTCTTGGTCTCTTCTTTCCTCTTCATTATGGGTTGATTTGATAGCACTTCCTTGAAACGTGACATCCAATAGAGAGGGTTCTGCTACCACCCTTATTGGTGTGAAGGGTTCGGATTCTTTCATTGTGTCTTCTACTCTTTCTATTGATATATTTAGGTAGTGATGTGTGTGAACACACTAGGACCACCGGGGCACATTTTTCCCTCTTTAGGAGGTTTTTTTCCCCCGGCTTGTATATACGCCTATTGCCCTAATGGGCTACTTATCTTTGTACATTCTCTACTAATACATTCAGTATTGTGTGTTGTGCTCCAAGCTTCTTCTTCTTCCTTGTGTTGTTCACGTGCTTCCGCAGATGTCTAACTCCAACAATTGGTATCAGAGCAGGTCATCGCTTCATCTAGGGCACCGTTGACACTCCTCCAGTTGCAGTCTCAGAATCATATGAATTTTGGTAAGCATATTTAGCGTGTTTTTGAGATCAAAATTGCTTCACTCTGTGGTGCCAAAATCGCGATTTGAGCTCGTTTCGGCCTTTGAATGCACTATCGCAGCGCTTGTGCAGGCTATTTCATCTTTTTGTGCCAAATGTATATACCAATTTCTGTTCTCCAGTATAAGCATCTCGAAGTCTGCTACAGGTCTAGTGGAATTCATCTGGGCAGTTTTGTTCAACTTTTTAAGATACAATCAATTTTCTACATCAAGGTACTTTAGTTATCGGCCATGGCTGAAAGCAGTGATGTATTCTGTATGTTGGATGTTGAGGATAAGCTGGATGGTACCAACTACCCATTAGAAGATGCGGAAGCATGTAACGACAGAGCAAGGAGTTAGTTGAATCAATTTTCAAAGAATTATGTTTGATAAATACTTTTCAAAACCTCTAACAGTGATTTTCATCACTATTGTAACATATGTAACATAGAAAAACCCTTTTCTTAATTTATAGCTCCATTTTGTGCAAGCCGAGGAGTCGTCAAGCTTGAAGAGCTTAGATAGAATGAGCGTACCAATTTTGGTTATTTTTAGACACCATTTACCCTTTCAAATAGCATCTAAGACCTATTTTTTAACTATGCCGGTCACTAGATGTGAAACCAGTCAAAACTAGTCTAGAATCTATAAAAAGAGCTAGAGAGCTCATTTTTTGGGTTAGCTTGTTTGAGTAGAGAAGAGCTTAGAGCTAGTTTGAGCTTGTAAGAGTGTTCTTGAGCAATAGAGTTGATTTCTCACCTTCCATTGTGTACTTCATCTCACATTCACGATCTTCATATCACTCCTATCTCTTCCGCAGATTGACATTAAGGAGGTGGAGCTTCTTAACGTGGTTCTCACCATTGTGCTAGAGCAACACCAAATTTGGCGCCGTTGCCGAGGATCGAGTCTAGGACGAATGTGTGATGGTAAGAGTATAGCAAGAAGTGGCATTGGAAGGTAAAAATTTCAGTTTTTGTTGTTGTTTTTACTTAGTTTTTAGTGTTTTTCACCTCCCCCACACTCCATCTTCATCACCGCATCATCATCTTCATCTCCAAAAAAATCAGAAAATTCACCATATCCACCCATTCTCTTCATTTCCCCTCATTTGTGCATGCGAGAGAGAGAGAGAGCTTTTGTGCTTGTGTGTACTTGTGTGTTTTTGAGTTTTCTTGCAGGTACAAAGCTCCAGTGCATCAGGAAATCTTGGAAAAGGTAAAATTTCACTTTCTGTCATAGATCTGCCGAGTGTGTCAGACCATCGCGATGGTCTGCCAACTACGGTATTTTTGGTAAGCGAGTTCATGAGCGTGTAGGCAACCCTTGCGCATATACGAATCTAAACTTGCATTTGCAAAATTCATACTTTGGTGGACCATCGCGATTGGCTTAGACCATCGCGATTGACTCACACCATCCCGATTGGCTCACGCCATCACGACGGCTCGGCCGGACCATCGCGACGGTCTCACACCATCGCGACGGCTCACTTGAGCCATCGCGAGGGTTCACTTGGACCATCGCAACGATCCCGTCGACCCCACGCCATCGCGATTGGCTCATGCCATCGCACCGATGCTGCCACGTGGCAAGCTAGACCATCACGACGATACCCTCAGACCATCGCGACGCCTCGACATTTGAACCATCGCGATTGGCTCACGCCATCGCATGTGTGACCATCGCGACGGTTCACTTCGGACCATCGTGACGGTTCACGTTGACCGTTGACTGATGCCATCGCGATTGCTCGCTGATTGAACCATCACGACAGTTCACTCATGCCATCGTGACAGTACACATTCATGCCATCGCGATCATTCACTTTCAGACCATCACGACTGTTCGCTCCATCGGACCATCGCGATTGTGCCACGCCATCGCGACGGTTCACCTGGACCATCGCGACGGTCCCAGACCATCGCGATCATCTCAAACCATCCCAATTGTCCACCCCAAACGCATTTTTAGGGTTTGATTTTTTTACTAAATTTGGGGCTATTTTTTGAAAATTTTTGGATCATTGCACTCATAGGAGACCCCTTAGCTCATAATTGAAGAAAAACCTATTTGTCAGTCTTTACCCTCGAGGGCCTAAACGGTCATATCTTTTTCATCCGAAGTCCGTTTTTTGAGCTTAATAGCTCGTTAGAAAGCTCTTTACGAGTACTACGTGACCTCAACTGTTTTTTTCAAAAAGAATATGTTGATTTTTTTAGAGGATATTTTTGAGGTTGACCATTTGTGGGACTAGGAAAGAAAGGGGGCTTTGGAAGAAAATTTTGCCAAAGGTTAAGGGACTTTAAGGGTGTATATACTCAAGTGCTTGATCATCCATTTGTGAAATTGGTCTAATATTGGATTTTTCCAGGTCTAGCAAGGGCAATCAAAGCAAAGCAAAGCAAGGCAGTGAAGAACGCAGGGCTTGGGAAGCGCGGATTCTTGGGCATCAGAGCAACCAAAGCTACTCGAGGTTGGAAGATTACTCAAACCCCTCAGTCAATTCTTAGCTTAGGATAAACGTTAGCATTGTGGATTAAAGACGATAGGAACACCTCAAGTGTAAGAGATCTAATATTTTCAAGTTTAAGACTAAAGATAAAGGTGTGTGATACGAAAACTTAAAGGGAAAGAACTTAATTCTGACGGAATGAGAACTCGCAAGTACCACAAAAAGTCGAATTCCTGACGCATACATTGAGACAAGAATTTAAAGGGAATTAAAAAGAATCAAGAAAGTAAGAAACAAGGAACATTAACGGTCAGAGGAAGAAAATTCATGAACCTTAGATCGGGCAAACACATAGGTAAGTCAGACCAACGAAGCCTTAGATCATCAAAAGCCAGCGTAGGAACTACTGCACGATCATGGGCACAACAATTGAACACTAGTTATCCCTACGAGAGCTCAGATACGAGTGAATCGGAAATGGCATTTAGCACAGAAAGACCGGAAGGAGGGTCAAACGTTGCATATTTAGAAAAACCAGAAGGACCCTATAGGACTCAGTTAGAATTTCTCCGAACCAACTGCTTAGGTGCTCGCATCTATGAGGATGGTTTGCGAAGACAAGTGGTGCAAATGCACAATCCTGATCAACCCATTGGGTTGGAATGTCCAGTGGTGAAATTCGAGCGAGACACGTACATAGATAAGGAAGGAACGATGTACATCTTAAGTACTCAGCCAAACAATACCAATGAGTTTGGCATAATTCAGTTAGAAACGGATGCGAGAGCACAAGGAAAAGAACCATTAGAAGAACCTACAACACCTAGAGGGAAATCTGTACTGACACGAGTACTAGTTCCAGATTGGACCCCTCAAGATAACAGAAGCATAGAATTGTTCGTGAATAAAGAGATAGACGAAGCATTTTGGAGATATAGAACGGAATAACCAAGTGAGGTAGGCTCCATTATAATCTACGAGTTCAATGACCCGGATACACCTGGAAAGGTTGTATACCTGGATGGGACTTCAAAAAGATTATTTGTGGTACCAGACCACGCAAGAAATACTTACACATGGAGAGGGGAACTAGTATTCCCTCCACCTCGAGCAAACGTAAATGCGAGCCACCAAGGGGCAGGAACATCCTCAGCCCATGGCATGCAAAGAGAAAAGAACAAAGAAAGACCGGAAGTAAGCTTCAATCATCCCATAGGAAGAGATAGAACCACCATAAACACAGACAGAGTGGATAGACAAGGAGAACCGAGAATGCCAGGTGGTAGAGATGATTTTCCTCTACCTAGACCACTTGAACACGCAAGAATATTAAGACCCACTCAGTTAGTAAAATCCATGAAAAACTACTTTGATGGGACAGGAGATCCCTATTACCATGTTGCAAAATTTAAGCAAGTTCTAAGAGCAGAACAAGTAGAAGACATGTTCATGCAATATAATGTGTTTGGACTAATGTTAAAGAATACAGCTTTAACATGGTTCCAACCATTGCAACAAAGGCAATTTAGAGACATCCATCACTTTTTAGAGTCATTCATCACTGAATTCTCTAAAAGTGGGATCAGACATGACACGTCTTCGTTGATTCACAGCTTCAAACAGACCCCTCAAGAAAAGTAAGACTGCCAGGACGTAGGTTTAGACAATATGTTGAAAGATGTTCAGTACAAGAGTTACCTTCAGAGGCCAAGCAAGTGTCATTGTTTTTAGATGGCCTGTTGAGCTCTAAACTACGCTCCTATGTGTACTTAAAAGAACCCAGAACGCTAGAGCAGTGTGTAAGGATTTGTATAGACCTTGAAGATAACTTAGGAGATGAGTTGGAACTCTCGAAAGTCTATAAGGACTCGGAGTGTTCCTCTCTAGCATCCACAAAATTGTCTAGCTCAATAGAGGATCTAGCAGAGAAAGTGGCCTAGAAACTAGGAGTTTCTAGTAAACAGATACCTAGGGTAACAACAAACAAGCATATGGCAAACGTGTGCCCCAATGCAACACAAACACAAGCAAACCCTAGTGGCCAATACTGTACAATTGAGAGAAGATACACAAATCACACGGCTCAAGACTACCCTTATAACAAACAAGCAGTGAGACAGAACTACCCACAAGCATACCCGCAGCCAGGTAGGTATCAAGGCCAATACAATGCTCAGCCTTATTACTATAGGCCTCCTCAAAACTACCCATATCAGGATCAACAAAGACCTCAACCCGTTTTAGCTCAGCAGCCACCCCCACCAGAGAATGTCATCTCAGTTAAATACGCTGCTGCAGAAGAGAACCTAAGTAGGGCCTTAGTGCCTTCTTCACCTTTGATCATAGAGAGTGACCCGAACTCAAACAGTTTTGACTCTACTCATGTAGATAGTCCACCCGCTTATCACACGGAGTCACAAAAACATGTGGAGACATATCAATACGATAGTCCACCAGTGGAACCTAATTGGGAGCCCGATTATGCTCATGTGTTGTACACAAATCCAAACCCACAGCCCCAATTGAGACATCAAAGACCACAAGGCCCTAGAGGACCATGCTTTAGGTGCCAAGGAAACAATTTCATAAAAGATTTCCCACATCCGCCGATACCAGGACAATCACAATACTATAATATACAAGGCTTTTGTGCCGATTGTGGTAAAGAGCACATAATCAAAGATTGTCCTAAGAACCCTGTTAATGCTTCAAATGTGACACCAATATGATATGAGTACAACGCCATCGCTTCGGGTGTGTTATGCCTGGCATTGCAGAATCAAATATTTACTGGCGTGCTACAAGCAGACCTTCGAAGAAATGTTCACAACCAGTTTCTGGGAATACCATTCAGAAGTGTTCATCAACAGGCCCACACATTTGCTTCAATTATTCGCCTGTGAACAGATGGTATATTCCACACATTATCGACTCCCACCATCCGATGAACCGCAACCAATTGATTGGGAAAAACTCGAGGCAGATCTGGTCCGAGGCATTTGAATATCAGAACACACCCTCGCTCAGGAACTACTCCAGAATTACATCCGACAGACCTCACAACAAGGTTCTGTCGAGGACGACAGAAGCGAGAGGGAGGGGGGTGTTGGCAGTAGCCAGAGGCATAGAAGACGTGGAAGCATGTAACGACAGAGCAGGGAGTCAGTTGAATCAATTTTCAAAGAATTATGTTTGATAAATACTTTTCAAAACCTCTAACAGTGATTTTCATCACTATTGTAACATATGTAACATAGAAAAACCCTTTTCTTAATTTATAGCTCCATTTTGTGCAATCCGAGGAGTCCTCGAGCTTGAAGAGCTTAGATAGAACAAGCGTACCCATTTTGGTTATTCTTAGACACCGTCTACCCTTTCAAATAGCATATAGGACGTATTTTTTAACTATGCCGGTCACTAGATGTGAAACCGGTCAAAACTAGTCTAGAATCTATAAAAAGAGCTAGAGAGCTCATTTTTGGGGTTAGCTTGTTTGAGTAGAGAAGAGCTTAGAGCTATTTTGATCTTGAAAGAGTGTTCTTGAGCAATAGAGTTGATTTCTCACCTTCCATTGTGTCTTGCTTGTCTCTTCGTAGTGTGTGTGTATGTGTGTGTGCATCTCTATGCTTCTCACCTTCACTCTCACTTTGTAATAGGCCTCTTTTCTATGTGAAATAATTCATTTTGAACTTTTTGAATTTCATTGTGGGGATAATGCTTAGAACAAATAATTAGGTCATTTTATGCATGTAGGAAAAATTTTAGGTTGACAAGTTTCATATTCTCTCTCTAGACCTTAATTGCATCATGTTTTCCAGTGGGATTCTGAAGGTGAAGATGAAAGAATTAAGGAAAACTCTTTATGAGGGAAAGGTAGAGCAAGTAGAAGCGAATAAAAGTGGCTCTGTGTGAGATTTTTATGAATCATGTTCTAAGTACCCGTTCAGGGTCCTACGTTTAGTTCATTGTAAGAAAATGCCTTGATTTTACGCTCTCTCTCTAGAATTTTAAACCTTGCAGGGCTCAAAAGTGGCATTTGGAGGTGGATTTGGACCTCGGACGTCTCTAACACTATTGTGCTGATCGAAAAATTGAATAAAAGTGTCTCTCACAAGCTTAAGCTAATTCCTCATTGTTTTTGAGTTATAGAGCTTTGAAAAGGGCCGTTTTTTCCAACACTTTAAAAAAAAAATGAGGGCTAGTCTAATTCTATTCGAATCTGTGATTCTCATGCTCACATGTCACCATGTCTAATTATGTATGTTTTCGGATATGTCTTCTTGGTGTTTTTCTTCTATTTTTGATAGGTATGCTAAAGAAAGGAAGTACACTACGATCGCATGGCTTTTTGCGAAAGTTTTGGAGAAACTCGACTTTTTCTACATTTGGTGGATCGCACACTTCTTTGGGAAGCACGGCTGCGATCAAACCGAAAAAAAGATAAGAAGGCCTCCGCATCAACACGGAGGACACACAGAAATCTGAGAATTACCTTGTGATTGAGAGTGTGATTGAGAGTGAGAGTAAGAGTGTGATTGAAAGTGCGAGTGAGAATGTGATTGTGATAGCTCGGGGGTGGTCGGGAGGTAGAGGCTTCGTCAAGAAGCTATTGTCCAAAGCTACTATAACCATTGATTCACATCTATAATATCAGAATTCTTCCTTCTCTGCGTCATATTTGTTCTACTCTTCCGCATCAGATTTTCTTTTACCTTGTGCAATCTCTGCGCTCTTCTCTCCACCGTTATTTCTGAGTAATGGAAAGATTGTGATTGGGGATAGATTGTGATTGAGGAAACGCTACAAGTGGTATCAAAGCAGAATCAATCCGCGGTAACGATGGAAGGTCTAACACAAAAGGTTCGTGAACAAGAGGAGCTTATTCAGAAGCTTCTTGGTGAATTGCGCAAAGAACGAGGGGAAAAGCAACCAGAAGGAGCAACAAATTTGTTTGTGGAGCTGAACAATGAAATAGATGAAGGTGCGGGAACATCTAGTGTACCTCGCGAAAAACAAAAACGCAATTCTGAAGATATGGAACCAGGTGAGTTTGCCCTTAACCAAGTCTTCAAGAAGACAAAGTTAAATGATTTTGATGGCGAGAAGAAGAGTGGCGAAGATCTTGAGGCATGGATTGAAGAACTAGAGGATTTCTTTGACCTTCGACAATTTAGTGGAAGTCCAAGGCAAAAGTTGGGATCCTGCATCTGCATGGGATCGCGAAGCTATGGTGGAAGTCATATATGCAGACTCGAACGCGTTCTGGTCATGTTCTATGGAAGGAATTTAGAGAACAAGCTGAAAAACGCTATTGTTCTCCACACTACCATATGGAGAAGAAGATGGAGTTCTACAATTTTCGACAACACGAAAGTGACAAGCATAGCTTATCTGTTGATGAGTACAAAGAGAAGTTCCTACGTCTTCATAAATATGCATTAGAGGTTAGTGGTAATGCTCTAAAGAGTAAATTTATTGAAGGGCTTCGTGAGGAACTTCGCTATCAAGTCAAGGGATCTGGATGCATTGATTTTCTTGATGCTGTTGCGATGGCTGAGAACTTTGAGAAGATGGAGAAGTTCAATTTGCAAAAGGCAAATAGAAGCAGATTCATTGCAACGGGACATAGGCCTCAAAGACCTGTTGCAATGAACATGAACAATTCAAAGAAAACTCCATCTTCTAACGACCAAGGTAAGAACCCTACTCAGCCGGTGGAAAATCAAAGGAGGAGTCAACCAATTGAGTGGCAACAAGACCCTAATTTTATTGAGAGGGCAAAAAGACTTGGTCTGTGTTTTCGTTACGGGGAGCAAGGGCATCGGACATATGAGTGCCTGAACAAGGCAGTCTTTCGACCCGCACAAACGAAAGCGATAAATATCATCCAGGAGCGTACAATTATTAAGGAAGCAGATGATGGCGGTAAGTGCGTTGACTCTACTTTACGTTGCATGGTGGTTAGTTCTTTCC
Source organism: Ceratopteris richardii (assembly GCA_020310875.1). Lineage (NCBI taxonomy): Eukaryota > Viridiplantae > Streptophyta > Polypodiopsida > Polypodiales > Pteridaceae > Ceratopteris > Ceratopteris richardii. Next base: position 54,204,604 of record CM035436.1, on the reverse strand, counting down.
CAAAGGTTTCTCTAATCACAATTCCGAGTATGATTTCTGTGCATAAAACCAGATTTTCTATCGATTCAGGTAGTACCCATTGTTTTCTATCTTTCAAATTGGTACACAATCTAGGGATAGCCCTAAATATGCAGATAACCAGACCTGTAGAGATGGCCAATGGACGATTACACTACACGAAAGGATATGTTGAAAACCTTGAATTTACTCTTTCTAATAGACGCTTTTCCGGAAGCTTCCATGTAATTGAGATGAAACAAAGTGATGTAATCATAGGCATGGATTGGTTAGTTAAAAATTATGCGATGATTAATTGTGAACAAAGAACGATCACTATGAAGCTAAATGATGAATCTATTCATATTCTAGGTGATGTCTTTAATCCTAAGCCTACTCTTATTTCTGCTATGCAGATAATTAGAGCTATACGTGATGGCTGCAAAACATTTGTAGTGTATGTGAACAATCTGCATCAGGAAGGTAATGACGAAGATATTCCAGATTACGTAGGAAATCTCTTGAAAGAATATGCCGATGTATTTCGAGAAGACTTGCCTGGTATACCCCCACCTAGGCAGATTGACCATGCCATTGACCTATATCCAAGGAGTGAACCATATTCTAGACCACCCTATAGATTTAACATTCATGAACTAAAGGAGCTTAAGATTCAATTAGATGATCTTTTGAAGAAATGCTTAATACAACCGAGTGTCTCACCTTGGGGTGCGCTTGTTTTATTTCAGAAGAAGAAAGACGGCTCTTAGAGATTATGCATTGACTATAGGGGGTTGAATAAAAGAACAATTAAGAATAAGTATCCACTCCCTCACATAAATGACTTATTAGGTGAATTAAGTGGAGCGACCGTATTCACAAAGATTGACTTAAGATCTGGATATCACCAAATTAGGATCAAAACAGAGGATATTCCTAAGACGGCTTTTCGAACACGATATGGTCACTATGAGTTTACGGTTCCACCTTATGGTTTAACAAACGCTCCTGCCACATTTTTGTGCTTGATGAATAATATTTTTCACGATTACCTAGATGAATTCATCTTAGTCTTCCTTGATGATATATTTGTGTACTCTAAAGATGATTCGGAGCATGCGGTACATCTCAAGAAGACTTTGCAAACTCTTAGAGAACAGAAATTGTATGGGATAAAGAGTAAGTGTTTCTTTGCTAAGGATAAACTTGTGTATCTAGGAAGAGTAATATGAAAAGAAGGAATCCTTATAGATGAAGATAAAGTAAAAACAATAGTTGATTGGTCGATTCCTAAGACTGTAAGGGATGTTAGAAGTTTTCTTGGGTTGGCACAATATGAAAGAGCACATATGTTGACCTAAGCTTCAACTTAGGGACTTGCGGAGAAAGAGACTGTACCTCAATCCCCTTACAAGTGCATATAGTGGGGATGCACACTTTTAATTTATCAATCCGAAGAGTATACTAACCTAGCCGAGTGTATGAAGACATGCAAATGCGTAATGGTCAATGCAAATGTATTACTCAAGAGTGAAAATGAGAAAAACACTTATCCTAACAAGCTTCAACAGTAGGTCAAGACGAAACGACACTTGGTGCAGCAGCCGTCAGTATTTTGGACTTTTCTCCTAGCTCCGAGCTCCAAACATAGCGAATACATATGCGTTTCGAAGCTCTCGAGAAGACGCATCCAATGGCAGTGGTTTCACGCAATTCCGACACTCCTACTTCAAGTTACGACAGAAATACTGAGTCGCGGGAATTCTTTCCTACACTTCAGCACTTCCTACACCTCGCACACACCTCTCCTACTGCAAAGAAACACTCTCAAGGATAGATCACACTCACAAGCACTCTTTCCAAGCAATACACATGCATACAAGCTCACGAAGAAGAAGATGAAGAAGGAAGAAGACACAAATTCGAAATTCTGTGCTCTCTATTCTCACAATGGCAAAAAGTCTTTTACAAAGAGTCACAATTGACTTATATACTAGTGCCCTAAAAATGGTCCTTTCACACAAGTGACCGGCACTTTATTCCCTAAGAGCTAATTTCCTACTATTTTACATGGGTAAGCTTCTATTCTTCTAAGGGAATGCATCTAGAGGACTCCTCTAGTGCCTTTACAAGGGAAATATATTACAAAAATGAATATGTTACAAAAATATGTGGTCCAAATCGGAAAAATTTTGGGGCCCGTCTTTTTCTCTGCTTTGTGCGCTCTTTGGCTCTGCAACACTCTCCCCCTCTTCGCCTCTGTCGTCCCCGACAGGCTTTGATAAACGCCGGGCATATGTTCTGTATACTTGTTGCTCTGTATCGTTTAGCTGATTAGCTTCACGTATCATGATCTGTTTCCATTGTTCCGCTTTGACTCCATCGTTTGGCGGTTGTCTATGATCTGCGAAGAAGCTCAGTTCGTATGCCACAAGTCTGGCATTCAGATTGGATGACATCTTTAAAAATATCTCTGAATCGATTTCAAAAAATCCAGTAAAAAACGCTTCTTCGAATGTCTGCATATACGAGCTTGGCAAAAACATGAGTCTAGAATAGTATGCCATTATTGTGGGGCGGCTTGGCATCACTGATAGATCAAAAATAAGTACATCTGTTCCTTGATTAATGCCAATGAAGTTCAGAAATGTATATGCCGCATGTTTGAAGACTTTCAAAACTGTAAGTAGCATACTAAGTATTTTATTTGTCATTTTAACTGCTAAATCTGGTACAGTCGCATAGTTTTGGAGCCAAAATTCTATTGTTTTGATCATGTAATCCTCGGTTGGCAAATAATTATGCGGCGGGCTAGGTAACATCGGATAGTTGAGCCACTGCTTATTAATAGTGCCGCTGCGTTGTAAAGCCAAAAATTCTGTGGCAACCCTTCTGCGTGGTATGGGACAAAATGAAGGGTTTACCTGTAATAAATAAGGTGCGGCCTCCCAGTGCACCCGTAGTGTGGGATGTTTCTCCAAAAACTTTCTCCTCCACACTGGCTGTGCAGCTTCAAACTCTGCTTGAGTGTACGTGAATGTGTCATTCTTGAAATTAAGTTGCTGATCCGGACTTTTGTGTGTAACCTTCTTTATATATTGCCTTGTTTTCTCTTTCAACAGTCCATATGGAATGTTGAAAGGCTTTATGATCTTCTCCAAGTCTTTGCCTTTGATTTTGGCTTCCCTCATGACCTTGATGACTTCATTCTCAAAACTTTCCGTCAATCGGGACACCACTAGTGCCCGTTCCTTCTGACTTATTTCTGCAGTGTATGGCATTGGATGATCATCATGCATATCCGCCATCTGCTCATGCATTGGAGAATGATAGATCGGTTGAGATAGAGGGCTTACCTCTACCTCGTCAGTAGGATGTTCTGTTTCTGGCACTACTGATGTCCCGATCGGTTCTTTGCCTTTCTGCCTAGTCTTTAGCTCTTCAATGCATTCGTCTTTTTCCTTTATCTGCTGTATGGCTTCACCGAGTTTCTCTTTAGTGGCTAGGAGTTCCTTACCTATGTCGGCTACATGATCCATGTTTTCACTGTAGCTCTGTACCAGTTTGGCCTGTGCTGAATTCAGCTGCCTTTTGAGTTCATTTATTTCCTGATTGTGCTTAAGTTCCGCCTCTTCTCTTGCTGCGCGCTCTTGTTTTAGTAAAGCTTCATACTGTGCGAGTTGATCTCTTAAGTCATCTTCTTTACTTCCCGTTAATTCCAGTTGCTTTATTGGTTGGTCATATAACAATGATGTCATCAATTCTTTGTTTCTGTTCCGTAAAGTGTCATTCTCGTCTATATATAATTTTAGTTGTGTTTCTAGTAGAGTGCTTCTGGTTTTCATTCTGTCTTTCTCTGCTACCGTAGCATCATATAATTTCTGCATGTCTTCGAGCTGTTTTTGCAGTTGGTGATGCTGAGTGCTTAATGATTCATACTGCGTTTGTGATTCTAGCAACTCCGTGCTTTTGGTGACTATTTCTTTTTGTACCTGAATCAGTTGTGCAGACAATTGTTCACTCATAACTTGAAACTGATTCTTTTCTTGCATGGCTTTGTCAAAGTCTGCATCTATATCCATCATTTGCTGTTGCGTATCCATAGCTGTCTGGATCATTTGCTTCACTACGGGCTTCAGTTGAGTCATATCCACATTGAGCCATGTTTTTGGTATTGATGGTTCTTCTCCTGTATTCACGTCTTTGCCTTGAGCGATGTGTAATGTGGTATCATGGGGCTGCCTGATTTGAAGCTGTATCCGTGGCTCAGCCCTCATTTTTTCATCCTGTCCTCGAGGTGTGTCATCAGGCACCTCAATGATTGTTTGTTCTTTTTGTGGGACCTCTCCCATTTCCGTACTCACTGGGGTTTGTTCTTCCTCTTTAATAGGTATCTTGACATGTGTGACCCCAATAGTTGTGTCTTCCTTGATGCTGACTTTGGTAGTGTCATTCAATTGAATGACATGCTCCTGTTCCTGAGCATCATCCTTCTTCTTTTCTTTTTCCTTCTGGCTGTCCGGTGTCACTTCCATTTGATTGAGTTCCGGTCCTTCCTCTTCATAGGTTTCTGTCCTGATATCAGTATCTAGCGTGTCTTTCTCAGGACTGGATTCCGTATTTGTACTTGAATCATCAATGCCCAATTCTTGGTATCTTCCAGGTTGTTTTGGAGGTGTTTCTGTACTCTGTCTTTGCTGACTTTGACTCGCTTGTCTATACTGATGTCCTTGGACATTTAGATTCACCTGCCCTTGCATGTACTGGTGTGTTTGCTCGAGGGCGGCAGACAAGTCTCTTTTTGAAATCGGCATTTGAGCCGTCGTGACCTTAGGCAAGAGATGTGTTCTCTTGGACTGCGGTGTTGCTTGGGCTTCTTCTTCTCGCAAGCGTTTTGTACCCCTCATGGGCTTCTGTGTGCTGGTCCCGGCCTCTTCCACTACAACTGCTGCTTTCTTTTTCTTAGGGACAGAAGCGGATTTTGCATACCTTGCTAGTCCCTCTGCTGTCGGCATCTCTCGTAAGCAGTGTCTCATGTCTAGGGCTTCATATATCAATAAGGTCAAAGCTGAACCACCGTTCAGGAACTTCTTTTGCCCCCATTTCTTCTGAGCTTCAAACAATCGCTCTTGTATGTAGCCTGTGAGATTCACTTTGTTTCCTATTTGTCTCATGGCATGCGATAGGAGTTGTACTACAATTTTCTGAGGTGCAGTGTATCTGTTCATGCCAGGAAAACAGAAGTGTTGGTGTACCAAACGTACTGCATCTTCAATATCCACTCTGTTAATCTCCAGGAATGATCTTTTCTTGGGGTCGTGGCATTCGTCCTTGACATTAGTAATTCCTTCCTGATTCCATCCAAAGGTCTTGTTGATCAACTCATGAGTGAATTGAATGGTCTTCCACTTGCCCACCTTGTCCAAAACCTTTGCTTCAGGAACCGAAATTTTTGTAGCAGCCGGCTGCATAGTATTCATTACTTGTGTACATCTTTGGAAGTCGGGTACACATATAGGTATCTTCAAAAATGCTTCAATGCCAGCTTGAGTCCATACTTCTTCGATATGTGGTAACCCTTGTATTATGGTCTTGAAATCCTGTGACATAATAGGGAAACAGTGGTCCCTGTCCATGATCTTGATAGTTGCCATGAATAATAGTTCCGAGATAGGTTGGTCATCTCGAAACCAATGTCCTCTGACCTTGGTTATTGACCCCAATGGAAGAAGTAGTTCCTCTTCCTGCTGTGTAGCTTCTGAGTCAGAAGATGTCATCTGCACTCAATATAGAGGATGTATTAGTATCCATATATTTTTTGAAATCCTCCTCCATATGTTGATTATTAATTCGATGTTGCTCCGAGTGCATGGTGTCGTCCCTTTCCCGTGGGTGTGAGAAAGGTAATACCTGAATTTTTTTTCGTGCATTTTTATATATATATATATATATTTTTTTTTTTTTTTTTTTGAAAAGAAAACATAAAAGTTAATACATAGCCGAAGCGGTTAGTGAAAAAATTTTTTTGGAGTAATATTTTAAGTATGTACAAGTGCTCTCCTATTTCCAAAGGGAAAATGTGCGTGACTATCCGAAATTAGAAGAAGGACGTGCCGAATGCTTGGCCTTGTCATGTGGCCCTATCATGCATACTTTGGATCTTGGCAACTCCTCATGTGTGCAATTGGAAGTAGTTGCATGCTGTACGCAGGTTGTCTTGTCTTTTGGCCTCCAAATTTGCTTCACTTGGGTGCGACGTACTGTATTCTCCACCTTCTTGACGAATGCTGTTCGTTTTCGGCTGTATGTCTTCTGATTCGGTTTTGGGAATCTCAAGTCGGTTTGTATTGCATTTGGAGATTCCTTCTTCCTCCAATATGTCCTTTCCCTCGTCGGATGTGTCTGTTGACCAATGTGATTATGATAGCTCTTCTGAGGATGTTCTTTGTTTGGGATGGTCGTCCTTTGGGTATGTGACTTTGGGATCCAAATTTTGGTGCGATCAGGTTGTGCAGTTATCAGCTTCTTTGGGATCCATATGTTCTTGAGTCGTGGTTGCTGAAAGTGTCCGAAATTCTTGGTCTTCTTATACAAGTGTTCATGCTGCTGTCGAAGACTTTTCTGTTGCTGAAGATAGGCCTTCTTTTGGTCCTTTCTTATCCAAGCTAATGTAGAGTGTGGAATGGGGTACACTTTCACGGGTGTAGATTTCACTTCTTGCAGAGGAATATTTTTTCTTGGACTTTGTGGTTCTCTGTGCTTGATTTCATGTTCTTGTGCACTCTTGTGACTCTCTAAACTCAAGGATGGAGTGCATACAGGACTCACAGTATTTTCACATGAAGTACTTGACGATGGGGTTCCTATATTGCTAGTGAACTTACAATCATGACTTTGTTCATTAGGATGAACTTCCGGCTCTATAATAGCAGCTTTGGGTGGTCGTTCGTCTAGCAAACTATATACTTCACGAGGTCCTATTCTGGCCGAGATGTATCCTAAAGCCAATTGAATTGTTACCTCATATTCGTAGATCCAATCTTGGCCTAGCACCACATCTTCAAGCAGATCTTGGTCCTGACATACTAAAAGTCTCTGCTCCATTGTGTTGTTCCCCATATGTAAAGGTAGAGTGATCTCACCTATGCATTGAGTAACTTGTCCTCCTATTCCAATTAGCTGTGCCTTCGATGGGCGTAACTCCTCTTTAAGCCTCTGAGACAAAGAGAATCTAATGCAACTTATTGCTGCTCCTGTGTCTATAAGGGCATCCACTAAGTGGTACTCTTTTCGTCCTGCCCCCAGATTCAAATAAGGTTGTCTTCTTTGTTGTCCGGAGTTCTCAGTGGCTCTAAAATTAGCCATGGGGATGAGTTCTTCACCTACTCGATATCTCTCGTCTCTTTCTCTCATCCACTCTTTCCGTTTTCTGATACGTTCTAGGGCTTCTTGCCTCGCTTCTTCGCGTATGCGTTCTTCTTCCTTTTTTCTACTCTGAGCTCCTAAGAGTCGTGCTAACATTTGATCCGTTAGAGGCTCCATAAATCTTTTCACTCTGCAACCACTGATATAGTTGGGAAGAATATCTCCGTCCAGTGTGGCGAGATTGACTGCACCACTAGTGGAGATTCGATTTATGATCATAGGTCCATATCCACGTTTTTGTAGTTTCTTTGCATGCTGTTTGAGTGTGTATACTAAGACTAAATCGCCTTCTTTCAGTCCCTTGTCTTTTATATGTGCATCATAATAAGCCTTTTGTCTCCGTTTGGCGGCATAGATGCCTGCTACTGCTTGCAATCTAGTCTCATGCAGCTTTTCTATTTGATCTAATTGCTGAGACAATTCATGACCATTCCACTCATATTGCTGGGCTACTTTTAATGTCGGCACTAAGAAGTCAATTGGCAAAATCGCATTCTGCCCATACACTAGGTTGAATGGTGTAGTTCCAATAGCCGTTTTATAAGCCACTCGGAAGGCCCAAATTGCGTGATGCAATTGTTTGTCCCAGTCTGACCTCCCATTATTGACAATCTTTGTCAATACCGTACAAAGTACTTTGTTGGAACTCTCAGCCTGCCCATTAGCTTGAGGGTGGTATGGGGCTGACTTTTTATGAATCACTAAGAATTCATTCATTAGCGTTTCAATGACTTCGTTTAAGAAATGAGTTCCTCGATCACTCACTATCTCGATCGGTAGTCCAAAGCGTGTGAATATGTGCTCAAAGAGAAATTTTGCTGTGGTTTGAGCATCATTCTTTCTCGTGGCTTTTGCTTCTACCCACTTAGTCAAGTAGTCGGTGGCTACTATGATGTACTCTGCATGTGATCCTCTGGCTGGTGGATTGATGGGTCCTATGAAGTCAATTCCCCATTTGGTAAATGCTCTCGCACAAACCATGGGTCTTAAAGGCATGTCATCTCTTCTAATAGGATATTTTGCTCTCTGACATGTTTCGCAACTTTTTACATATGTCTCTGCGTCCATATGTAGAGTTGGCCACCACAGACCTGCAAAGAGAATCATCTTGACCGTTCTATCTGCTGAGAAATGTCCTCCCGCAGCTCCTGCGTGTGCCATTTCTAACACTGAGAGATATTCATTCTCATGAATGCACAATCTTAGTTGGTTATCCTTTCCACGTTTAAAGAGTTGTTTTCCTAGGATGACGTAATCCTTGCTCTGTTCTTCAAGAGCACGTTTCCTTGCTAAGGTAGCTCCCTCCGGGTACTCTTGAGTTTTCAAGAACTTTACTAAAGGCATGCTCCACCTTGGTGCTATTGTAGAATAGCATAACGTAGAGTTATCTTCTGGGATTTGTTCTTGACAGGTTTGGCAGTTTGACACATAATGATGTACATCTCGTTGCATGGTTGGCCAATATATGCCGAATCTCTTGAGTGTTTGCCATGTTCCATTTGCATTCAAATGAGTGTTCCATTGGTTTATGTGTGCTTTCTGAAGCCACATTTCTTGTTCCCCTTCCTCCACGCATCTCATCAACAGTCCGCTTGAATCCTGGTGGTACAAACTTCCAGCAATAATGTGAAGGTTCTTAGTCTTCCAGAGATCTTGCTTTCGGTTTAGCGTGATCCCATCTTTAGGTCCATGTGTGAGTATCGGGATCAACTTTTCTGCCCACTGAGGACATACTTCCAGGTTAAAGAGATAAGTGTCTGGCAGATCATCAGGAACTCCTATAGGTGGTTCACCATGAGTCATGCGAGATAAATGATCTGCCCTTATGTGTGTGTTTCCTTTCTTGACTATTACTTCAAAATCAAATTCCATTAGCAATAAAAACCATCGTACTAGACGTCCTGTATTGCAAGGCTTGTTGACCAAGTACAATAGAGCTTGATGATCAATGAAAAATTTGAATTTGTTTGCCAATAAGTAATGTCTAAACTTCTTGACGGCATAAACCATTCCTAGGCCTTCTCTCTCCGTAGTAGTATAATTGCGTTCAGCTTGATTTAACTGTCTACTGGCATAGGCTATCGGGTGGTCTAATTTACCTGTATCCGCTGGTTGAGCTAAGATGCAACCAATGGCAAACTTGGAAGCATCAACATGAATATGAAACGGTTTATTCCAGTTAGGGACTCGAAGAATGGGTGCTGAACTCAATCGATTCTTCAACTCATTAAAAGCTTTTTCGCATTCTTCGGTCCAATTGAATTGAGTTAATAATGCATAAAGAGGTCTAGCAATTATGGCATACATATGTATGAATCTTCGATAGTAACCACAGTGTCCCATAAATGCTTGAACTTCTTTAGCAGTTTTCGGTCTTGGTAAATCCAAAATAACTTTGATTTTGTCTTCATCCGTGGAAATTCCATTCTTAGAAACAATATGTCCTAAGATTTTCCCTTGTCGCACCATGAAGACACATTTTTCTGGGTTGAGGCATACTCGATATTGTCGACATTTGGCAAAAATCTTTTCTAGTTCAGGGATGTGCTCTGATCGTATAGCTGAATATGTACACAGATCATCCACGTATACCTCCATGCTCTTTCTCAAAAATTCCTTGAACACATGACACATCAGTCTTTGGAATGTAGCTGGGGCATTTGTTAAACCAAAAGGCATGACTCTAAAGGCGTATACACCCCATTCAGTTGCAAATGCAGTCTTATGTTGGTCCTCAGGAGCAATGGCTACCTGATTATACCCTGAAAAGCCATCCAAAAAACTATAAACTTCCTTCCCTGCTACCCTTTCCAAGAGATGGTCAGTGATCGATAAGGGATAGCTATCCCTTATGGTGGCGGAGTTCACTTTTTTCAAATTGATGCACACTCTTAACTTCCCATTTTTCTTTGGTACAACTACCAAGGGTGATACCCATTCCGTGTGCTCAATTTCGTAGATGAATCCAGCGTCTAACAACTTATCTATTTCTTCTTTTATCTTGGCTGAATATACATCATTATAAGTATAAGGTCTCTGTTTGGAAGGTTTGGCCTCGGAAGTCATGGGGATTCTATGCGCACATATAGATGGATCTACTCCTTTTAAATCCTTATAGGTCCAAGCAAAGACATCCCGGTATTCTCTTATGAGTCGAATTAGCTCTTGCTCCTCTTCCTCTGAGACATCCTGTCCTATGAAAGTACATCGTTCCTCTCCTCCTTCCATGGTTACCACTATTTTCTTGGTCTGCTCTTTATTATCATATGCTATTCCCGGTTGTGCCTCTCTTTTAGGCATTTGAATAGCAATCTTCCTCTCTTCTATTTCATATTTTTTGAAATGAGCTGGTACCTCAAATTGGTCTTGAAGCTTATTATCTCCATCTTCTATCTCCCTTTCGACTTCTAATTCTTCTTTTTGTGCGAGATCCTCATGTTGTTCATTGGCAGTGAAGTCCATGTTGGTGGTACTAATTCCTAGATTCTTGGGTTCTTGTTCCATTTCAATGCTCTCGTAGTCCTCCTTCCAGTTTTGCTCAAATACTTCTCCTTCTTCTGCCTCCTGAAGGACTACCATATACAGGCTAATGTCATAACCCTCCTCGTCAATACATTCGTTCATAGTTACCACTTCTTCGTTTACACACACATCGAGGGTGGCTAGGATTTCCATCCAACCATGAGGTTCGAATTCTTCGTCTGGAAATACTTGTGGCATATAAGCCGGATCTTGTATCGATCTTACTACACCTTGTTTCTGCTGCCAACTTTTTCTTCTCTCTTCTTCTTTTTTAGCAGCTTGGCATATCCATAGATGAGTATCCTCGTTCATCCAGGATTGGTCACTAGAACCTGCACTATGAATCGATTGATCGTCTTCCTCTTTATGGATTTGATTCCATTGCAGAGGTGGTACATCCTGATATGTGTACGTATGTAGGTTGATCCTAGTGGTGACTCCTGCGTGTTGTAGGTACACTGCATCCTTTCCCCAATCTTGTACTACCTTTAGCTGTCTCATGAATGGCCTTCCCAAGATCATCTCATAGTTGCTCGGCCTTTCAAAGTGACAAATTGCTAAGGTATGCTCGAATTCCACTCCGCACGTAGTGAAGACTACTCGTTCCAACAATCCTAAGGGTCTTTCTGTATGTCCATCGGCCATCTGAATTTTCATACGTGTTGGTCTCAATGCTGGTTTTCCCCATTTCTCCCAAATTTCTTTGGTAGCAATGCCTACACCAGCTCCTGAATCTAATATGGCTTTGGTTGTGTAACCCTTGTAAGTGATTGGTAGACATGTATTTCCTTCATCTCCTTCACTAAAATCTCCTACTTTATCCACTGGAATTCTCATTGTTTTCACTTCGTCATCTACCTCCTTCTTTGCCTCCTTGACTTCCCACTGATTGATCAATTTTTCCTTTAGATATGGTTTTACCTTTAGCAATTCTTCGAATGTTAAGGTACATGGGATTTTCACTTCCCTAAGGCGTTGTATGATTTCTGATGTTTGAACTGATGGATTCGTTTCTCGTCTTTGTATTGACGGAATGCGGTACAATTCTGAGTTGTGCTCGTATTCCCCGGTGTAATTAGGTAACTCCTTTACATCGTCTTCGGCTTCTTTGTCACTTACATCCATTGGAAAAATTTCTTCTGAATTAACTTCAGGTATTGAATCTTCCATTTCGTTTTCTGCTTCCAGTTCTTCAAAGGGCGGTTCCATTCCCTCTACTTTTTTCCACTTGTCCTCTTGAACTTTCGCCCATAAATCCTTAGTCCAGTCTCCTTCCGTTTCAGGGACTATGGATCCTTCCTTTCTTTCAACACCAATTTCATTATCCAGAGGTCTATTAGGCTTTCCCTGATTGTTTAGACACTCTTGGAATCTTTCTTCGCAAATTCGGTTGTTTGGTAATGGTGATGTGGGTTTTTCTAATGTTTGTTGGGCAACTTCTATTAATTTTTTGCAGATTTCCAATCTTTCTTTCTCTAAGTCGCCTCTCGGATACTCTCTCTCATGTTGTTCTATGGTAGGTCCTGCTTTAATTCTCTCTCTGTATGCCTGAATCCACATCGCTAAATCTTCAGGCATGGTGTCTGCTAATACCGATTCTACCTCCTCCCTCTTATTCTCCTTTTTATTGTCTTCTTCCACTTGTGCTTCTTCTGTTGATTTCTGTTTGCTCTTTTCATTTTCCTTCTTTTGTATTAACTTTTTTTCTTTTATCCTGTCTCTTCTTTGCTTCCATCTTTGGGATCGTTTACTGGTGATACTTTTTTCTGGTTCTTCTGAGTCTTCTACTCTGTGAGGGATGGGTGTATTTCCCTCTTTGTCACTTTGGTTATTTTTTTCGGTTTTATAGGGGTTTTCTCTACCCTTTGCTCTCGTTATGGCTTTTAAAGGTATTGTGTACTCTTTATCACTCCCTGATGATTCAATTACCTCTATCACGTTAATCTGTACGTTAGATGTGACTTTGTTTGGGTTCTTAGGACAATCTCTGAAAAGATGTTCCTTTCCACAATCGCTACAATAACCTTCCCAAATTCGTTGTGGTGGTGGTGGGTTCGGTAATGTACATTCTCTGATATAATGGTCACCTCCACATCTGTAGCATGGTCCTCTAGGTACAGGTGGTCTATTCATCGGTCGAGGTGGCATGGTTGCTCTAGGAGCTGTGTACATTAATGGTACATAATCTTGCTCGTAGTTATATGAACTCTCCGGCGTCTCCATGCCATAAGCATATGGGTCGTATTGTTGCCCATATTCCATTGTTGAGCTTTCATAACCTGGGTATGCTCCTTGACTAGGGTCGTAAAATGAGTCATATGGTTCACTGCTAGTCAAAGGCGTTGCAGGTACTATGGCCCTTTCTAAGTTTTCCTCTGGTTGTGCTATCTTAACTGGGACAACGTTCTGAGGGTGGGGCGGTTGTTGTCCTAGCACTGGTTGAGGCTGTGTATATCCTTGGTATGTGTATGGTCGTGCTATTGGTGCCTGCAGCTGATATGATGGATATCTGAAGGCTTCTCCTCCTTGCTGGTTCTGCGGATATCCATATGGTCTCACATAAGGCTGGGTGGGTCTGGTTTGCCTATTGTGAGGGCAGTTCTCCGTGCTATGATTTGTGTATCTCTGCTCTATGCTGCAATACTGTAGTGGCCCTGGGACAGAGGGTCTATGAGGAGCATAGGCAGGTGGTGGGACTACTCCCCTAGTACACAAGTGAGAAGGATGATCTCCTCCGCATTGCATACATCTTCTAAGCATAGGCGTTCTCATAGGATTGGTGGGATAATTCCTCTGTCCTTGCATATTCAGTTTTTTTGCTAGCAAGTCAGCAATTTCCTCAATGTTGTTTTTAGGGTTCGATGTGCTATTTGATGACTCTTCACTTTTCACACTTCCTTGGGGTATTTTCAAGTCTCCTGCAAGGTTATCCTCTAGGTCTATACATTCCTTCATACACTCTTGCAGAGTTTGAACTCTCTTCACGTACACTAATGACCTCAAGGTCCCGTTTAATAGTCCTTCTAAGAACAATGATACCATTTTGTTTTGTGTGGGTCTCTCCTCTACGGGACATCTATCCACATACTGCTTGAATCTCCTGGCTGCCAATCTGACTGACTCGGTTGGAGCTTGTTTGAAGTTGTGGATTAATGACGAAGAATTGTTCTTAATTCCAGACTTGGTAAATTCTTCAATCATTTCTTGATACACTTGATCCATGTTCTGGAAGGTATTTGGATCCAATGGCTGGAACCAGGCCAATGCCGTGTCTGACAAGGTAAGGCCAAAGGATTCATATTGAATCATGAAGTCATCTACCTGCTCGGCTCTAACTACTTGTTTAAATTCTGCTATATGATTATAGGGTTCACTCGAGCCATCATAATGATTTCTCATGCATTTGGCCACTTGAATCGGTCTTAGTCTCCTTCCTACTTCAGGGTGTCTCGGCATTACAGGGTAATTTGGTCTTCCTATAGGTATGCCTGGTCCTCGTACTACCTGTGGTCTGACTGGAGCACGAACTCCTTGTCTTGGGTCCATAGCTGGTTGTGGCCGGTAATTAGGATTAGTGGCAGGTATTGCAAATTGCACATGAGGTCTGATGGGGATCGGGGTTTGTTGAGTTTGTTGTGTTTGTCCCGAATGTTGACTTGAGTCATATTGAGAAGTTCCATGTGGGTTCCGTGAAGTGGTTGCTTGGTCCCTTGGGGGGAACACTGGAATGTTCTGATATTTCAGCTCAGCTCTCTCTAATTCAGTGACTGGCCAATATCTTCTGTGGTCTTTGTCCAAATATGTAATGATGGTGGGGAATTCAGGATCTTGTAACTCATATATGGTAACTGGATTAGGAGCAGCGTCCCAAATAGAGGAATGGGTTCTGAGTAGGTGCTCCATCCCATTGATCAAATACACATCTATTAGAGTGTCATCCTGGGGGACTAAGTCTCCTCTCCAAAGTTTAGTAATTGTCGATCTACCTCTAGGAGTTGTTACTTGTTCCTCAGTTCCATGTCCATTTAAACTTGAAGTGTCGTTTTCCTCACCACGCTCATTAATGATTTCCGGGTGTTCAGTGACCATGTATTGAATGTCTCGTTTATCCATGTACAGTCCTCCTATGTACTTGACTGCTGGTCTTGGCACTATATAGGCCTCTGAAGCCTTCCTCAATCTGGCCACTGATCTGTTTAGACCATCTAAATAGATAGGGATCTCATTGTGGTTAGTGCTCACATATTCTAAGGAAGTTCTGTATTCGCCCTCAATGATGGACATCTGGCCAATCATGGGCACAGTGTTTTGCATATCCTCGGAAGCCATAGGGATTTCTCCTTCTGACTCACTGGAGGTCTCAGAATAGTGTGAACGGTTACTTGGTTCGGCAACACTCCCTACGGAAGAAATTACACTTCTTCGGCTTCCTAGGGTTCTTCCTGATCTCAAGTTCATTCACTTAAGAACTCTAAACAAATCTTGTCCACCTTTAGTTTCTAGAGTTCTAAGTTATGGCTCAGAAGTCTAGGAAAACTTAGGCTGGAATGTGACTGAAAGAAAATTTCAAGTCACGATACTTGACTCTCACGACCTCTGAGAAAACGATCGCTGACAGACGACACTTGGGTGAAACGATCGCTGACAGACGATACTTGGGTGAAACGATCGCTGGCTAACGATCTTTCCCCAAACGATCTCTGACTGGAAACGATACACGACCTCTCAACAAAACGATCTACGATCTCTGACCCAAAACGACCGCTGACAAACGATACTTCATCAAAACGATCGCTGGAAATCGACACTTGGGTCTAACGATACTTGATCAAAACGATCGCTAGAAAACGATCTTTGACCAAACGATCTCTAGCAAAACGATCTCTGGCATAAAGCGATACACGACCGACGATCTCTGAGAGAAACGATCGGCGATACTTCGTTGAAACGATACACGATCTCTCACTAGACGATACACGATACTCGGATAGAAACGATCTACGACCTTCACTGGAAACGATCGACGATACCTATCTGAAACGATACCGACCTTTGAGAAGTGTCGCGATCTCTGGATCACGATACTTGGCAAGCGATACACGACCGACGACCTTTGTCAAAACGATCTCTATCTGAAACGATCGACGACCTCTGTCTGAAAACGATCTACGATCTCTATCTGAAACGATCTACGATATCTCACAAAACGATCGACGACCGCTGGGAAATATCGCGATACTCAACCGCAGGAGTAAAACGATACTCGACCGCAGGAGCAAAGCGATACTTGACCCTTTTTCAAATTTTTGTGTTGTTTTTTGAGGTTTGAAGTTTTCCCCCTTTCTCTCCTAGGTCTTCTCTCTTACCCTCACCCACTGTAGCAATCAAGCAATGACCTTTAACCCCCTGAAGGCCCAAACGACACTCAGCGCAGGTCGTTTTTCTCTTTCCTAAGTTGGAACACTGAAAATTTTTGAGCCAACAGGTGGTTTAGTTTACCTTGGAAGCTCCCATGATCTCTTGGTCCAACTCTCTTGCACTGAACTCTCCCTTTTTGCTTGCTTTCCTCGAAACGATCGCTGCAATTCTCACGATACTCGACACTGCTCTCCACGATACTTGTTCAACAAGTAACTTGAAAATGAAGAATTTTTTGGCTTTTATACTTGGGAATTCCTAACTTACTGAAAAATGAAAATTCTTGAGCAATTCTAAAGTCTACTCTACTCTCCACTCACTCCTATTCTACTTCTTCTACTCACTCCCCTAGTCTATCAACTTACTACACACACTCCAAGAATGAGAAGTAGCAAGTGCGGTTGAAATTGACTTACCAAAGAAGAGAAAATTCCCGCTCCTCCAAGTTCTTCAAAGCAAAAAGCTACTTACCATCACGCGAATGCCTCGGTTTGATTCGTCACTCCCCGGCAACGGCGCCAAAAAAATGTGTTGACCTAAGCTTCAACTTAGGGACTTGCGGAGAAAGAGACTGTACCTCAATCCCCTTACAAGTGCATATAGTGGGGATGCACACTTTTAATTTATCAATCCGAAGAGTATACTAACCTAGCCGAGTGTATGAAGACATGCAAATGCGTAATGGTCAATGCAAATGTATTACTCAAGAGTGAAAATGAGAAAAACACTTATCCTAACAAGCTTCAACAGTAGGTCAAGACGAAACGACACTTGGTGCAGCAGCCGTCAGTATTTTGGACTTTTCTCCTAGCTCCGAGCTCCAAACATAGCGAATAGCATATGCGTTTCGAAGCTCTCGAGAAGACGCATCCAATGGCAGTGGTTTCACGCAATTCCGACACTCCTACTTCAAGTTACGACAGAAATACTGAGTCGCGGGAATTCTTTCCTACACTTCAGCACTTCCTACACCTCGCACACACCTCTCCTACTGCAAAGAAACACTCTCAAGGATAGATCACACTCACAAGCACTCTTTCCAAGCAATACACATGCATACAAGCTCACGAAGAAGAAGATGAAGAAGGAAGAAGACACAAATTCGAAATTCTGTGCTCTCTATTCTCACAATGGCAAAAAGTCTTTTACAAAGAGTCACAATTGACTTATATACTAGTGCCCTAAAAATGGTCCTTTCACACAAGTGACCGGCACTTTATTCCCTAAGAGCTAATTTCCTACTATTTTACATGGGTAAGCTTCTATTCTTCTAAGGGAATGCATCTAGAGGACTCCTCTAGTGCCTTTACAAGGGAAATATATTACAAAAATGAATATGTTACAAAAATATGTGGTCCAAATCGGAAAAATTTTGGGGCCCGTCTTTTTCTCTGCTTTGTGCGCTCTTTGGCTCTGCAACAACATATTAAGGATTTCTCTATGATAGCTACTCCCCTCACCGAATTAACTAAAAAGAATGTAGGATTTGCGTGGAGTGATGCCTGTCAAAAATCATTTGAAACATTGAAACAAAAAGTCGTTGAGAATTGTGTTTTGAAAATACCAGAAATCGGAAAGCCTTTTGTGGTTGCATGTGATGCAAGTGGTAGTCAGATAGGATGTGTTATTTCACAGGATGGCAGGGTGGTCGCATATGAGTCCAGAAAACTAAGAAAGCATGAACTTAACTATCCTACTCATGATTTAGAAATGCTTGCTGTTGTGCATGCACTTAGACATCTATTGTTAGGGGTTAAGTTTGAATTGAAAACAGATCATCAAAGTCTAAAATACATCTTCACTCAACCATTGCTTAACAACAGGCAGAAGCATTGGATTGAATTATTAAGCGAGTATGATTTTGACATTAAGTATCTTGCTGGTAAGGAAAATAAAGTTGCTGATGCATTGAGTTGGAGACCTTTGTGTAATCTTGTTTTTGTAATAAATTCTAATTTTCTCAATCAAATTCAAGAAGAGATAAAATAGGTTCCTTTTTATGCACCTACTTTGAATGCTTTGAATGCGAACAGGGGATCGACGTATGAGGAAAAATTTCATTTGCAGAATAATACACTATATTGTAACAATCGGCTATGCTTATCTTCTAAATCTCCACTAAAAGTTAAAATACTGCATGATTGTCATGATGCACCTTTTTCTGCACATTCAGGTTATTCAAGGACATATGTTAAAACAAAGTATTCTTACTTTTGGCCGTGTATGAAGCGGGATATTAGAAAATATGTAAATGAATGTTTGAAGTGCCAAAAGGTGAAATCTGAGTTTAAGAGGATGCCAGGAATGCTTCAACCTTTGGATGTTCCAAATCAGAAGTGGGAGTCTATTTCTATGGACTTTATCACTAAGTTGCCTATGACCAGAAGTAAGCATGATACCATATTTGTTGTAGTCGATCGGCTTACCAAGATGGCACACTTCTTTCCTATGAAAAAGACTGATACTGCTTTGAATGTTGCAAGAATCTTTGTAAAAGAAATATTTCGATTGCATGGAATGCCTAAAAGCATAATTTCTGATAGAGATTCTAGATTTACGTCAAACTTCTGGAAAGCGACATTTGAATCCATTGGAACTCAACTTCGTATGAGTACAGCTTTCCATCCACAAACTGATGGGGAAACCGAGAGGGTTAACAGGGTAGTTGAGGATATGTTGCGTATGTATGTGAATGAAAAGCAGGATAATTGGAGTGAATATTTACCCTTGGTTGAGTTTGCATACAATAGTACATGGCATGCATCTATAAAAATGACTCCGTTTGAAGCTATGTATGGTTATAATTGTTTGACTCCACCTTCGTTTTTGGGTTTTCCAAATAAAGTAGAAGTATCCAAAGAAATGCTTGATAAGATGGATGAAGAACTTGGAAAAATTAAGAAACATATAAGAGAAGCTCAGAAAAGACAAATGGTTTAAAGAGAAGACCACTTGAATTCCAAGTTGATGATATGGTATTTCTTAAAGTTAATCCTCACCAATCTAACTTGTTGCTAGGGAAGGATCATAGACTTTCTCCTCGATATGCAGGCCCTTTTAAAGTTTTGAAAAAGATCGGATCTCTTGCTTATTTGCTGGAATTACCTAAATATCTTAATGTGCATCCTGTATTTCATGTCAGCTTACTTAAAAGATATGTGTCTAATGTTGCTCATGTTTTGCAGGACAATTATAAGTTGAAAGACGATGGCTCTTTTGAGCTTCAACCGGAAATAATATTAGATAGAAAGGAAAGATTTCTTAGAAATAGATCTATAGTAGAAATTTTGGTGAAATGGCATTCATACCCAGTAGAAGATTCGAGTTGGGTGAATTTAGATGACTTTCTAACACATTATTTTTCTTTCCAACTCTAGGGACAGAGTTCTTAAAGGGGGGAAGAATTGTAATAGGCCTCTTTTCTATGTGAAATAATTCATTTTGAACTTTCTGAATTTCATTATGGGGATAATGCTTAGAACGAATAATTAGGTCATTTTATGCATCTATGAAAAATTTTGGGTTGACAAGTTTCATATTCTCTCTCTAGACCTTAATTGCATCATGTTTTCCAGTGGGATTCTGAAGGTCAAGATGAAAGAATTAAGGAAAACTCTATATGAGGGAAAGCTAGAGCAAGTAGAAGAAAATAAAAGTGCCTCTGTGTGAGATTTTTGTGAATCATGTTCTAAGTACCTCGTTCAGGGTCCTACGTTTAGTTCATTGTAAGAAAATGCCTTGATTTTACTCTCTCTCTAGAATTTTAAACCTTGCAGGGCTCAAAAGTGGCATTTGGAGGTGGATTTGGACCTCGGACGTCTCTAACACTATTGTGCAGATCGAAAATTGAATAAAAGTGTCTCTCACAAGCTTAACCTAATTCCTCATTGTTTTTGAGTTACAAGGCTTTGAAAAGGGCTTTGAAAAGTGCCGTTTTTCCAACACTTTTAAAAAAAAAACGAGGGCTTGTCTAATTCTATTCGAATCCGTGATTCTCATGCTCACGTGTCACCATGTCTAATAATGTTTTCGGATATGTCTTCTTGGTGTTTTTCTGCTATTTTTGACAGGTATGCTAAAGAAAGGAAGTACACTACGATCGCATGGCTTTTTGCGAAAGTTTTGGAGAAACTCGACTTTTTCTAAATTTGGTGGATCGCACACTTCTTTGGGGAGCACGGCTGCGATCAAACGGAAAAAAAGATAAGAAGGCTTGCGCATCAACACGGAGGACACACAGAAATCTGAGAATTACCTTGTGATTGAGAGTGTGATTGAGAGTGAGAGTGAGAGTGTGATTGAGAGTGCGAGTGAGAATGCAATTGTGATAGCTCGGGGGTGGTCGGGAGGTAGAGGCTTCATCAAGAAGCTTTTGTCCAAAGCTACTGTAACCATTGATTCACATCTATAATATCAGAATGCTTCCTTCTCTGCGTCATATTTGTTCTACTCTTTCGCATCAGATTTTCTTTTACCTTGTGCAATCTCTGCGTTCTTCTCTCCACTGTTATTTCTGAGTAATGGAAAGATTGTGATTGGGGATAGATTGTGATTAAGGAAACGCTACAAGTGGTATCAGAGCAGAATCAATCCGCGGGAACGATGGAAGGTCTAACACAAAAGGTTCGTGAACAAGAGGAGCTTATTCAGAAGCTTCTTGGTGAATTGCGCAAAGAACGAGGGGAAAAGCAACCATAAGGAGCAACAAATTTGTTTGTGGAGCTGAACGATGAAATAGATGAAGGTGCGCGAACATCTAGTGTACCTCCCAAAAAACAAAAACGCAATTCTGAAGATATGGATCCAGGTGAGTTTGCCCTTAACCAAGTCTTCAAGAAGGCAAAGTTAAATGATTTTGATGGCGAGAAGAAGAGTGGCGAAGATCTTGAGGCATGGATTGAAGAACTAGAGGATTTCTTTGACCTTCGATAATTTAGTGAAGAGTCCAAGGCAAAAGTTGGGATCCTGCATCTGCATGGGATCAGAAGCAATGGTGGAAGTCTTATATGCAGACTCGAACGCATTCTGGTCCTGTTCTATGGACGGAATTTAGAGAACAAGCTGAAAAACGCTATTGTTCTCCACACTACCATATGGAGAAGAAGATGGAGTTCTACAATTTCCGACAACATGAAAGTGACAAGCATAGCTTATCTGTTGATGAGTACAAATAGAAGTTCCTACGTCTTCATAAATATGCATTAGAGGTTAGTGGTAATGCTCTAAAGAGTAAATTTATTGAAGGGCTTGGTGAGGAACTTTGCTATCAAGTCAAGGGATCTGGATGCATTGATTTTCTTGATGCTGTTGTGATGGCTGAGAACTTTGAGAAGATGGAGAAGTTCAATTTGCAGAAGGCAAATAGAAGCAGATTCATTGCAACGGGGCATAGGCCACAAAGACCTGTTGCAATGAACATGAACAATTCAAAGAAAACTCCATCTTCTAACGACCAAGGTAAGAACCCTGCTCGGCCCGTGGAAAATCAAAGGAGGCGTCAACCAATTGAGTGGCAACAAGATCCTAATTTTATTGAGAGGGCAAAAAGACTTGGTCTGTGTTTTCGTTGCGGGGAGCAAGGGCATCGGACATATGAGTGCCCGAACAAGGCAGTCTTTCGACCCGCTCAATTAAGAGCGATAAACATCATCAAGGAGGGTATAATTATTGAGGAAGTAGATGATGGCGGTAAGTGCGCTGACTCTACTTTACGTTGCATGGTGGTTAGTTCTTTCCCAAAGGTTTCTGTAATCACAATTTCGGGTATGATTTCTGAGCATAAAACCAGATTTATGATCGATTCAGGTAGTGCCCATTGTTTTCTATCTTTCAAATTGGTACAAAATCTAGGGATAGCCCTAAATATGCAGATAACCAGACCTGTAGAGATGGCCAATGGATGATTACACTACACGAAAGGATATGTTGAAAACCTTGAATTTACTCTTTCTAATAGACGATTTTCTGGAAGCTTCCATGTAATTGAGATGAAACAAAGTGATGTAATCATAGGCATGGATTGGTTAGTTAAAAATTCTGCGACGATTAATTGTGAACAAAGAACGATCACTGTGAAGCTAAATGATGAATCTATTCATATTCTAGGTGATGTCTTTAATCCTAAGTCTACTCTTATTTCTGCTATGCAGATAATTAGAGGTATACGTGATGGCTGCAAAACATTTGTAGTGTATGTGAACAATCTGCATCAGGAAGGTAATGACGAAGATATTCCAGATTACGTAGGAAATCTCTTGAAAGAATATGCCGATATATTTCCAGAAGACTTGCTTGGTATACCCCCACCTAGGCAGATTGACCACGACATTGACCTATATCGGAGTGAACCATATTCTAGAGCACCCTATAGATTTAACCTTGATGAACTAAAGGAGCTTAAGATTCAATTAGATAATCTTTTGAAGAAAGGCTTAATAAAACCGAGTGTCTCACCTTGGGGTGCGCCTGTTGTATTTCAGAAGAAGAAAGACGGCTCTTACATATTATGCATTGACTATAGGGGGTTGAATAAAAGAACAATTAAGAATAAGTATCCACTCCCTCACATAGATGACTTATTAGGTCAATTAAGTGGAGCGACCATATTCACAAAGATTGACTTAAGATCTGGATATCACCAAATTAGGATCAAAATAGAGGATATTCCTAAGACGGCTTTTCAAACACGATATGGTCACTATGAGTTTATGGTTCTACCTTTTGGTTTAACAAACGCTCCTGCCACATTTATGTGCTTGATGAATAATATTTTTCACAATTACCAGATGAATTCATCTTAGTCTTCCTTGATGATATATTCGTGTACTCTAAAGATGATTCGGAGCATGCGGTACATCTCAAGAAGACTTTGCAAACTCTTAGAGAACACAAATTGTACGGGAAAAAGAGTAAGTGTTTCTTTGCTAAGGATAAACTTGTGTATCTAGGAAGAGTAATATCAAAAGAATGAATCCTTATAGATGAAGATAAAGTAAAAACAATAGTTGATTGGCCGATTCCTAAGACTGTAAGGGATGTTAGAAGTTTTCTTGGGTTGGCACAATATGAAAGAGAACATATTAAGGATTTCTCTATGATAGCTACTCCCCTCACCGAATTAACTAAAAAGAATGTAGGATTTGCGTGGAGTGATGCCTGTCAAAAATCATTTGAAACATTGAAACAAAAAGTCGTTGAGAATTGTATTTTGAAAATACCAGAAATGGGAAAGCCTTTTGTGGTTGCATGTGATGCAAGTGGTAGTCAGATAGGATGTGTTATTTCACAGGATGGCAGGGTGGTCGCATATGAGTCCAGAAAACTAAGAAAGCATGAACTTAACTATCCTACTCATGATTTAGAAATGCTTGCTGTTGTGCATGCACTTAAGCATTGGAGACATTTATTGTTAGGGGTTAAGTTTGAATTGAAAACAGATCATCAAAGTCTAAAATACATGTTCATTCAACCATTGCTTAACAACAGGCAGAAGCGTTGGATTGAATTATTAAGCGAGTATGATTTTGACATTAAGTATCTTGCTGGTAAGGAAAATAAGGTTGCTGATGCATTGAGTCGGAGACCTTTGTGTAATCTTGTTTCTGTAATAAATTCTGATTTTCTCAATCAAATTCAAGAAGAGATAAAACAGGATCCTTTTTATGCACCTATTTTGAATGCTTTGAATGCGAACAGGGGATCGACGTATGAGGAAAAATTTCATTTGCAGAATGGAACACTGTATTGTAACAATCGGCTATGCTTATCTTCTGAATCTCCACTAAAAAATAAAATACTGCATGATTGTCATGATGCACCTTTTTCTGCACATCCAGGTTATTCAAGGACATATATTAAAACAAAGTATTCTTACTTTTGGCCGTGTATGAAGCGGGATATTAGAAAATATGTAAATGAATGTTTGAAGTGCCAACAGGTGAAATCTGAGTTTAAGAGGATGCCAAGAATGCTTTAACCTTTGGATGTTCCAAATCAGAAGTGGGAGTCTATTTCTATGGACTTTATCACTAAGCTACCTATGACCAGAGGTAAGCATGATACCATATTTGTTGTAGTCGATCGGCTTACCAAGATGGCACACTTCTTTCCTATGAAAAACACTGATACTGCTTTGAATGTTGCAAGAATCTTTGTAAAAGAAATATTTCGATTGCATGGAATGCCTAAAAGCATAATTTCTTATAGAGATTCTAGATTTACGTTGAACTTCTGGAAAGTGACATTTGAATCCATTGGAACTCAACTTCGTATGAGTACAACTTTCCATCCACAAACTGATGGGGAAACCGAGAGGGTTAACAGGGTAGTTGAGGATATGTTGCATATGTATGTGAATGAAAAGCAGGATAATTGGAGTGAATATTTACCCTTGGTTGAGTTTGCATACAATAGTGCATGGCATGCATCTATAAAAATGACTCCGTTTGAAGCTATGTATGGTTATAATTGTTTGACTCCACCTTCGTTTTTGGGTTTTCCAAATAAAGTAGAAGTATCCAAAGAAATGCTTGATAAGATGGATGAAGAACTTGGAAAAAACAAGAAACATATAAGAGAAGCTCAGAAAAGACAAAAGAAGTTCTATGATTTAAAGAGAAGACCACTTGAATTCTAAGTTGATGATATGGTATTTCTTAAAGTTAATCCTCACCGATCTAACTTGTTGCTAGGGAAGGATCATAGACTTTCTCCTCGATATGCAGGCCCTTTTAAAGTTTTGAAAAAGATCGGATCTCTTGCTTATTTGCTGGAATTACCTAAATATCTAAATGTGCATCCTATATTTCATGTCAGCTTACTTAAAAGATATGTGTCTAATGTTGCTCATGTTTTGTAGGACAATTATAAGCTGAAATACGATGGCTCTTTTGAGCTTCAACCGGAAATAATATTAGATAGGAAGGAAAGATTTCTTAGAAATAGATCTATAGTAGAAATTTTGGTGAAATGGCATTCATACCCAGTAGAAGATTCGAGTTGGGTGAATTTAGATGACTATCTAACACATTATCCTTCTTTCCAACTCTGAGGACAGAGTTCTTAAAGGGGGGAAGAATTGTAATAGGCCTCTTTTCTATGTGAAATAATTCATTTTGAACTTTCTGAATTTCATTGTGGGGATAATGTTGAGAACGAATAGTTAGGTCATTTTATACATGTAGGAAAAATTTTGGGTTGACAAGTTTCAGATTCTCTCTCTAGACCTTAATTGCATTATGTTTTCCAATGGGATTTTGAAGGTCAAGATGAAAGAATTAAGGAAAACTCTGTATGAGGGAGAGGTAGAGCAAGTAGAAGAGAATAAAAGTGCCTCTGTGTGAGATTTTTGAGAATCATGTTCTAAGTACCTCGTTTAGGGTCCTACGTTTATTTCATTGTAAGAAAATGCCTTGATTCTACTCTCTCTCTAGAATTTTAAACCTTGCAGGGCTCAAAAGTGGCATTTGGAGGTGGATTTGGACCTCAGACGTCACTAACACTATTGTGCAGATCGATAAATTGAATAAAAGTGTCGCTCGCAAGCTTAACCTAATTCCTCATTGTTTTTGAGTTACAGGGCTTTGAAAAGTGCCGTTTTTTCCAACACTTCAAAAAAAAACAAAAAATTTTTAAAAAAACGAGGTCTTGTTTAATTCTATTCGAATCCGTGATTCTCATGCTCACATGTCACCATGTCTAATTATGTATGTTTTCAGATATGTCTTCTTGGTGTTTTTCTGCTATTTTTGACAGGTATGCTAAAGAAAGGAAGTACACTATGATCGCATGGCTTTTTGCGAAGGTTTTGGAGAAACTCCACTTTTTCTAAATTTGGTGGATCGCACACTTCTTTGGGGAGCACGGCTGCGATCAAACGGAGATCTTGAGGCATGGATTGAAGAACTAGAGGATTTCTTTGACCTTCGACAATTTAGTGAAGAGTCCAACGCAAAAGTTGGGATCCTGCATCTACGTGGGATCGCGAAGCTATGGTGGAAGTCATATATGCAGACTCGAACGCGTTCTGGTCTTGTTCTATGGAAGGAATTTAGAGAACAAGCTGAAAAACGCTATTGTTCTCCACAGTACCATATGGAGAAGAAGATGGAGTTCTACAATTTCCGACAACACGAAAGTGACAAGCATAGCTTATCTGTTGATGAGTACAAAGAGAAGTTCCTACGTCTTCATAAATATGCATTAGAGGTTAGTGGTAATGCTCTAAAGAGTAAATTTATTGAAGGGCTTCGTGAGGAACTTCGCTATCAAGTCAAGGGATCTGGATGCATTGATTCTCTTGATGTTGTTGCGATGGCTGAGAACTTTGAGAAGATGGAGAAGTTCAATTTACAGAAGGCAAATAGAAGCAGATTCATTGCAACGGGACATAGGCCACAAATACCTGTTGCAATGAACATGAACAATTCAAAGAAAACTCCATCTTCTAACGACCAAGGTAAGAACCCTGCTCGGCCGGTGGAAAATCAAAGGTGGCGTCAACCAATTGAGTGGCAACAAGACCCTAATTTTATTGAGAGGGCAAAAAGACTTGGTCTGTGTTTTTGTTGCGGGGAGCAAGGGCATCGGACATATGAGTGCCCGAACAAGGCAGTCTTTCGACCCGCACAATCAAAAGCGATAAACATCATCGAGGAGGGTACAATTATTAAGGAAGCAGATGATGGCGGTAAGTGCACTGACTCTACTTTACGTTGCATGGTGGTTAGTTCTTTCCCAAAGGTTTCTGTAATCACGATTCCGGGTATGATTTCTGCGCATAAAACCAGATTTTTGATCGATTCAGGTAGTACCCATTGTTTTCTATCTTTCAAATTGGTACAAAATCTAGGGATAGCCCTAAATATGCAGATAACCAGACCTCTAAAGATGGCCAATGGATGATTACACTACACGAAAGGATATGTTGAAAACCTTGAATTTACTCTTTTTAATAGACGCTTTTCTGGAAGCTTCCATGTAATTGAGATGAAACAGAGTGATGTAATCATAGGCATGGATTGGTTAGTTAAAAATTCTGCGATGATTAAATGTGAACAAAGAACGATCACTGTGAAGCTAAATGATGAATCTATTCATATTCTAGGTGATGTCTTTAATCCTAAGCCTACTCTTATTTCTGCTATGCAGATAATTAGAGGTATACGTGATGGCTGCAAAACATTTGTAGTGTATGTGAACAATCTGCATCAGGAAGGTAATGACGAAGATATTCCAGATTACGTAGGAAATCTCTTGAAAGAATATGCCGATGTATTTCCAGAAGACTTGCTTGGTATACCCCCACCTAGGTAGATTGACCACGCCATTGACCTATATCCAGGGAGTGAACCATATTCTAGAGCACCCTATAGATTTAACATTGATGAACTAAAGGAGCTTAAGATTCAATAGACGGCTCTTACAGATTATGCATTGACTATAGGGGGTTGAATAAAAGAACAATTAAGAATAAGTATCCACTCCCTCACACAAATTAGGATCAAAACAGAGCATATCACCAAATTAGGATCAAAACAGAGGATATTCCTAAGACGGCTTTTCGAACACGATATGGTCATTATGAGTTTATGGTTCTACCTTTTGGTTTAACAAATGCTCCTGCCACATTTATGTGCTTGATGAATAATATTTTTCATGATTACATAGATGAATTCATCTTAGTCTTCCTTGATGATATATTTGTGTACTCTAAAGATGATTCGGAGCATGCGGTACATCTCAAGAAGACTTTGCAAACTCTTAGAGAACACAAATTGTATGGGAAATAGAGTAAGTGTTTCTTTGCTAAGGATAAACTTGTGTATCTAGTAAGAGTAATATCAAAAGAAGGAATCCTTATAGATGAAGATAAAGTAAAACCAATAGTTGATTGGCCAATTCCTAAGACTCTAAGTGATGTTAGAAGTTTTCTTCGGTTCGCACAATATGAAAGAGCACATATTAAGGATTTCTCTATGATAGCTACTCCACTCACCGAATTAACTAAAAAGAATGTAGGATTTGCATGGAGTGGTGCGTGTCAAAAATCATTTGAAACATTGAAACAAAAAGTCATTGAGAATTGTGTTTTGAAAATACCACAAATGGGAAAGCCTTTTGTGGTTGCATGTGATGCAAGTGGTAGTCAGATAGGATGTGTTATTTCACAGGATGGCAAGGTGGTCGCATATGAGTCCAGAAAACTAAGAAAGCATGAACTTAACTATCCTACTCATGATTTAGAAATGCTTGCTGTTGTGCATGCACTTAAGCATTGGAGACATCTATTGTTAGGGGTTAAGTTTGAATTGAAAACAGATCATCAAAGTCTAAAATACATCTTCACTCAACCATTGCTTAACAACAGGCAGAAGCGTTGGATTGAATTATTAAGCGAGTATGATTTTGACATTAAGTATCTTGCTGGTAAGGAAAATAAGGTTGCTGATGCATTGAGTCGGAGACCTTTGTGTAATCTTGTTTCTGTAATAAACTCTGATTTTCTCAATCAAATTCAAGAAGAGATAAAACAGGATCCTTTTTATGCACCTATTTTTGAATCCTTTGAATGCGAACAGGGGATCGACGTATGAGGAAAAATTTCATTTGCAGAATGGAACACGGTATTGTAACAATCGGCTATGCTTATCTTCTGAATCTCCACTAAAAGTTAAAATATTGCATGATTGTCATGATGCACCTTTTTCTGCACATCCAGGTTATTCAAGTGCCTCTGTGTGAGATTACTGTGAATCATGTTCTAAGAACCTCGTTTAGGGTCCTACGTTTAGTTCATTGTAAGAAAATGCCTTGATTTTACTCTCTCTCTAGAATTTTAAACCTTGCAGGGCTCAAAAGTCGCATTTGGAGGTGGATTTGGACCTTGAACGTCTCTAACACTATTGTGCAGATCGAAAAATTGAATAAAAGTGTCTCTCACAAGCTTAACCTAATTCCTCATGTTTTTGAGTTACAGGGCTTTGAAAAGTGCCATTTTTTCCAACACTTAAAAAAAAAAAACGAGGGCTTGTCTAATTCTATTTGAATCCGTGATTCTCATGCTCACGTGTCACCATGTCTAATTATGTATGTTTTTGCATATGTCTTCTTGGTGTTTTTCTGCTATTTTTGACAGGTATGCTAAAGAAAGGAAGTACACTACGATCGCATGGCTTTTTGCGAAAACTTTAGAGAAACTCAACTTTTTCTAAATTTGGTGGATCGTGCACTTCTTTGGGGAGCACGGCTCCGATCAAACAGAAAAAAAGATAAGAAGGCCTGCGCATCAACACGGAGGACACACAGAAATCTGAGAATTACCTTCTGATTGAGAGTGTGATTGAGAGTGAGAGTGAGAGTGTGATTGAGAGTGCGTGTGAGAATGCGATTGTGATAGCTCGGGGGTGGTCGAGAGGTAGAGACTTCGTCAAGAAGCTATTGTCCAAAGCTACTATAACCATTGATTCACCTAGGTAGATTGACACGCCATTGACCTATATCCAGGGAGTGAATTATATTCTAGAGCACCCTATAGATTTAACATTGATGAACTAAAGGAGCTTAAAATTCAATTAGATGATCTTTTGAAGAAAGGCTTAAAAAAACCGAGTGTCTCACCTTGGGGTGCGCCTGTTTTTTTTCAGAAGAAGAAAGACAGCTCTTACATATTATGCATTGACTATAGGGGGTTGAATAAAAGAACAATTAAGAATAAGTATCCACTCCCTCACATAGATGACTTATTAGGTCAATTAAGTGGAGCGACCGTATTCACAAAGATTGACTTAAGATCTGGATATCACCAAATTAGGATCAAAACAGAGGATATTCCTAAGACGGCTTTTCGAACACGATATGGTCACTATGAGTTTACAGTTCTACCTTTTGGTTTAACAAACGCTCCTGCCACATTTATGTGCTTGATGAATAATATTTTTCACGATTACCTAGATGAATTCATCTTAGTCTTCCTTGATGATATATTTGTGTACTCTAAAGATGATTCGGAGCATGCGGTACATCTCAAGAAGACTTTGCAAACTCTTAGAGAACACAAATTGTATGGGAAAAAGAGCAAGTGTTTCTTTGCTAAGGATAAACTTGTGTATCTAGGAAGAGTAATATCAAAAGAAGGAATCCTTATAGATGAAGATAAAGTAAAAACAATAGTTGATTGGCCAATTCCTAAGACTGTAAGGGATGTTAGAAGTTTTCTTGGGTTGGCACAATATGAAAGAGCACATATTAAGGATTTCTCTATGATAGCTACTCCCCTCACCGAATTAACTAAAAAGAATGTAGGATTTGCGTGGAGTGATGCCTGTCAAAAATCATTTGAAACATTGAAACAAAAAGTCATTGAGAATTGTGTTTTGAAAATACCAAAAATAGGAAAGCCTTTTGTGGTTGCATGTGATGCAAGTGGTAGTCAGATAGGATGTGTTATTTCACAGGATGGCAGGGTGGTCGCATATGAGTTCATAAAACTAAGAAAGCATGAACTTAACTATCCTACTCATGATTTAGAAATGCTTGTTGTTGTGCATGCACTTAAGCATTGGAGACATCTATTGTTAGGGGTTAAGTTTGAATTGAAAACAGATCATCAAAGTCTAAAATACATCTTCACTCAACCATTGCTTAACAACAGGCAGAAGCGTTGGATTGAATTATTAAGCGAGTATGATTTTGACATTAAGTATCTTGCTGGTAAGGAAAATAAGGTTGCTGATGCATTGAGTCGGAGACCTTTGTGTAATCTTGTTTCTGTAATAAATTCTGATTTTCTCAATCAAATTCAAGAAGAGATAAAACAGGATCCTTTTTATGCACCTATTTTGAATGCTTTGAATGCGAATAGGGGATCGACGTATGAGGAAAAATTTCATTTGCAGAATGGAACACTGTATTGTAACAATCGGCTATGCTTATCTTTTGAATCTCCACTAAAAGTTAAAATACTGCATGATTGTCATGATGCACCTTTTTTTGCACATCCAGGTTATTCAAGGACATATGTTAAAACAAAGTATTCTTACTTTTGGCTGTGTATGAAGCGGGATATTAGAAAATATGTAAATGAATGTTTGAAGTGCCAACAGGTGAAATCTGAGTTTAAGAGGATGCCAGGAATGCTTCAACCTTTGGATGTTCCAAATCGGAAGTGGGAGTCTATTTCTATGCACTTTATCACTAAGCTACCTATGACCAGAAGTAAGCATGATACCGTATTTGTTGTCGTCAATCGGCTTACCAAGATGGCACACTTCTTTCCTATGAAAAAGACTGATACTGCTTTGAATGTTGCAAGAATCTTTGTAAAAGAAATATTTCGATTGCATGGAATGCCTAAAAGCATAATTTCTGATAGAGATTCTAGATTTACGTCAAACTTCTGGAAAGCGACATTTGAATCCATTGGAACTCAACTTCGTATGAGTACAGCTTTCCATCCACAAACTGATGGGGAAACCGAGAGGGTTAACAGGGTAGTTGAGGATATGTTGCGTATGTATGTGAATGAAAAGCAGGATAATTGGAGTGAATATTTATCCTTGGCTGAGTTTTGCATACAATAGTGTATGGCATGCATCTATAAAAATGACTCCATTTGAAGCTATGTATGGTTATAATTGTTTGACTCCACCTTCGTTTTTGGGTTTTCCAAATAAAGTAGAAGTATCCAAAGAAATGCTTGATAAGATGGATGAAGAACTTGGAAAAATTAAGAAACATATAAGAGAAGCTCAAAAAAGACAAAAGAAGTTCTATGATTTAAAGAGAAGACCACTTGAATTCCAAGTTGATGATATGGTATTTCTTAAAGTTAATCCTCACCGATCTAACTTGTTGCTAGGGAAGGATCATAGACTTTCTCCTCGATATGCAGGCCCTTTTAAAGTTTTGAAAAAGATCGGATCTCTTGCTTATTTGTTGGAATTACCTAAATATCTAAATGTGCATCCTGTATTTCATGTGAGCTTATTTAAAAGATATGTGTCTAATGTTGCTCATGTTTTGTAGGACAATTATAAGCTGAAAGACGATGGCTCTTTTGAGCTTCAACCGGAAATAATATTAGATAGGAAGGAAAGATTTCTTAGAAATAGATCTATAGTAGAAATTTTGGTGAAATGGCATTCATACCCAGTAGAAGATTCGAGTTGGGTGAATTTAGATGACTTTCTAACACATTATCCTTCTTTCCAACTCTGAGGACAGAGTTCTTAAAGGGGGGAAGAATTGTAATAGGCCTCTTTTCTATGTGAAATAATTCATTTTGAACTTTTTGAATTTCATTGTGGGGATAATGCTTAGAACGAATAATTAGGTCATTTTATGCATGTAGGAAAAATTTTGGGTTGACAAGTTTCATATTCTCTCTCTAGACCTTAATTGCATCATGTTTTCCAGTGGGATTTTGAAGGTGAAGATGAAAGAATTAAGGAAAACTCTGTATGAGGGAAAGGTAGAGCAAGTAGAAGAGAATAAAAGTGCCTCTGTGTGAGATTTTTGTGAATCATGTTCTAAGTACCTCGTTCAGGGTCCTATGTTTAGTTCATTGTAAGAAAATACCTTGATTTTAATCTCTCTCTAGAATTTTAAACCTTGCAGGGATCAAAAGTGGCATTTGGAGGTGGATTTGGACCTCGGACATCTCTAACACTATTGTGCAGATCAAAAAATTGAATAAAAGTGTCTCTCACAAGCTTAACCTAATCCCTCATTGTTTTTGAGTTATAGGGCTTTGAAAAGTGCGATTTTTTCCAACACTTTAAAAAAAAAAAACGAGGGCTTGCCTAATTCTATTCGAATCCGTGATTCTCATGCTCATGTGTCACCATGTCTAACTATGTATGTTTTCAGATATGTCTTCTTGGTTTTTTTCTGCTATTTTTGACAGGTATGCTACAGAAAGGAAGTACACTACGATCGCATGGCTTTTTGCGAAAGTTTTGGAGAAACTCGACTTTTTCTAAATTTGGTGGATCGCACACTTCTTTGGGGAGCACGGCTGCACTCAAATGGAAACAAAGATAAGAAGGCGTGCGCATCAACACGGAGGACACACAGAAATCTGAGAATTACCTTGTGATTGAGAGTGTGATTGAGAGTGTGATTGAGAGTGTGATTGAGAGTGAGAGTGAGAGTGTGATTGAGAGTGCGAGTGAGAATGCGATTGTGATAGCTCGGGGGTGGTCGGGAGGTAGAGTCTTCGTCAAGAAGCTATTGTCCAAAGCTACTGTAACCATTGATTCACATCTATAATATCAAAATTCTTCCTTCTCTGCATCATATTTGTTCTACTCTTCCGCATCATATTTTCTTTTACCTTGTGCAATCTCTGCGTTCTTCTCTCCACTGTTATTTCTGAGTAATCGAAAGATTGTGATTGGGGATAGATTGTGATTGAGGAAATGCTACAATGATCTCACATTCACGATCTTCATATCACTCCTATCTCTTCCGCGGATTGACATTAAGGAGGTGGAGCTTCTTAACGTGGTTCTCACCATTGTGCTAGAGCAACATACCCGTTATGGGCTTATATGATGTGACATGTGTTGGTTGCAAAAGGACTGTGGAACATTGTGCAGGGTGTCGAAAAACGTCCTATCACACCTGCAACTGTTACAACTGCAGGTATTGAAGCTGATGTAGAAGGTGTCAAAGATGATGATATTCTACATATTCTTGTTTGTGCTGTCGTTTCTGCTGCACCTACTGTAGAGCAGATTCGCTGGGATAGCAGAGATGCCCAGGCACATGCATTGATAGCTTTGTCTATCAAACATGCCATTATTCATCACATTCGCTCTTGCAGAATAGCTAAGGATGCCTGGGATACACTTACCACATTGTACCAAGCTAGGAATGAGGCTCGTGTTGCTTACCTCCAAAAACAGTTGGAGAGTGAGCACATGAGTGAAGGTGATTCTATGGACAGTTTCCTAGCGAAGATCAAAGACTTGAAGGAACAGCTGATTTCTACTGATGAGGTTATACCAGATAGCTCACTTGTGCAGACCGTTCTGAATGGTCTTCCTAATTCATATCAGAGTTTTGCATCTACTCTTCGGTTGATGATGAAAGGCAATCCGAATGCCTTATCATTTGAGGAGTTAGTCTCTGTTTTGTTGTAGGAAGATCAGTCCAGGCAGAACAGGTCCATTATGCGAGTTGCAGATCAAGCTTTCCTGGCTAGTCAGAAGGGCAAAGGAAAATGGAGCTCTTCAACTAGTAAGCAGAAATCTGCTAATTCTGCATATTCAAAGAAGGAAGATAAAGATGAGAAGAAATCAGAAAAGCAGAAATTGTTTTATAAGTATTGTAAAGGGAATGATCATATCATAAAGAACTGTCCAAAATTGGCTGCTAAAGAGGCAAAGAAGAAAGAGGATGGAATGGTTGTTGCAGAGGCCTCTACACCAAAAACAGAGTATGCTAATCTTGTGCAGGAAGAAGAATGGGTGTTTACTACTGTCTGCAGTTTTGACCCATCTTCTCATGAGCAGTGCATGTCTGCAGTAGATTCAGATGTTTGGTATTTTGACAGTGGGGCGACCAAACATATTACCTCGCAATGCAGTTTCTTCTCTTCACTCGAGCCTGCCCCTACAGTGGATACTATTACATGCGCCAACAACTCCTCTTATCCTGTTATGGGAGTTGGTAAGATCATTTTGACTACTGCTCATGGTAGTTCTTTCACTTTTTCAGATGCTTTAATTGTGCCAGGGTCAAGAAGAACCTGTTATCAGTTTTTGCATTAGCCAAGATTGGCTTGGTTGTGAGGATGACAGGTGTACAGTTCATGATCTATCAAATGGCGATGTGATTATTGCTTCTAGCATTTTATGTCGTGGGGTGTATAAGATCATAGACTATGAAAGATCTGTAAATGATTTGGCATGTGCAGTAAATGATTCTCAGGCTATGTCAGATGCAAAGCTTTGGCATGCACGCTTTGGTCATCTGAATTTTGCTAGTTTGCTACGCTTGCAAAAATCTGAAATGGTGTCCTCTTTGCCCAAACTTGAGGCACTTGGAAAACATGTGTGTGAAGGCTCTATTTTGGGCAAAATGAAATGTTTGTCCTTTCCAAAAGATGGTTCAGTCCGGGCTACTCATAAATTGTAGCTTGTACATAGTGATGTCTGTGGTCCTATGTAGACACCTTCTTTTGGGAATTATCTTTACTTCGTGACTTTCATCAATGATTTTTCTAGGCATGCATGGGTATATCCATTGAAGGTAAAGTCCCAAGTGTTCATGTGCCTCAAACAGTTTTTGGTTTTGGCTGAAAATCTGTCAGCATGTAAAATGGGCACCCTCCGTTCTGATCGAGGGGGGGAATATATGTCTTCTAATTTTAATGCATTTCTGGCTGAACATGGGATAAAACACTAGTGTACAGTGCCGTATACACCTCAATATAATGGAGTTGCTGAACGAAAGAACAGGTCACTCATGGAGATGGCGAGGTGTATGGTTAAAAGTCACGCTTTACCACATAGTTTCTGGCTTGAGGCTATCATGTGTGCAGCATATGTACTAAACAGGTGTCCCTCTAAAGCACTGCAGTCTATCACTCCATATGAGGCTTGGCATGACCGCAAGCCATCTGTTGATCATCTGCATGTTTTTGGTTGTTTGGCATATGCATTAGTGACTGAACAACATCGTAGAAAATTGGATGATAAAGCAGTAAATGTTGACAACATGCTGCTCATTGGTCCTATTAAGAAGCATATTGCTGATTTTAAGGCTGATTTGCATGCCTCATTTGAGATGTCTGATTTGGGGCATTTGCATCACTATTTGGGCATTCAAGTTGATGGTGGAATGGATTTGTGTCAAATAAAATATATTGACATATTATTGAAGCGTTTTGGCCTTGAAGACTGTAAGCCTATTGTCACTCCTATGCAGACAGGTTTACGATTGAGTCTTCATGATGCTGGAGATGCATTTGATGCTATTCTGTAGCAATAGGCTGTTAGATGCTTGATTTACTTATGCATTACTCGGCCAGATATTCAGTTTGCTATCTCATAGATGAGCAGGTTTATGCATTGCCTAGGAGTCAAGCATTCGCAGGCAGTTAAGCGCATATTTCGCTATTTGAGTGGTACTCAGCTACCTGGGTTGTTTTATCCCAAGGGGGGATCACTATCGCCAGATTTGCATGCTTTTTCTGACTCTGATTGGGCTGGTTGCTATGATGCTTGTGTGTCCACTAGTGGCTTTTGCTTCTTGCTTGGTAGCTCATGTATATCTCGGTTGAGCAAGAAGCAGCCTACTGTGGCTACTTCCAGTTGTGAGGCTGAGTATAGGGTAGCTTTCACAGCGACTATTGAGTGTGTGTGGCTCAGATGCCTTATGGTAGATTTGGGTGTTGGTCAGACTTCTACCACCACCATCTTCACTGACAGTCAGAGCACATTGGCAGTTGCAAGGAACCATGTGTTCCATGCTCGCACTAAGCACATTGAGGTGCATTATCACTATGTCAGGGAGAGGTTCTCTATTGGAGAGATCAGCTTGGCATATGTGCCCACGCAGGAGAACATTGCAGACCTTTTCATGAAGGCTCTTCCTAGGGAGAAGTTTGAAGCTTTTCGCAAAGCTTTGGGCTTACTTCCTTTTGTGGAGTGATTTCCACATAGCTTGGCACTTCCTTATACATGAGTGCCAACTCCTTGTTCACCGCATCACTCCCAGGGGGGATTTGTTGATATATTTAGGTAGTGATGTGTGTGAACACACTAGGACCGCCGGGGCACTTTTTTCCCTCTTTAGGAGGTTTTTTTCCCCCGGCTTGTATATACGCCTATTGCCCTAATGGGCTACTTATCTTTGTACATTCTCTAGTAATACATTTAGTATTGTGTGTTGTGCTCCAAGCTTCTTCTTCTTCCTTGTGTAATTCACGTGCTTCCGCAAACGTCTAACTCCAACACTTTCTTCCTTGGGGTTCTTCATCCAGACTTCTCCCGCTAGAAGAGTCTGTTTTATTTGGATGTTAGATGCTTCATTCAATTTGAGAATATGAACTCCTTCTTGAGATGCTTCCTACCTTTTCGTGTCCTTGATAGTGTTATCTGGCATCTGATTGACCTTGATGCCTTCCATTTCCAAGTCATCGTTTACTTGATTTAATTCTTCCCATTGACCATCATCCTTTGAATCACTTCTAATATCCACATTTAGCATAGATGTTTCTTGTTCTTTTGGTGTGTCTGAAGATGAGCTAGAATTCATCAATCCCAATTCTCTATATCTATGAACCTTGATCAGGTTCGTTATCTCCAACCGTCTGTTGATAATGATGTTGTTGAACTGGTAAATTTACGTGACCTTCCAAGTATTGGTGAGTTGCTTCCATTGCTTTTGTTAATTCTTCTTCCGTAATGGGTGTATTCTCTTCAAGCCTGGTTCTCAGAAGTGCATGTGTTCTTTTTGTAGCTGGAGCTTCTGCTTCTGCCTGCATCATTTCCCTTAATATACTCTCATTCTTAGTTTGGCACTCGTTTCAGCTTCTTCCACTATCTTGACTCCTTTCTTCTTCCTTGGAACCGTGGCAATCTTTGCGTACTTAGCATTTCTTCAGATGACGGCATCTCCTTCAAATGTTCCCGAATGCCTAAAGCATGATAGATCAATATTGTCAAGGCAATGCTTCCATTCAAGAACTTCTTATGATTCCACTGTTTCTTTGCTTCAAAGAGTCATTCTTGAATCTATGGAGTCATGTTAACTTGATTCCCTATTTGTTTGATGGCATGGGACAGCATTTGCACGATGATCTTTTGTGGAGCCATATATCTGTGTATGTTTGAAAAGCAAAAATGTTGGTGAATGAGTCTGACTTCCTCTTCTATGTCAATGCGATTGATATCTATGAATGTTCGGGTCTTAGCTCCCCGGCTTTCCGCTTTCAAAATTGTATTCCCATCCTTTTTCCATCCAAAGGCTTCTTTAATTAAGTCGTGGGTGAATTGTATGATGACCCATTCGCCTGCTACATCGAGGACTCTTGCTTCTGGTACTAATGGATCATGTAGAGCCAATTGTAAGGTGTTCATTACTTGTGTGCAACGCCAGAAATCCGGTTTGTAGATTGAGAGTTCAAAGTACTTCTGGATACCATCTTTCTTCATAATGTCTACAGTGGATGGAAGTTCATGCACTACTTTGAAGTTCCTGGGACATTACGGGAAACTGATGGTCTATGTTCATAATTTTAATTGTTACCAAGAACAAGAATTCCCCAGCAGGTTGATCCTCCCAAAACCAGTGACCTTTTGCCTTTGTCAGAGGGGAAATTCCAGCATTTCCTCTTGAATGGTAGCTTCAGAGTCCTCAGAAGCCATCTGCACTTGTAATAAGGAGAGTGTTAGTTTTTTATGGAAGACATATCGTTAGTGATGTGTGTCATAGTGACATGTTGTTCATTGTGTCCCTCCATTTCCCCTTGCTCAAGTAAGTAAGATCTCTTACCACACATCTTTTCATTTTTATTTATGAAAGAAAACAAGAGTTAGTGTATCGAAGCATTTATTTATTTACATAGTAGGTCCATTCCTATGGAAGTAGAATCTATGATGTATTCCCAAGTGGGAAATGTGCACCACTAGTGTTGTTAAACACATCATGTGCCAAATGCATGGCCTCATAGTGTGGCCCTGGAATGCATGCTTTAGGTGCATTCAACTCATCATGAGTGCAATCGGAATCCTGTTGAATATGTTGTTACTGTCCTTGCTGCCTCTTTGGTCTCCATATCCATTTTGTAGTTGAAGTGAGAGGCATCACCTTCTCTTCATTCTGTCGTGCTCTTGGTTTTTCCTCTTTCCGTTTTGTAGTCTGATTGG
Source organism: Ceratopteris richardii (assembly GCA_020310875.1). NCBI lineage: Eukaryota > Viridiplantae > Streptophyta > Polypodiopsida > Polypodiales > Pteridaceae > Ceratopteris > Ceratopteris richardii. Next base: position 54,165,365 of record CM035436.1, on the reverse strand, counting down.
TTGGTATCCTATTCCTCTTGTACCTTTGGTGAATCTTGTTTGGCTTCATGGTCCTGCTTTGTTGGTGTACTATGTCTTCTTGCTTGCCCATCTCTTGATATGCAATCTGCCTGACTTGCTTCGAAATCCATATGTGATGCCGCGTTGTCTGGGCTTCTACTAATGAATTTGGAAGCCATACTCTCAGAAGTCTTTTTGGCTCTGCTTGTAATGGAGAGAATTTGTTGTTTCTCCTTGTCTTCCTAAGATGAGTTACCTGTATCGGTGTAGACTTTTCTGTTTCCTTCATTCGATCCTTGTAGACCTAGTGTAGATTATCACATCTTGGTTGAGATGATTGGATATTGGACTTCCATGTGAATGTTCTTCCTTTGTTGTAGGCGACTTTAGGAGCGTTATCTACACAGTTTCTCATGGATTCACCATTCATGTGGGATGAATCCACCTCATCAACTGGTGCATTGGTATTGCTAGTCACTTCTTTCTTAGGACACTCTTCTGGTACACTTTTGATTGATTCGTTTGCTAATTCCTCTTCTAGGGTTTCTTTCTCATGCTCAATAGCATCGTGCATGTAAGAGGGCCTTTCTTCTAACAGGCTAAAGATTTCCTCATGCCCTATTTTGGCTGAGATGTATCCTTGAGCTAGGTGAATGCTCACTTCATTCTCAATGATCCAGTCTTGTCCTAGGATCAGGTTCTCTATCAAATCCTCATCTTTACACACCAGAACTCATTGCCCCATAGTGGAATTTCCTAGGTGGAGAGATATCGTGGCTTCTCCAATGCATTCTATGACTTGGCCCCCAACGCCTATCATGTGTGCTTTAGTCAATGTTATGATCGTTTGAAGATGCGTGATGACCGTCCTTCATATGCAACTGAGTGCTCTCCCGAGTCTATCAATGCATCTATTAGCTGTTACTCTGACGTTCCAATCCCTAGGTTTAAGTATGGTTGGGATATGCTGAGGTTGTTTGTGTTGGCCTAGTGAAATTAATAGTTGGCCATGGGAATAGGCTCTTCTCCTTGTAAATATCATTCATCCCTTTGCCTTATCCACTCTTTCCATTTCTTGATACGCTCTAGGGCTTCTTGTCTTGCCTCCTCTCTAATCCTCTCTTCCTCTTTTTTTCTATTTTGTGCCCCTACAAGTCGTGCTAACATTTGATCCATCAATGGCTCCATGTAATGTTTTACTCGACAACCACTTATGTAGTTAGGAAGAACATCTCCATCCAATGTGGCTAGGTTAATAGCTCCAATTGTTGAAATCCTATTGATTATTAGAGGTCCATATCAATGTTTCTGTAGCTTATTGGCGTGTTGATTCAAAGTATACACCAGAACTAAATCTCCTTCTTTTAGTCCTTTATCTTTGATTTACGCATCATAATATGCTTTTTGTCTTCTCTTCACTGCATAGATTCCTGCAACATCTTGTATTCTAGTCTCATGTAGCTTCTCAATTTGTTTTAGTTGCTTGGACAATTCATGCTCTGTCCATTCATGTTGTTGGGCCACTCTTAAAGTAGGCACTAAAAAATCAATTGGCAACATTGCATTTTGCCCATACACTAGGTTAAATGGTGTAGTTCCAATGGCAGCCTTGTAAGCCACACGGAAGGCCCAAATTGCATGATGCAATTGTTTGTCCCAATCTGACCTTCCACTATTGACTATCTTAGTCAATACAGTGCACAACACCTTATTGGAACTTTCTACTTGACTGTTGGCTTGGGGATGATATGGGGATGATTTTTTATGAATCACTAAGAACTCATTCATTAAGGACTCTATCACTTCATTAATGAAATGCATTCCTCGATCACTCAATATCTCTATAGGTAATCCAAAACGAGTAAAGATATGCTCAAAAGGAAACTTAGCGGTGGTCTGAGTATCATTTTTTTTAGTTGCTTTTGCCTCTACCCATTTAGTCAGGTAATCAGTTGCTACTAGTATGTATTCAACGTGTGATCCTCTGGCTGGTGGATTAATGGGTCCTATGAAGTCAATACCCCATTTGGAAAAGGCTCTTGTGCATACAATAGGTCTCAATAGCATGTCATCTCGTCTAATAGGATATTTAGCTCTTTGGCATGTCTCACAACTTCGTATGTAGGTGTCTGCATCCATATGTAGAGTTGGCCACTGTTGGAGTTAAGTTGCATGATTGCAGAATTTCCTTCCTACTCTCACTATTAATTGAGTGTTGTGGTCCATGAGTGAGTATCGGCATGAGCTTTTCTGCCCACCTAGGACATACTTCCAAATTGAACAAGTAAGTGTCTAGAAAATCATCGGGTACTCCCCTCGGTGGTTCTCTGTGTGTTAATCTAGAGAGATGATCCGCCCTCACGTGGGTATTTCCTTTCTTAACAATCACTTCAAAATCAAACTCCATTAATAACAAAAACCATCTCACTAGTCTTCCCGTGTTACAAGGCTTATTGACTAAGTACAATAAGGCTTGATGATCTATGAAGAACTTGAATTTGTTGGCTAACAGGTAGTGTCTTCCATAAGTGTGGTTTAACATGAAGTAATTCTTCCACCGTCAATTGACATTGTACTTTGGCCTTTTTGAGTTCTGCTAGATTGTGTGAGGTCTTGTCTGAAGACTCCTTTTCTTTTCCTCGTACTGTGGGAGCACGGAAGATTATGGATTCCTTCTCATATTCTCCTATGTAGTTTGGTAGGGTGGAAATGCTCGGTGCTTCCTCCCTGTTTCGGTCTAGCCTAGAGACTTCTTCATATATTTCCTCCAAATTTGGCGTCGGTTGATAGTCTCCCTGGTGCAAAGAAAAGAGGCACAAAAAGAGGAGCCCCAAAATTTTCAAATTAATGGGCATAAAATTCTTCTTCAAAATCCTAGAAAATTCCCTCGAAGCTATGTAATTGCACTAGAGGAGTCTCTAGATGCATAAGCCCAAATCATTGTAATATATTTCTTGTAAAATAGTAGGAAGTTAGCGATTAGTCAATAAAGTGCCGGTCACTTGTGTGAAAGGACCATTTTTAGGCCACACTGGTATATAAGTCACTTTGTGACTCTTTGTAAAGACTTTTTGTCATTGTGAAGAAGGAGAACTGAAATTTCGAATTTGCTTCTTCTCTACTGATTTTCATCTTCTCTATGATCTTTTGTGTGTGTTTAATGCTTGGAATGTGTGTGTAGGATTGTAATCTATCCCTCCCCATCACTTTTGAACTACTGTAGTGTGTGTGTGAACCAATACGAGTTGTGGAGTGAGTGTAGGTGTTTCCCGCCATTCACTATTTTGGCCATAACTTGAAGAGAATTTGTCAGATTTGAGTGAAAATATGATCAATAGATGCGTCTCGTCGAGAGCTTCGAAACAAATCTGCCATTGGCCATATTTGGAGCTCAGAGCTGGGAGAAACATTCGAATTTGTGCTTACTTCTATAAGTGGTATCGCGGTAGACATTTCTAGAGATTTGGTGAGTTGGAGAGATAGTTGAGCCTTTCTCATGCATTATAGTTGAACCACTTCACTTTCCATCACATGTGCACACATCCTCATACACTTGGTTTATGTGGCTCTTCGGATTGATAATTAAGCGTGTGTCAATCCATCACTATACGCACTTGTGGGGCAAATGAAATTTAGTCTCTTTGACACAAGTCCCTAAAACCTCGTGTCTTAGGTACACACATTTTTTGCATCGTTGCCGGGGAACAAACTCAACCAAGGTGCCTTTGTGATGGTTATAGCTCTGGAGTGAAGGAATCGTACTTGTAGAAGTGAATTCGATTAGTGGCAAGTAGTCAGACACTTCAACACTTGTTACTTCACATCCCGGAGGTATGTGTAATGAGTTTTTAGGTTTAGGGTTAGTAATGGAGGAGAGAAGGAAGAGTAAGGGTTAGGTTAAGGAGAGAAGTAGAGTAGGAGGAAGTTGGAATCACCAAGAAAAATCCCAAAAAAAATGCTAAAGTTAGCGTAGAATAAGCTTCAGGCATCACAAACTATAAAAACCAAAAAAAATAGTTCATTTGACACTTGCTCAAGAGTTGGTATCATGTGCAGACAGTGATCGGTATCGTCGGTGTGGTATCACACTAGGTGAGCTAAAGAAAGGAGTTAGGAGCACACATTTGGGTTGAGACACACTAGAAGGTAAGCCACATAAGTTTTTGATAACAAAAATCAATTCATAACCACCACCACACGTGATTAAACTCATTTCCGGTATCGCGGGGTGGGACAGAGAGTTTTGAGAGATTCTTTGAGTAAGACAGAGGATCAAGAGTGAAGAGGAGTAAGAATTAAACACAATTGTGCAAAAATTTTTGTTATTTGAGAGATTTATCATGGTCGGTTGAGTTTTGGTATCGCGATACCAAACTTCCCTAGTATCGTGATACTCGCCTAGTATCATATCGTCGCATACCACTTGAGGTATTGCGATACCATTTTTGGTATCATATCGTCAAGTTGGTATCACGATCGCAATCTACCAGTGGTATCGTATCGCGGTCCACTTGGTATCGTATCACCACTTGCACTGGTATCGTATCGCGAGAGTTGTTGGTATTGTATCGTGCACTTAGGTGGTATTGTATCGCCTAAGCCATCCAGTATCATATCGTGGGAAACTTTTGGTATCGTATCGTGCAAAGCATCTAGTATCGTATCCTGCAAAAAGTGGTATCATATCGTGAGGAATCTAGTATCATATCACCGCTTGTTCTAGTATCGTATCGCCTAAGCCATCTAGTATCGTATCGTGGGAAACTTTTGGTATCGTATCGTGCAAACCATCTAGTATCGTATCCTGCAAAAAGTGGTATCATATCGTGAGGAATCTGGTATCATATCGCCGCTTGTTCTAGTATCATATCGTCACTTGTAGAGGTATCGTATCATATTAAGACCGGTATCATCCAGAGTGGTATCGTCCAAAGCAGTATCGCCTAGAGTGGTATCGCCTAGAACATTTTAAGCCTTCTTCAGGGCAAAATTAGAGGTAATTGAGGAGCCATTAGTGGGATAGTGAGAGACCAAGAGAGCCCAAGGGAGTGAATGAACTTGAGATCAGGATGTGTGTTAAGTAGCCAGAGGAGTGTTATTTCATCAGTAGGAAGTGTAACTCAGGCAAGTCATCATTCTATCTATTCCGACACCTCTAGTGACTCGGAGGAAGAGATACCAATGGCTTCAGAAGACATGCAAGGTTCTGTCCCTAGGGGAAACTTCATGTCCACATTAGAGGGGGAATACCGTACCTCTCTGCAATATGTGTCTACTAATTCCCAAGAGATCCCCATCTACCTGGATGGCTTAAATAGATCAGTGGCCAGGATGGTGAATTCAACTGATGCAGCAATAGTGCGCAGACCTACAGCCAAGTATGAAGGAGGAGTGTATATGGACAAGTTAGGTCACATCTACATGGTAACAGAACACCCGGATCGAATCAACGAGAGAGGAGGGCTGGAAGGACAAGGAAACTTGGAAAGACCGAACCCTGAAGAGTTAATAACTACACCCCGAGGCAAATCAGTAGTGACTCGAGTCTTGAGAGGAGATTTGATACCTCAAGATGATTACCTCCTAGAGGTCTACTTGATCCATGGATCAGACTTATTATTGCAAACTGACTCACCCACACAAGGATAGGAGGAAAGCCCAATGACCTTCTATGAGCTAAAAGATCCTGAAGAAGAGTCTAGAGTCACGTACCTAGATAAGAACCAAAGAAGGTATTGGTCAGTAGATGCCATTGATAGGGCTCAATTGAAGTATATGGGGTTTCTTGTATTCCCTCCGCGAGAGCAGGCAACTACCTCGCAAAATCCATTTGGAACACAACACGAGTCAGAACATACAATGTTGGGACAGACAAGCCATCAGACCATTCCAAACCAAACCCATGTGCAATTCACAATGCCGGGGTTGCAATCACACAATCAAACTCACCCAGGACTAGGCAACCCACATCGGCCACCAGTAACGCCAAGACCACCTCTAGGAGGGCAGCCCGGAATGCCTCCAATTCAAGTGGCTAAGTGTATGAGAAATCATTATGACGGGATGGAAGAACCTTATGATCACATAGCTGAAGTTAAACAAGTTCTACGGGATGAGCAAGTGGATGATTTCTTTGTTCAGTATGAGTCCTTTGGACTTACTCTCACAGGAACGGATTTGACTTGGTTCTAGCCATTAGATCCCAATCAATTTGGAGATATTGAGCAATTCTTTCACGAATTCATTGCGGAATTCACGAAGAGAGGAATTAAACACAACTCTTCATCTTTAATCCATAACTTCAAACAAAACCCAAATGAAACTATAAAGACAACTGCCTGAAGGTTCAATCAATATGTCGATAGATGCCCAGTGACAAAAAGACCCACGCAACAAAAAATTATATCATTATTCTTAGATGGGCCGACGAACGGGACTCTAAGAACTTTAGTCTATGTGAAGAGGCTGCAAACATTGAGTGAGTGTCTTCAAGAGTGCATTGACCTAGAGGAAAACCTAGCTGATGATCTCAAAAGCATACCAAGCCCTACAAAATCAGAAGACACTAGAAGTACAGTGACATCCAACTCTAGTCACGTGGAAGAGCTAGTGGAGCTAGTAGCCAATAAGTTAGGAGTTCATGGACCGCGGAACTACCAGCATCCATCACTGAGAATACCCATGTTGAGAAGATGCAGCTTTTGTGGAGGAGAGCACCCAAATCACATGTGTGTAAGGGGAGGAACATGCTTGCCTCAAACTTATCCTTACAATAGGCAGCCACATCAAGGAAACTCTCTGTATTGCCACATAGAACAAAAATACACCAATCATACCATTAAGAATTGTCCATTCAACAGGCAGTCACAACCTTTAAATCAACCTCAGAATAGGCCATATGGATACCCATCTAGAGAGCTAGGACGGGAGATTCCCAGATATAATCCTGATCCAGGACCACAAGGAGCACATAGGCCATATGAGCAAGGGCAATATGCACAACCTTAGCCAGTGTTGGGACAGCAACCGCCATTTCCACAAAATGTAGTCCAGTTAAATATGCTCAACGAGAGGAAAACTTAGAGAGAGCCATAGTACCAGCGTCACCATTAGCCAGTACAGAAGCAATGAACCCAAGATACGAGCAAACCCAAGGAGAATACTATCCCTATGATACCAGGATGATGGAGTACGAGCAAGCTTATGACCCCCAATATTATGGATATGAGGGATATGACAATGTCTATAATTGAGAGTTGGCAACACTAATGTACACAGCACCCAAAGCACCAGCACCCATGAGACCACCCATCAGATCACCCATGCCAAAAGGATCGTGCTATAGATGTGGAGGAGATCACTTCATAGGAGAATGCACTTGGCCATCCAACCCACCACCTCCTAGGACGTGGGAAGGGTATTGTAATGATTGTGGGAAGGAACACCTCTTTAGAGACTGCCCCAAGAATCCAAATCAGACTCATGACACTGCACCTATTAATGTGATCGAAGTAATTGAAACGTTAGAAAATGACAAGGAATACAATGTACCATTGAAATCCATCACACGAGCACAAACAAAAGAACAAGAAAGAAAACGAGTGGACTCAGAGCATGAAAAAAGTAAAACCCTAGAACCCAGAGTACAAGTAGTGGAAGACTCGGAAGACCCACGTGAGAATATCCAGACAACGAAAAGCCAAAAGTGGAAGGATAGAAGGGAAAAACTCAAGGAAAAATGGATGAAAAATAAAAATAGGGAAGACAAGAAGGATACAAGAGGCAATAAGAAAACTAGAGAGCCTGAAATTCAGGAAAAGATTCCTATTACACCACAGACACTAGAGCCAAACAAGCTAGGATCAATTCTAGCAGACCCAAAACCAGACGATTTAGACATGTGGTTGAAAGCTTACCAAGCTAGAATCGTGAATGGGCCAAACATAGAGCAGCACGCTTTACCCACAAGGGGAGTTAGAAAAGGAGAGGCTAGCGATATGTAGAAAACTCATAGAGGTAGCTCAGGCCACCTTAGAGAAGACTATCCCAGCCCTCCTGTCACTCAAGCACAATGGCAAGTACCAACATGAGGAGCTCCACCTCATAAATGTCAATCCGCAAAGACGTGAGGACCGGTATGAAGACCAAGAGCAAGTGAAGTGCCAAGTGCATGAGTGAAAGCATACAAACATGCACACACATGCACACACACGTGCACAAGGTAAGAGCAAAGAGAGGAACAATGGAAGGACCTCAATTAAAAAAGGACTCTCTTACAAAGCTGAAATCTACAACAAGCCAACCTCTAAAATGAGCTCTCCAGCCCTTTTTATAGTTTTTTGAGTGGTTTTGGCCCTGTCCAGACCTAGTGTCCGACCTAGTTAAAAATTAGGTTCCAGGTCTTATTTGGGGGATCAAACGGAGTCTAAAAATAATGAAAATTGGTAGGATGCTAGTTCTAATACTCCTCAAGCTCGAGGACTCCTCGGCTTGAACAAAATGGAGTTGAAAAAATAGAAAATGGTATTTACAATGTTTTTTAGTGACAAAAGTCACTATACATATAGGGATTTCTTCTGAAAATTTGACATGTGCTTCTTGGAGCTCCCTACATGCTCCTTCTTCTTGTGTGTCCTCTTCATTGATGTGCTTCCATGCTTGTGTGTGACCTTGATTGTCAACACTCCCCCCCTCTAGAGTCTATCGTCCCAGATAGACCCTTGTTGTAGTGGTTGTTCCATGTAGTGTGTGGAGAGATAGTGTCCATCATGTATCCACAAGAGTGATCCATCTTCCAATTGTAGCTTGGGCAGTTGTCTGGTTCGTCATTTTGTCATTCCTACCTTTGTATGGACTTCTCCTTGTATTCCAGCTTGATGGGGTCTTTGTGAGCTTTCAAAAATTGTGAGCTACTCAAAAGAGGTTGTCAATGTTGAGTATGAGCAACTCTCATGGTGGATTGCTTCCTAGCTATTGTTGTTGTCACCGTGATGTCCTCTAGTTCTTTCAAAGACGGCTTCCCTAGTTTCCATACCAAGTACTCCTGACACATAACGACTGATGGGTAAGTGCATTAGTGCATGGGTTGGAAGAAGAAAGTGCCTTGTGTACGGTCGTGTAATGTAGCCCTATGCATGCATACTTGGGAAATGCATTGGAAGAATTATGGTGCAAGAAGTTGGGTCTTGAGCTAAGTGCTCAAGGCCATGTTGACGAAGAGGTTTGCTACTCTATCATGGTTGAAGTAGGTAGTTCTTACCATGGTCAAATGTTCATCGATATTCATCTTATTGTGGTGTGCTCCAGCATGGTGATTGACCATCGACTTATCTTCCATTGTTGATGGATGTCCTTGTTGATGGTTCGCATTAGAGATTCTTCAAGCGCACACCCCTGTCCGATTGCTCTCTCTTTTTTTGTTTTTTGTTTTTTTTTTTAAGGAATGAAATAAAACAAGAAGAAAGGTGTTAGCATCAATAAAATATTTTACATATGTTATATGTGTATCATGTGCCTGGGATTCTCAATTGTGTCTATGCACGGCCATGTACTATGGCCCTGTATTGATGCATACTTTGGAAATGCATGACCTCAATGGTGCAAAAGACAAGGTTATGCCAAAGGCACATGGTTGTCACACGTCGAGGCTTTCAATGTTCTTGCAAATGTTGATGCAGCCTTTGTTGGAGGTATCCTTTGGATGTCAATAGGACAACTGATTTTAGGGACCCATTTTGGAACAGTTGTGGGCTGTGTACAAGTCCTGGTTGACTTCTTCATCTCTGGTTAATTGCTTAAATTTTTTATCCAGAGTGGTTCGTTCTTTGGTGATGTGGATGCTACTAGTACCTTAGGCTTCCAAACCCATATTCTTGATGATTGTCGTCTTACTTTTGCCGAAGGGTTGAGGTTATCTTCTTTTGGTCTTTGTGCTCTGTTCTTGCCCTTTTCTCTCCTTGGCTTCTTTGTTGAGACCTTTCCTGTAAGGGAGATTAGTGGTGTTTGTGCATGCAGGAGTGCCTTGGGTACCCAAATGTATAATTGTTCTTGTTGAGCTGCAAATAATTTCTTAGGCACCCAAATTTGTACATGGTTATGTTCAACCTTCATCGATTGCTTCGATACCCAGATTTGTCGGAGGCCTTGTGATTGAGTTTGTCTACGTTTCTTGGCTCATCTTTTAATGTGGTGGGCTTGCCGCAATGGTAATGGTTGGGGCAACACTGGTGGTTGCTCTTCTTTTCGTACCCAAATCTACTTCATGCCCAGAGCTGCTTCCTTCTTGCACTTGGTTTGTCTATTTGATTTAGCCTTATGCAGATACTATTTTACTCTCCTTGGTTGAAGTGTTGTTGTTGCAGTGGCCTTTGAAAAAGAAGAGTGGTCCTTTCTCCCTTGAGTCCATTCCTTCATGATTGATTCCTTGATCATAGAGGTTTTGACACATACAACCTTTTCTTTGCTTAGAGTGGGCCTAGAGGAACTAAGAGAATACGTGCTACTTGGATTTGTGCTCATGCAATTCTCTAATTCTAATGTGATGCATTGTTCATGTACTCAAACTCTATTCTAAGGTTTAACTTGACGTCATGGTCATAGATCTAGTCTTGACCCAAGACAAGTGGTTATGTCAGGTCCTCATCACACTTTTCTGGGTTCAGACACACTCGATAGTCTCTACACTTGTTGAAGATCTGTCTGAGCTCAGGGATGTGGCATTTTCTTTGTTGGGAATGAGCACATAAATCATCCACATATACTTCTAAGCTCTTTCGCAAGAACTCTTTGAAGACATCACACATGAGCCTTTGGAATGTTGCAGGTGCATTGGTGAGCCCAAATGGCATCACGAAATGCAAAGACTCCCCATTCTGTGGCAAAGGCTGTTTTGTGTTGATCTTTTGGGGCAATGGCTACTTGGTTGTAAGCTGAAAATCCATCAATGAAGCTATAAACTTCCTTGCCGACAACATGCTCCAATAAATGGTCAGTGATTGGAAGCAGATAACTATCTCTTACTGTGGCGGCATTAACTTTTTTAAGGTTAATACACACACGTAACTTCCCGTTCTTCTTGTGCACCACTACAATGGGGGACACCCATTCAATATGCTCAATCTCATATATGAATCCGGCTTCAATCAATCTATCAATTTCTTCTTTAATTTTAGTTGCGTAAGTGTCATTATATGTGTAGGGTTTTTGTTTGGTGGGCTTAGCATCTGCAGTCATGGGGATAGTATGAGAGCAAATTTTTGGATCTACTCCCTTCAAGTCTCTATAGTGCCATGCAAACACGTCCTATATTCCCTTAACAAAGCTACCAACTCTGCTTCCTCCTCTTTACTTAGGTCATCTCCTATGTACGTACATCTCTCTTCGTTCTCTTCCATGGTGACTACGATTTTTTTGGTCTTCTCTTTGTTTCACTTAGGCATTCGTACCAAAAATTTTTGGTCCTCAACTTCATATTTCTTGAAATTTTCTAGTACTTCGAACAATGATTCCTCCTCTTCTTTTTTCATAGCTTTTCTCTTTTTTTTCTTTTGTCCTCCTTTACTTCCATCCTTTGAATTGACAGTTTTAATGCTTGTGAGAGGATCTTCTTCCTTTTGGGTAAATACTCCTATATCTTCTAGATAGTGCTTCTCTGAGTCAAAGCAACTATCCATTACAATGGACTCTAGATTGTCTTCGTTCTCTTCTTCTTCTTCTATGAAGTCACTAGGGTCACATTCTTCTAGCAAGGGCTGACACATGAACACTGAAATATCATAACCCTCCTCATCACAATGAGGTGTCCATTGTTCTTCATTAACTGCAATGTCCATGGTAGCTAAGATTTCTGCCCAACCATGAGGCTCAAATTCCTCATCTGGAAAGATCATCGGTGTATAGGTTGGGTCTTTAACTGGTCTATCTCTTGGAGAAGTTCCTTTTTCTCTGGCCTTTAAGCGTTTTTCCTCTTCCTTTGCGATCTTGCACATCCACAAATGAGTATCTTCATGCATCCAGGATGTATCACATGAACTTTTAGAATGCACAGAGATTGAATCTTCTTGCTCCTTGTGGATAGAATTCCATTGTAGGGGTGGTACATCTCTAAAGGTGTAATCCTTGAAATTGACCTTAGTTGTGGCCCCTAAGCGCTACAAGTACAAGGAATTGGTTCCCCAATCCTGTACAACTTGCAGTTGTCGTAGGAAGGGTCTTCCTAGGATCATTTCGTAGGTACTAGTTTTACCGAAGTCACATATAGCAAAGGTGTGCTCAAACTCTACACCATAAGTGGTTAGAGTTATCCCTTCTAGCAATCCTAGAGGTCTTTCCACATGGCCGTCAGCCATCTGAAGCTTCATTCTAGTTGGCCTTAATGCGGGTTTACCCCATTGCTTCCACAGGGAAGTGGTCACAATAGCAACACTAGCACCAGAATCTATGATCGCTTTGATTGTGTAACCTTGGTAGGTGATCGGAAGATAATTATTACCTTCCTCACCTTCGCTCATCTCCCCTATTTTGTCTAGAGGTATCTCTGGAACTTTTTGCTTAGAGTCTGCTTTTGCCATATTGGAATCAAGTTCTGGAACCTGATCCTTCACATGATTCCATAGCTCAGGTTTGCTTTGAGCAGCTCCTCTACAGTGAGATGACATCGAACCTTAATGTTCTTCACGACATCAGTGTTTCTTGGAACCACCGAGTCTTCCTTTCTGATCAATACTATGGGAGCTCTGATCTAGAGAGATTCAGATTCCCATGGGCCTGTGAATTGTGGAAACTCTTGTAAAGAATTGGATTCAAATCCTGAACTTTCTTTTTCTTGTTACTCTACTTGGTCTCCATAAATAGATGGAATGTCTTGTGGGAATTGTTCGTGATGGTCATCAATATCAAGAATAGGAGGGGGATTATCCTTCTCCTTGGCCCATTTATCTTCTTCTATTTCTCGCAAGAACTTTTGAGAGTGTTGTTGAATTGAAAGAGGTTCTCCCTCATCTATGGAGTCAGGAACATAGACTTTCTTTGGTGATGATCTTTCTCTTTCAACAGTTGGTTGAGTCTGTGAAGGTAAAGAAACTTGAGGTTTATTTACCAACTGCTCTAATCTATCTAGTAAGCCCTGGAAGTGCAAACCCGGCATAATAGCATTTATATGATTGAACGATTGATTGGCCTCGAACATAGCTTGAGCTAGTTCCACCATTTTATGCACATTTTTGTCCGTTCAATCTCTAAATCTACTCTAGGGTAGCTCTTGTGTAGGTTTGCAGGTGCTGGCCCTTCTTGAAGTCGAGCCTGGTATGCCTTGAACATCATCTCCAAGTCTTCTGGGGTTGGATCTGCAAGAACGGACCGTGGTTGCGATCGATTTACAATGGTTGGTGGGTGGGGATGAGGTGGTGTGGATGGAGTTTCGACATGTGAGGGGTTTTCAGAGGCAATATCTTCTATTTTTGTTTTTGTGTCTTTCAGGCTTTCTTCTAGTTCGGATAACTTTTTGGCCCACTTACGATTGGCCTTCTCCCTTGTATCCTTCCATGTTCTTGTTTTTCTCTTACTAGGTTCTCCTGATTCACTTAGCTCTGATTGCTCACCTAGTTTAGCTTTTTGTAAGGCTTGTGCCCTAGTAACTGCATGTATAGGAGCCACATTATCGCTACTGGAACTTGAATCCCCTACTAGGCCTACCACATTAACGGGTGTAACCTTTGGTGCACTAGAGGGATGTCCAGGACAATCTCTCGGGAGTTGTTCTTTGCCATACTCAAGACAAATGAATTGTATTGTGATGTTCTGCCCTTGTACTGGAGCTAGCGGGTGGGGTGGTTGTTGTCCTAGTATAGGTTGAGGTTGGCTATACCCTCCATGTTCATATGGTCTAGTTGCTCCTCGTGGTCCTCGACATGGGTTATACCTAGGAATTTCTCTACCTTGGTCTATAGGAGGGTACCTGTATGGTCTCCATTGGGGTGGTACAATCGGTCGTAGTTGTTTACTCATTAGATAGTTTTCGGTGTTGTGGTTGGGGTACTTCTGCTCACTATAAGAGTACATGTTAGGCGCCTGAGTTGGTTGTTTATCGTATGGGTAAGGTTGTGATAACCCTAATCCTTCTCTGGTGCAGACATGAGATGGATGATCTCCACCACAAAGTGTGCAACTACCTAACATTGGCACTCTCAAGGAAGAGTTCTGGTAGTTCCTTTGTCCTTGTGCCCCTAATTTCTCGGCCACTAATGCTGCGACTTCCTCCACATAACTCAAACTGAAGTCTCATTGCTCCTTGTATCCTCTATTTTGGTAGGATCTTGTGTGATTTTGAGATCCTCAGCTAAGTTGTCTTCCAAATCTATGCATCCTTGAAGACACTCACTTAGAGTTTGCAATTGTTTTACGTATACTAACATTCTGAATGTTCCATTGGTTAGGCCTTCTAAAAATAGGGATATCATTTTTTGCTGAGAAGGTCTCTCTGTCATAGGGCATCGGGTCGCGTATTGATTAAATCTTCGTGTTACATTTTTTACTGTCTCGTTAGGAGCTTGTTTGAAACTATGTAGTAAGGATGATGAATTGTGCTTGATCCCTCGCTTATTGAATTCCCAAATAAATTCTTGAAAGAATTGTTCGATATGGCTAAAGCAACTTGGATCCAGAGATTGAAACCAAGTTAAGGCTATTCCCATGAGGGTTATCCCAAAGGATTCAAATTGCATGAAAAAGTCATCCACTTGCTCTGCACGCAACACCTGCTTGAATTCTGCAATGTGTTCATAGGGCTCTCCTGTGCCATCGTAACGATTTCGCATACATTTGGCCAATTGGATTGGTCTCAATCCTTTGCCTGGCTCTGGGGGATTGAATTGTGATGGGAAAAGCGGGTTTGACCAGGTGTATTCCAGCTCCTACACCTTGGGGTGGTTCTGTCCTAAAAGTAGTTCTATCCATATTTCCCATTCCTTGCCTAGTTTGGTTGTAGGGGTTAATTCCTGGCATGGTGAATTGCTCCTATGGTCTGTTCAGCATACTATGTTGGCTCGTTTGTCCTGACATTGCGTTTTCTGTTCTTTGCTGGGTCTGGAATGGGTTTTGTGAGGTAGTTGCCTGATCTTGAGGAGGGAATATAGGCCAATCCATGTATTTTAATCTAGACCTCTCTGCTTCATCTATAGGCCAATATCTCCTTTGATTTTGATCTAGGTATGTAATTCTAGATGGATGTTTTGGATCTCTTAACTCGTATATGGTTGTTGGGCTTATGCCTTCTCCTTGTTCAGTGAATCAGTTTGTAGGAGTAGGTATGATCCATGTACCAAGTACACATCCGTCAGATAGTCATCTTGGGGTATCTTGTTCGCTTGCAATACTTGAGTCATTACCGACTTTCCCTTAGGGGCAGCCACCGTATCTCCACTGTTGGTTCTCCCAGAAGTTCCTTGTCTCTCTAACTCTCCTCTTTCATTAATCTAATCAGGGTTGTCAGCTACTACATATATTTGGCCCA
Organism: Ceratopteris richardii; assembly: GCA_020310875.1. Classification (NCBI taxonomy): domain Eukaryota; kingdom Viridiplantae; phylum Streptophyta; class Polypodiopsida; order Polypodiales; family Pteridaceae; genus Ceratopteris; species Ceratopteris richardii. The sequence goes on along the minus strand of CM035436.1, from coordinate 54,149,857 downwards.
TCTTGTCCATGTAAACTCCACTATTCATACTTGACAACTGGTCTCAGAACTATCTCAGATTCTGTAGTGTTTATCATTCTTGCTATTGACCTGTGTAGACCATCGAGGTAGATGGGTATTCCTTGCAAATTAGTGGATATGTATTGAAGAGACATCCGATATTCCCCTTCCACTCTAGACATAAAACCTTCCCTAGGTACTGAACTAGGCATGTCTTTAGAGGCCAAGAGTCTCTCCTAGTTGAATGACATTTCTGACTCACTTGTCTATGAACTCAGCACGTAGTGCTAACCACAAAGTTATGAGTCCCTGACTTGGTTGTGTGGTTGACGCTAGGTTCAAGTGATTTGGTACTTTATCTATCTCTTCCTAAGTACCAACTTGAGCTTAGGTTCATAAGCCTTGTCTACAAGTCCAAAATTGTCCTTTGTATTTCTCAAAATCTTGTGGAACCCCTTGCTTCCTATTCCAACCTGAGGATCAACTTCAAATTACCATATCTAATAATCTACGAGCTTTCCAACAAACCCAAAATCACCTCGAACAGATTTCGTATGAGAAAGTTATGCCAGTTCAAGGTTCTGGGGTTTAAAACAGGGAAATAGGATCTCTCAGGGAGTGCCTCAGGATAGGCAATACGATACCAGATTTTCACGATATGATACCTTTGTTTTACACGATACCACTATAGACGATACGATACCACTTTGGAGACTACGATCACGATACCAACTTCCACGATACGATACTACTATCCACATGATACGATATTGAAAGTGGTCACGATACAATACCAGAATTTACACGATACGATACCTCTGCATTCGACGATACGATACCAAGCTATTGGATGATACGATACTTGACCACTACACGATACGATACCAAGGTGACAAGCGATACGATACCAAAAATTTACACGATACGATGCTGGAACTCTCACGATACGATACTGATTTTATGGACAATATGATACCAAAGGATCAGACGATACCATACCACTTTTTGCATGATACGATACTAGAATATGCACCATACGATACCGCTCGATTGACGATACGATATCGTGATCGACACGATATGATACCAGGTGGACCATGATACGATACCATCGGGACGACCGCGATCGTGATACCAACACTTGACGATACGATACCAGAATGGTATCACGATACCTCAAGTGGGTATGCACGATATGATACCTCAAGAAGTATCGTGATACTCGCGAATTTGGTATCGCGATACCAAAACTCAATCGGACATGATACTTGGAGATTTTTAAGCCCAAATTCAAATTTTTTTGCAAATATGTGTACCTTAGGTTCTCCTTGTCACTACTATGTGCCTGTAGGTGCAAAATCTCCCTTCAAAGTCACGATACGACACTCACAATACCAAACACAGATCTTGTCACTCCACGATACCGTTGCTCAGTTTTTTGAAGTTTTAACCACTCAATTCTCTGTATTTCTTCCACGCTTAAGCTCTAAACTCTCTTCGATGTTTATTATCTGACATTGATGTTTTGTAGGATACTCCGACATGCATTCGCATGGATAGTTAGTCATCCTGCCATCGCCAAGAATCTAGTGTTCCACGCTCGAACGAAGCACATCAAGATCCAGTATCACTTCATCTGCGAGGAGCTCATCTCTCAAGAGATTACTCTGGAGCAGTGTACCTCTTAGGAGAACCTGGTAGACATGTTCATGAAGGCTCTACCTCTAGTTCCACTCCAGCACTTGGTGGACCTTTGCAGTATTCAACCGCTCCAAAATGGAGCTGCAAAGGGGGTGTTGACAACATGATTGCTCCTACACCATCTACATTTTGTATCTGCATGAGTGTGTCTCCATTGTATCTAGGAGACACTCCATTTCTAGTTTATTTCCATTTTGTATTGCATTTTCTTTGTATTTGGGTACCTTGCCATTCGCTTCTACCATTATATTCATTCTCCTTTCAGGGAAATTATCCCACATGAGATGTACTTTGAAGAGCCCCTCCCAAATCTATATAAGGAGGGCCTCTCCCCCCATTTGTATTTGGTTAGAAGCTTAAGGAGCCTACTCCATGCTCTTGGCAAGCTCATTTCTAACCCACATGAGTTTACCCATTTCATGGTCTACTCATTTTGAGTCTCACACACTCTTTCTTTTGTGAGTACTCTTATTTTCATTTTGCTTCCATGTGTGTACTCTCTACAGCCGCTTCATCTAGGGCATCGTCAACACCCCTCCGATCACAGTCTGAGAATGCACTATCACAATGCTTGTGTAGGATATTTTGTCTTTTTGTGCCAAAGATATATACAAGTTTTGGTTCTCCAATATAAGCCTCTTGAATTCTTATATAGGTCTAGAAGAACTCATCAAGGTAGTTCTGTTCAACTTTTTCAAATATAGTCATTTTTTTGCATCAAGGTATTTTAGTCAGTGGCCATGGCTGAAAGCAATGATGTATTCTGTATGTTGGCTGTTGAGGATAAGTTGGATGGTACGAATTACCCATTGTGGGTTTATATGATGCGACATGTATTGGTTGCAAAAGGAATATGGAACATTGTGTAGGGTGTTGAAAAATGTCCTATTACATCTGCAAATACAGGTATTGAAGCTTATGGAGATGGCATTGAAGATGCTGATATTCTTCAGATTCCTGTTCATGCTACAACTTCTACTGCACCTACTACAGAGCAAATTCTTTGGGATGGTAGAGATGCTCATGCACATGCATTGATAGCCTTGTCTGTCAAACATGCCATTATTCCTCACATTTGCTCTTGCACAATAGCTAAGGATGCTTGGGATACACTTGCCACATTGTACCAGGCTACAAATGAGGCTCGTTTTGCTTACCTCTGAAAATAGTTGGAGAGTGAGCACATGAATGAAGGTGATTCTATGGAAAATTTTCTAACAAACATCAAAGATATTTTGGGCAAAATGCACCGTTGCTCCTTTCCAAAAGATGGTTTAGTTTGAACTAATCAACAATTGCAGCTTGTTCACAATGATGTCTATGGTCCTATGCAGACACCCTCTTTTGGAAACTATCTTTACTTCGTGACTTTCATTGATGATTTTTCCAGGCATGCATGGGGATATCCATTGAAAGTAAAGTCCGAAGTGTTCGTGTGCTTCAAACAGTTTTTGATTTTGGCTAAAAATCTATTAGCATGTAAAATGGGCACCCTCCATTCTAATCGGGGGGAGATATGTCTTCTGACTTTAATGAATTTTTGGTTGAACATGGGATAAAACATCAATGTATAGTGTTGTATACACCTCAATAGAATGGAGTTTCTAAACGTAAGAACAAGTCACTCATGGAGATGACAAGTTGTATGGTCAAGAGTCAAGGTTTACCACATAGTTTCTGGCTTGAGGCTGTCATGTGTGCAACATATCTACTTAACAGGTGTCACACTAAAGCAGTGCAGTATATCACTCCATATGAGGTTTGGCATGATCGCAAGCCATCTGTTGCTCATCTACGTGTTTTTGGTTGTCTGGCATATGCATTAGTGCCTGAACAACATTGCAGGAAATTGGATGATAAAGCAATAAAATATATTTTGGTTGGGTATAATTTTGAAAGCAAAGGCTATCATCTGTATCATCCATAGAATAAATGCATTTTGGTTAGCCGTGATGTTGTTTTTGTGGAAGATGCTATTCAGCCTTTACTTTTGTTAGGCCATCGGAACGGAATCTAATTATACTTATTGGAAAATGTAATTGGAAAGGACACACATAGAAAGGATGTAGCGTAATAGTTGTAACCCTTTGATAATGAAAGAATGCATGGAAGCGGGAGGTAGAGAGAACACGCCGGACTATGGGTCTGGGCAGTGTGCCTACGGACTGGTTCTAGCGCGATTTACTTATATTGTTGTATTACTCTCTTATTGTTTTTGATACTAAGTTAATGTGGTGATCTTGTCTACGTTCTGCGTTCATTGGTGAAGTATGTTAATTGTGGTGGCATGTTAATCGTCAATAAGGAACCTGTATATTTCGGTTGCGGTGAATATTTCGTGACTATTGAATAACTTGTTGATGCAATTAGTAGTTAAGTCTGTTGGAATCGTTAGAGTAAGGTAATAAAGAACACAGTGCAGTGAATGTTTGAATTGGGAAAATAAATATAGGGCCTCTGTAATACAGACCCCTGACCATCCCAAGAACCCAGTGGCAGTTTTATTCCAATACTAGTTTAACACTAGTTTAACACTGGCGCTGGCCATGGGGCATGGAGTAGCCATTTTGAGAGCAGATTAAGGTTGGAAGAAAGAATCCTATGATATATTCCGGTAACGCATTCTGGAGAATTTTACCTGAAGTACAGAAGTGATCAACATCCCTCGAAAGTTCCTAGCACGTTGGGAATGCCCTCCGGTGGTAGTGGTGAAGGACAATCGTTGGAAGGAAAGCGGGATATATGGGCTAGTGGAGTGGCACCTCAGTATTTTCTTGTTCAAAGACTACAGAGTATACCAGAAGTCCAACCAATCTCATCTGTTGAAAGTACGGTCAGTGGAGCAGTCGTGGATTCCGACGATAGTTTGGTGAATTCCGGTGACAGTTTGATGAATTTTGATGACAGTTTGGTAAATTTCGATGACATCTCAATTTTTGGTTTGGATTTCATTTTTGAAATTAATTATGTTGTACCCAACTATCCAGCGGATCCGGCATATAAGGCTATAATGTTTCAATCTACCCTTGTTAATGAAGCTTCTCGCTGGTTAACTGAATATGATATTAATCATTTTGGTCAATATGAAGATGTTAAGAATGCCTTTTTACAACGTTTTTTATTAAAGAAAAATGTGGCCGAAATCTTTGATTATTTACAAAACAATAGATAGAAACCACATCAGAGTGTGCAAGAGTATTCAACGGTATTCTGCACTCATCTACGATAGCTGCCGCCGACGCATGCTAATCTACCAGATGATGTGATTACCCAATGGTTCATCAATGGATTAAACCCCCAACTCAAACAATTTATGATTATACGATGTGTGGGCGGCATGACCTTGGATGCAATCATTGCTATGGCATTACAGTTGGAGCATAAGCTTGGTGGTTTTACTGAAGATTTGGATTGGTTAAAGGCTTCCAAGAGCACGAACGAGGACCCACTGAAACAAGTATATTGCACCAAATGTAAGAAACCCGGACATACCACTTCAGCCTGTGCTCTAAATCAAATGTACTATGCAATTTGTAATACGATGAGTCATTCCACCAAAACTTGTCCATACAATGCCAAAGTGTAGTTCAGACAGACCGTAAATGCCATAATACAGGAGTAGGGACAACAGACTACCGACTATGTAGCACTGCATTTGAGAAATACCTCTTATCAAAGTTACAAAACCTACAAAGGACCATGACCAAAAAAATTTGGACAGACCCTATGGAATTCGAGCCAATTGGGTGAAGGTGTGTCTCTTCCACCACCAAGATTCCATTTTTATGGCGAAATCGGACATATCCGCAAATATTGCAAAGAAGCGTCCGAATATGATAAGCAAAGAAAAGAATGACAGCATCCAATTGCAAATATGGTATACATCTCAGTAGTAGATACCCAAGCAGCAGCAGTTCAAACATGGTTCGGTAAGAAGTTGCAACCAGCTGCTCAGATTTTTGAGCTAGGCATTCGAGAACAACAGAGAATGTTTACTAAAGCTAGCACATGGGCAAGTCAAGAGCCAACTGTTTTTCCCGATGCGGTATCGGTGGTCTAGCAAACAATACAGAATACACCACCGGAAGATAGGAATCCAATCCGATTGTTGTCGGAGGACACACCGGACTTAATATTGAGTACGCCAAATTTTGATTCTAGGTAGAATATTTTACCAAAAGCATCTATTACGATACCGTTGGGGCAACTGTTAGCATTGGTATCTGGTATGCGACAACAATTTTAGCAACAAATCAGTCCAAGATCTTCGTGCACGCCTGCCACAGCAACCATCAGTCCGAAACTTGATTCTATGGTGGACCATGTTGTTCCTTTAATTACGGTATGGTATAAAAACCACAAAATTATGCAAGTATTAATTGACAGAGGCTCATGTGTTAATATTGCCACAATCACACTATGTAAAAAGTTAGGATGGACTCAGATCGAACCCGTCCAGTTTTTTGTAAGAATGGCTGATCAATCTAGGGTACACCTAGTGGGTTTGGTGCATGATATACCCATCACCCTACAGGGAGCAATGTTCAAAATGCCTTTTGTTGTTTTGGAATTACCTGAATCAAGTCTAGATTACAACTTACTATTCGGGAGGCCCTGGTTGAAACAAGCAAAAATGTTACAGGATTGGTCTGCACATGAACTTATTTTCAAAAGAAATCATCGAAAATATGTGGTACCCTTGGATGATATGAAGCCATTTGACCTTCATGCTCGACCTTACATGGCCAAACCTGTGCATATGTTGGATGGACTTTTAGATGATGAAGAGGAAGCTTTTCTAAATGCTAACCAGGATTTGTTAGTATTGGGTACCGTTGATTTACAAGCCATCGTGGATAATTGGACTCCGGTCGCTTGTATTGTAGTTCCCCTTATTGAAGGATTGGAACCAGTTACGGATCAGGATTTGGATGCCACTAATCTGTAATAATTACTCCATCTATCTGAGGATATCTCCATGCCCTGATAGTTTTATGTACCGGAAGATCAACTAATCACTTGTAATTTGGGAGATGAGGCTAATCCACAGCCGATCAAGCTTAAAGCTGGTTTACCAGAAACTTTTCAAGATGATTTACTACAACTACTGAAGGAATTTGCTGATGTTGTCGTGTGGGATTATTGCGACATGAAAGGTTTGGACCCTCGTATCTACCAACATCATGTGATGCTGAAAGCGGATGCTCGGCCAATTAAACAACCAAGTTATCGAATGAATCTCAATTATGTTGCACAAGTGAAAGCTGAATTGGATCGGCTGTTGAAAGTAGGCTTCATTGTTCCCATTGAGCATGCTGAATGAATCTCTCCTATTGTCATTGTCCCAAAGAAAAACAAGCAATTACGCATTTGCGTGGATTACCGGAAGTTGAATGTAGCGACGGTGCCTAATCCATTTCCACTTCCCTTCTTGGATACCATGCTAGATGATGTTGCTGGATGAGAAATGTATTCTTTTCTGGATGGTTATAGTGGCTACAATCAGGTACGCATGGCTCAAATGTATATTCCCAAGATGGCATTTATTATGAATTGGGACACATATGCTTGTATGGTGATGTGGTTCGGTCTCTGCAATGCTCCCAGCACCTTTCAACGGTGCATGTAGGAAATTTTTTCTCCCTACTTAACTACATTTATGTGGGTGTATTTGGATGATTTTTTGTTATCTAGTGATGCATCGGCTCACCTCTATCACCTATGGTGCTGCTTTTCCAAGTGTTGAGAGTTCTATCTTTGCTTAAATCCAAACAAATCCGTCTTTTCAGTTTCTTGTGGCAAACTACTTGGTCATATTGTTTCACAATAGGGCATTCAAGTGGACCCTGATAAAGTGAACGCAACGTTGAATGCACCTGCCCCTATGACACCAAAGGAAGTTATGAGATTCCTTGGACAAATACGATGGCATGGATGACATCTCCAGTGGCTCGCTCATGTGGCTATGCCACTTAATCACCTGATTACTAGCAATCATCGACAGTTTGCATGGACATAGGAATGCCTTGTGGACACATTGACATTGCAATAGGTAGTGTGTTAATGTAGCAACAGGACAGGTGGTTTTGCCCTATTTATTATCCCAATTGATGATTAGCCGCTGCTGAACGGAATTATTCTATGGCTGAATGCGAATGCCTTGGTTTAGTTTATTCGGTGAAAAAATTCCGGCACTATTTGTTGGGACGCCCATTTACCTTCCATGTGGTCTGGTTTATCTTGTACGCTATTTTGGGGGCAAATTAGCTAGGTGGGTGCTTTTGCTGCAAGAATTTGACTATGAGGTTGTACATCGCCTGGGGTCAGCGCATGCTCTTGCTGATTTTCTGTCTCGACTTGATTCTGATGAGCTCCCTAGTGGTATTGATCATACCACTCTAGCCATTTATGTGACTGATTTGGTTCAAGATGATTCCTAGGTGCTACATTTGGCACCTTCGTATTATGATACCCTTATGATTTTTCTAACTAGTGGATTTTCCCCGAATAGTACTTCAATGTGTGCTTGCCATAAATTGGCCATGTATAGTTGTTGATTTTTCATAATTGTGGGACAATTGTATTATATGGACCCATGTGGCGTGCTTTTACAATGTATCCCACCACATGAAGTTTCTTCTGTAATTATAATGGCTCATTCTGCTCTGTCCGATGGCCATTTTTCGGTAGATGTTATGTACTGAAAATTCTGCATAGTGGATTATGGTGGCCCACTATGCATCGTGATATTGCTACTTATGTACAATAGTGTGATGCTTTCCAATGCTCTGGACAACCTTTACAACGACATCATTTTTTGCTTCAGCCTGTCCTTCCTCTTGACCCGTTTCAAAAGTGGGGATTGGATTTTATTGGTCCCATTACGCCTCCTGCTATGGTCACCAATCATCAATATATTCTTACCTATACTGAATATGCTACTCATTGGGCAAAAACATGGGCTTTACGATTAGCAACTACTTTGGTGGTCGCTAAATGTTTGATGAGTGATGTTTTTCCTTGTTATGGGCTCCCTTTGGAGATTGTTTCTGATCAAGGTACTCATTTTGCTAACACCTTAATGCAAGTGCTCACCCGAACCTGCACGATTGTCCATAAATTTAGTTCCCCTTACTATCCTCCTGTGAATGGCCTGGCCAAAAGTACCAATAAAACCCTTCTTAACATGCTAAAGAAAGTGGTGCTCGAATGTCCGGACCAATGGGATCAATTCCTTCCTTCGGTGTTATGGGCTTACCACACTACTTATAAAGTTGCTACCGAAAGTACTCCTTTTAAATTGGCATATGGTTTGGCGGCAATTGCACCTATGGAATTGGTGGTACCTAGCTTATGTGTGGCATTGGAACATAAGTTATTACCTAAAGAGTCCTTCCAACCCATGATCGATTCCTCAGGACTCCTGTCTTTACCAATGGACAATTGGTTCCTTTTTACAATGCTAAGTCTCATCATTCGGTCGGCAAGTTCAAACTTCATTGGTTCGGTCCCTATCGTATTGCAGAACATATCGGTCCGGCTATTTTCCGATCATCTACTCTAATTGGTACTCTACTCCCTAAACCCATCAATGGATCGACACTTTGTCCGTATTGCCTGCCATCTACTTCGTCTTAACTTTGTGTTGGTTTTATTTATATTCATCCGGATCATGTTTGTTTTGTATCTTTGACCACTGTCTACATTATGCCCATTTCGATTGACCACCTGATTGTAATCTTCCCGTTTTGATTAATTATCCATGATTCACCGCCATTGTTCATGGTTGGGAATTTCTTAATGCGCTTATGTCATCATCATGCATGCATGTTTCCCTCCATTGGTGATGATTCCGTTTTATACCCGCACTTTCACCTTGCGTTTTTTACTTAACCGAGATCCTCGTCCTTTTTTTTGTTATTGCATTCTTGTGCTCTGTGTATTATGTGTATTATTGTTGTGTATTTGACTGACGCTCCTCCGCCATGGAAGCTCTTGCCCATATCACCACCTTCCATGTCGGTCTCTCCTGAGTGGTTTCCTTCGTCCTCGTGGGTTGCTGGTGTTTGTCGAGTTGTTGGCATTTGTCAAGTTGCCTTGGCATTTGGTCGAATGTCATCCCTATTTTGTGCAAGTAATGACGACCATTGTCGATACCCCCCAGATGAAAACCTGCTGGCCTCTTACTTGTCTAAATCCACGCACAGTTGTTACTGTCAACACTGTAGCTGAACGGTTCCATCTTTCCCAAGATGGACATATTGAGACCTCTCTGCTTCCAATAGCCACGATGAATCAGTTATTTCCTCGACAGCCCTCTATCGAGTTTTCCATCCTCTGCCACTATGAAACTTCATCCGTATTTCCTGTCGTCTACTTCGTCTTAACTTTGTGTCGGTTTTATTTATATTCATCTGAATCATGTTTGTTTTGTATCTTTGACCACTGCCTACATTACACGCATTTTGATTGACCACTATATCGTAATCTTCCCGTTTTGATTAATTATCCATGATTCGCTGCCACTGATTGGGAATTTCTTAATGTGCTTATGTCATCATCATGCATGCATGTTTACCTCCACTGGTGATGATTCCATTTTATACCCGCGCTTTCACCTGTGTTTTTTACTTAAGCGGGGTCCTCGTCCTTTTTTTCGTTATTGCGTTCTTGTGCTCTGTGTATTCTGTGTGTTGTGTATTCGACTTACGCTCCTCCGCCATGGAATCTCTTGCCCATATCACCCCCTTCCGTGCCGATCTCTCCTCCGAACTGAGTGATTTCCTTCGTCCTCATGGGTTATTGGTGTTCGTCGAGTTGTCTTGACATTCGGTCAAATGTCATCCCTATTTCGCCCAAGTAATTACGGCCATTGCCGATATCCCCAAGATGGAAACCTGCTGGCCTCTTACTTGTCTGAATCCATGCACAGTTGTTACTCTCAACACTGTAGTCGAACGGTTCCATCTTCCCCAAAACGGATGTATTGAGGTCCCTTTGCTTCCAATGGCCACGACGAAGTAGTTACCAACGAGTTTGCCATCCTCTACCGACCCGAACCCGAATGTTCCACCCTTCAATTTTTGGTAGTTGCACTCAATCTCCAAAAATGTACTTATGGTATATCTAGCCCGTTCTATTCCCTGATTGACGCTGATGCCCGAAATTTTGTTAACTGGGCATTATTTTTCTTTTGGCTAATTCACCATGAGTGTCAAGCCATTATGTGAGAGATAGCCAAAGGTGATTGCCCCTATACTCGTATACCTCACCTTCTTTCCTTTCTCCTCCCTGTCATCCACCTTGTTCTGAATCCTTTGACAAATACCCTCCTATTGCGCAAAGAATCTGGGAGGTCATGGGCTTGGATGATGACGATGAAGATCTCTTTCAGTTTTTCTGGGAGAGATGTAGGAAAGTGAGCCCTTCGCATATTCAAGCCCAGGTTTCTTCCACTAAAGTACTTCTTCAGGACACAGCCTCGTCCTTGTATACAACTTCCACTCCACCCTCACCTAAATATCAAAATGGCAGCAAGAGTTGGAGCGACGAAAAAAGCAACTTGTTATTCAGCAGGATCGTTTGTCACCCATTGGTGCAAAAATTGCTGATGCCAAGTTACGCAGAGATATAGTCCTGGACAATGATTTTTATTTACAAGAAGCATTTTTGTAGAAACAGATTGAAATTTTGCTTTCCCAAGTTATTGCTTCTAGCTCGGTGCATACCGATGCTCATTTGGTAGAACCACATGTTCTCCAAGAGATGTTAGAGTCCTTGAAATAGAAGATAGTCCATACATTTAAATTAGCCCGTGCTATGTATATTCAAGGCATCGTTGATGATTCCTAAATCTTTTTTGTAACACATAATTTTGGGTTTGAGTCCACCTTGTGTGCGAGTGTTAGGCCATCAGAACGGAATGTAATCATCATTATTGGAAAATGTAATTGGAAAGGACGTACATCGAAAGGATGTAGTGAATAGTTGTAACCCTTTGATAATGAAAGAACACGTGGAAGTGGGAGAACATGCCGGACTGTGGGTTGGAGCAGTGTGCCTACGGACTGGTTCCAGCACAATTTACTTATATTGTTGTATTACTCTCTTACTGTTTTTGATACTAAGTTAATGTGGTGATCTTTTCTACATTCTACGTTCAATGGTGAAGTATAAGTTAATTGTGGTGGCATGTTAATCATTAGTAAGGAACCTATATATTTTGATTGTGGTGAATATTTCGTGACTATTGAGTAACTTGTTGATGCAATTAGTAGTTAAGTCTGTTGGAATCGTCAGAGTAAGGTATTGAAGCACACAATGCAGTGAATGTTTGAATTGGGAAAATAAATATAGGGCCTCTGTAATACATACCCCTGAACATCCCAAGAAACTAGTGGCAGTTTTATTCGAGTACTAGTTTAACACTAGTTTAACACTTGCATGTACGAAGGAGACATCTGTTAGCTCCAAAGACATGTATGATACTTTGCTGCCTCTTGTTAGAGGTGCATAGTCTAGTGCTAGTCCTATTGAGGCAACTTTTCAACCTTTACAGGTTTCATGTGATGATGCAGATCATTCTATTTCTTATGCAAATTTGCATGATGCACCTGTTGATGAGAGAGTTGATACAGAGGAGGCAAAAACTATGCCAAAATGGCTAGTGCAGACTTTGCATGAGAGCAAATTAGATGCACCTCTATCATATCGTACTCGTTCAGGCTCTCATAGTGCCTCTTTGCATCAGATTGCTATGCTATGGCTGCCTCTAGTCTCTGTGATGAGACTGAGCCTATTTCGTTTGATGAAGCACAAAATTCTGAACATTGGATGGTTGCAATGCAATCTGAATATGATGTTATCATGAAAAATGGTACCTGGTCTTTATGTGACTTGCCTCCTGGTAAGACGGCCATTGGCACTAAGTGGGTATACAAGCTTAAGCATAAGCCTGATGGAACAGTTGTCATTTATAAGGCTAGGCTTGTTGCAAATGGTTATGCTCAAGAAAGAGGCATTGATTTTGATAAGACCTTTGCTCCTATTTATCGAATGACTACTATTCGTAGCATCTGTGCACTTGTAGCTCATCATGGTTGGAATGTACATCAGTTGGACATTAAAACAACATTTCTGAATGGTGACTTGCATGAAGAAATGTATTTTTTTCAACCACGTGGCTTTGTGTCGAAAGGGCATGAAAACCAGGTGTGCAAGTTAAAGAAGGCATTATATGGTTTAAAGCAAGCACCACGTGCTTGGTATGAAAAGATACATGCCTATGTGATTGCACATGGTTTTGAGAACATTCCAACTGAAAGTACCTTATATGTTAAGCGTGCTAATGATGTACTTATGATCATTGTTGTGTATGTTGATGACATGCTGCTCATAGGTGCTCATGAGAAGCATATTGCTGATTTTAAGGTGGATTTGCATGCCTCATTTGAGATGTCTAATTTGGGGCATTTGCATCACTATTTGGGCATTCAATTTATGCATGTTGATGGTGGAATGGATTTGTGTCGAACAAAATATATTGAGACATCATTGCAGCATTTTGCCCTTGAAGATTGTAAACCTATTGCCACTCCTATGGAGATACGTTTACGATTGAGTCTTCATGATGCTAAAGATGCATTTGATGCTATTCTTTATTAGCAAGCTCTTGGATTCTTGATTTACTTATGCATTACTCGGCCAGATATTTAGTTTGATTTCTCACAAATGAGGAGGTTTATCCATTGCCCAGGAGTCAAGCATTGGTAGGTAGTTAAGCACATTTTTTGTTACTTGAGTGGTACACGACTACTTGGATTGTTTTATCCCAAGCGGGGGATCACTACCACCAAATTTACATGCGTTTTATGACTCTGATTGGGCTGGCTGTTATGACACTCGTGTGTCCACTAGTGGTTTTTGATTCATGCTTGGTAGCTCATGCATATCTTGGCTGAGCAAGAAGCAGCCTACTGTGGCCACTTCCAATTGTGAGGCTGAGTATAGGGAAGCTTTCATAGTGACTGTTGAGTGTGTGTGGGCTCAGATGCCTTATGGCTGATTTGGATGTTGGTCAATCTTCTGGCACCACCATCGTCAATGACAGTTAGAGTGCATTGGCAGTTGCGAGGAACCCTATGTTCCATGCTCGCATTAAGCACATTGAGGTGCATTATCATTTGTTGCAGAGAAAAGAGGCACAAAAGAGGAGCCCCAAAATTTTCAAATTAATGGGCATAAATTTCTTCTTCAAAATCCTAGAAAATTCCCTCGAAGCTATGTAGTTGCACTAGAGGAGTCCTCTAGATGCAAAACCCCTAAATCATTGTAATATACTTCTTGTAAAATAGTAGGAAGTTAGAGATTAGTGAATAAAGTGCCGGTCTCATGTGTGAAAGGACCATTTTTAGGGCACATGTATATAAGTCACTTTGTGACTCTTTGTAAAAGACTTTTTTGCCATTGTGAAGAAGGAGAACTGAAATTTCGAATTTGCTTCTTCCATGCTGATTTTCATCTTCTCCATGATCTTTTGTGTGTGTGAAGCTTGGAATGTGTCTGTAGGACTACTGTCTATCCCTCCCCATCACTTTTGAACTATTGTAGTGTGTGTGCGTGAACCAATACAAGTTGTGGAACGAGTATAGGTGTTTCCCACCATTCACTGTTTTGGCCATAACTTGAAGAGCGTTTGTCAGAATCAAGTGAAAATACCACCAATAGATGCATTTCCTTGAGAGCTTCGAAAAGAACTTCCTATCTGCTATTGGCCATAATTGGAGTTTGGAGTTGGGAGAAACATTTAAATTTGTGCTTACTACTGTAAATGGTATCGCAGTAGACATTTCCAGAGATTTACTGAGTTGGAGAGGTAGTTTATTATTTTCACATGCATTGTAGCTGAGCCACTTGACTTTCCATCATGTGTGCACACGTCCTCATACACTTGGTTCATGTGGTTCTTTAGATTGATAATTAAACGTGTATCGATCCATCGTTATACGCACTTGTGGAGCAAATGAGATTTAGTCTCTTTGACACAAGTCCCTAAAACCTCCTGACTTAGGTACACACGTTTTTGGCACCGTTGCGGGAAACAAGCTCAACCAAGTGCCTTTGTGATGGTTGTAGCTCTAGAGTGAAGGAATCGTATTTGTAGAGGTGAATTCGTTCAGTGGCAAGTAGTCGGACACTTCATCACTTGTTACTTTACATCCCTGAGGTGTGTGTAATGAGTTTTTAGGTTTAGGGTTAGGAGTGAGGAAGAGAAGGAAGAGTTAGGGTTAGGTTAAGAAGAGAAGTGGAGTACGAGGAAGTTGGAATCACCAAGAAAAATCTCAAAAAATCACCAAAATTAGTGTAGAGTAGGCTTCAGGCATCACAAACTATAAAAACCAAAAATTTTAGTTCATTTGAAACAAGCTCTCGAACTGGTATCGTGTGCAGAAAGTGACTGGTATCGCCTGAGTGGTATCGCAGCCTACAAGCCAAAAAGCTATCTTGTGAGCTCAAATCTTAAGCAAGGCATCCCTGAAGGTAAGCTACAACAAGATTTCAATATCAAAACCACTTTAGAAGCACATTTGCACGTGTTTAGAGACGTTTCTGATATCATGGAGTGGAACAGAGAGTTTTGAGAGATTCTTTGAGAAAGACAGAGGGTCAAGGGTGAGGAGGGGTGAGAACTAAACCTTTGTGTGCAAAAAATTTTAAATTTAGAGCGATTGTGGCTGAAGTATCATGGTCGGCCGAGTTTTGGTATCGAGATACCAAAGTTCCCTAGTATCGCGATACTTGCCTAGTATCATATTGCTACATACCATTTGAGGTATCGCGATACCATTTTGGTATCATATCGTCAAGTTGGTATCGTGATGGTGATCATCAAGTGGTATCGTATCGCGGCCCAGTTGTTATCGTATCGCGCACATTACTGGTATCGTATCGTTTGAACTCCGTGGTATCGTATTGGGAGAAATTGTAGTATCGTATCATCCAAACTACCCAGTATCGTATCATCACTTGCACTAGTATCATATCGTGTGATTTGTTGGTATCGTATCGTGCAACGCACGTATCGTATCGTGCAACGCACGTATCGTATCGTGCAACGCACGTATCGTATCGTGCAACGCACGTATTGTATCATGAAGGTGGTATCGTATCGTCTAAAATTGGGTATCGTATTGTGAGAAATCTTGGTATTGTATCGCGCTGAGTCCTAGTATCATATCATTAGTGCACTGGTATCATATCGTGCAGAAAGTGGTATTGTGTCGCGAGGATTTTGGTATCGCATCATCTGCTATTCTAGTATCGTATCGTGTGAATATGTGGTATCGCCTAGAGTGGTATCGCCGGAGTGGTATCGCCTAGAACATTTCAAGCCAATTGAGGGCAAAATTAGAGGTTATTGAAGAGCCAATTGTGGGATAGTGGAGAACCAAGATAGCCCGAGGAGGGTGAATGAACTTGAGATCAGGAAGGGTGCTAAGTAGCCGGAGGAGTGTTATTTCATTGGTAGTAAGTGTAACTCAAGCAAGTCATCACTCTATCTATACTGACATCTCTACTGATTCAGAGGAAGAGATACCAATGGCTTCAGAAGACATGCAAGGTTATGTACCTAGGGGAAACTTCATGTCCATGGTAGAGGGGGAATACTGTACCGCTCTGCAATATGTGTCCACTAATTCCCAGGAGATCCCCATCTACCTGGATGGCTTAAATAGATCAGTAGCCAGGATGGTGAATTCCACTGATTCAACAATAGTGCCCAAACCTACAGTCAAGTATGAAGGAGGAGTGTACATGGACAAGTTAGGTCACATCTACATGATAACCGAACACCCAGATCGGATCAACTAGAGAGGAGGGCTCGAAGGAAAAGTAAACTTGGAAAGACCGGACCCTGAAGAGTTAGTAACAACACCTAGAGGCAAATGAGTGGTGACTCGAGTCTTGAGAGGAGATTTGATACCTCAAGTTGATTACTTAATCAAGGTCTACTTGATCCATGGATCTGACTTATTGTTACAAACTGACTCACCCATACGCGGAGAAGTAGAAGGCCCAATGACTTTCTATGAGTTAAAAGGCCCTGAAGAAGAGTCTAGAGTCACGTAACTAGACAAGAACCAAAGAAGGTATTGGCCAGACGATGCCCTTGATATGGCTCAATTGAAATATATGGGGTTGCATGTATTCCCTCCGCGAGAGCAGGCAACCACCTCTCATAATCCCTTTGGGACACAACAGGAGTCAGAAAATACCATGTTCGGACAGACAATCCATCGGAGCATTCCCAACCGAACCCATGTGCAATTCACAATGCCAGGGTTGCAATCACATAATCAAACTCACCCTGGAGTAGGCAACCACCCTCAGCCACCAGTGAGGCCAAGACCGCCACTAGGAGTGCAGCCTGGAATGCCTCCAATTAGACCAACAATTCCTGTAATGCCTAGACAATCAGAACCCATAAGAAGACTAAGAACAATTCAAGTGCCTAAGTGTATGAGAAAGCATTATGACGGAATGGGAGAACCTTACGATCCCATAGCTGAGTTTAAACAAGTTCTACGAGCTGAGCATGTGAATGATTTCTTTGTGCAGTATGAGTCCTTTGGACTTACTCTCACAGGAACGGCTTTGACGTGGTTCCAACCATTGGATCCCAGTCAATTTGGAGATATTGAGCAATTCTTTCAGGAGTTCATTAGGCAACTCACTAAGAGAGGAATTAAACACAACTCTTCATCTTTGATCCATAGCTTCAAACAAAACCCAAATGAAACCGTGAAAACAGTTGCCGAAGGTTCAATCAATATGTCGATAGATGTCCAATAACAGAAAGACCCACACAACAAAAAATGATATCACTATTCTTAGATGGGTTGATGAACGGGACCCTTAGAACTTTAGTCTATGTAAAGCGGTTACAGACGTTGAGCGAATGCCTCCAAGAGTGTATTGACCTAGAGGATAACCTAGCTGATGATCTCAAAAGTTCACCAAGCCCTACAAAATTAGAAGACACTAGAAGTATAGTGACATCCAACTCTAGTAACGTAGGGGAGTTGGCAGAGCTGATAGCCAAGAAGTTAGGAGTTCACGGACAGCGGAACTACCACCATCCACCCATGAGAGTACCCATGTTGCAAAGATGCAGCTTATGCGGAGGAGACCACCCAACTCACATGTGTCTAAGAGGAGGAATATGCTTGCCTCAAGCTTACCCTTACAATAGGGAGCCTCATCAAGAAACTGCCCTATATTGCCACATAGAACAAAAATACACTAATCATACCACTGAGAATTGTCCATTGAATAAGCAGTCACGACCTTTGAATCAACCTCAGTATAGGCCGTATTGATACCCACCTAGAGAGCTAGGAAGGGAGATTCCTAGATATAATCCCTATCCAGGACCAGAAGGAGCACCTAGGCCATATGAGCAAGGGCAATATGCACAACCTCAGCCAATGTTAGGACAACAATCGCCGTTCCCACAGAACCTAGTACCAGTTAAATATGTTCAACCAAAGGAAAACATGGAGAGAGCCATAGTGTCAGCTTCACCTTTAGCCAATATAGAATCAATGAATCCAGGATACGAGCAAACCCAAGGAGAATACTATCTCTATGACACTAGTATGATGGAGTATGAACAAGCTTATGACCCGCAATACTATGGTTATGAGGGATATGACAATGTCTATGGACCAGAGTTGGCAACACTAATGTAAACTTCACCCAAGGCACCAGCACCCATGAGACCACCCATCAGACCGCCCATGCCAAAAGGACCATGTTATAGATGTGGAGGAGATCACTTTATATGGGAATGCACTCGGCCATACAACCCACCACCCCCAGAACATGGGAAGGGTATTGCAATGATTGTGGAAAGGAACATCTCTTTAGAGACTGCCCAAAAAATCCCAGTAAGGCTCATGACACTGCACCTATTAATGTAATAGAAGTAACTGAATCGTCAGGAAGTGACAAGGAATACACAGTACCATCAAAAGCCATCGCCCAAGCACAAGCGAAAGGACAAGAAAGAAAACGAGTAGACTCGGATCAAGAAAAGAGTAAAACTCAGAACCCAGAGTACAAGTAGTGGAAGACTCGGTGGACCCCCGTCAGAATGTTCAAACAACGAAAAGCCAAAAGTGAAAAGATAGAAGGGAAAAAATTAAGGAAAAATGGATGAAAAATAAAAATAAGGAAGACAAGAAGGACACAAGAGGCAATAAGAAACCTAAGGAACCTGCAATTCTTGAAGAAATTCCCATTATGCCGTAGACACTAAAACCAGACAAGCCAAGATCAATTCTAGCAAATCCAAGACTAGACGATTTAGACATGTGGTTGAAAGCTTACCAAGCTAGAATCACGAATGGACCAAAATAGAGCAACACGAAAAAACTTTACCTACAAGGGGAGTTAGAAAAGGAGAGACTAGCGATATGTAGAAAACTCATAGAGGTAGCTCAAGCCACTCTAGAGAAGACTATCCCAGTCCTCCCTAAGACAAGAATATCCGGGAATCAATACAATGATTGTTTTAAAACCAAGGACCAAAAACCAAAAGAGAGGAATGATAAGGAACAACTACTGAATACCGAGGACAAGTCCATGTCCACAGTCCCTAATTTAGAAGCTGATTGGCCAAGAGAGTTGTGGACTAGGATTCGAGAAGATCAATGGAAAAAGAATGGAGTTGCAAAACCTCCTTTTGAAGAGTTAGATGTGGGAGTGTGTACCTAACTCACAAGGTCTTAGGGATTTGTGTCAAAGAGATTAAATCTCATTTTCCCCACAAGTGCATATAGTGATGGATTGACACACGCTTAATTATCAATCTGAAGAACCACATAAACCAAGTGTATGAGGACATGTGCACACATGATGGAAAGTGAAGTAGTTCAGCTATAATGCATGAGAAAGGCTCAACTATCTCTCCAACTCACCAAATCTCTGGAAATGTCTGTCGTGATACCACTTAGAGCAGTAAGCACAAATTCGAATGTTTCTCCCTGCTCTGAACTCCGAATATGGCCAATAGTAGATTCCTTTCGAAGCTCTCGAGGAGACGCATCTATTGGTAATATTTTGAATATGACAAATGTTCTTCAAGTTATGGCCAAAATAGTGAATGGCGGAAAACACCTACACTCACTCCACAACTCGTATTGGTTCAGACACACACTACAGTAATTCAAAAGTGATGGGGAGGGATAGATTACACTCCTACACACACACTCCAAGCATTACACACACACAAAAGATCATAGAGAAGATGAAAATCAGTAGGGAAGAAGCACATTCGAAATTTCAATTCTCCTTCTTCACAATGGCAAAAAGTCTTTACAAAGCGTCACAAAGTGATTTATATACATGTGCCCTAAAAATGGTCCTTTCACACAAGTGACTGGCACTTTATTGACTAATTGCTAACTTCCTACTATTTTACAAGAAATATATTACAATGATTTGGGCTTATCCATCTAGAGGACTCCTCTAGTGCAATTACATAGCTTCGAGGGAATTTTCTAGGATTTTGAAGAACAATTTTAGGCCCATTAATGTGAAAATTTTGGGGCTCCTCTTTTTGTGCCTCTTTTCTTTGCAAGACTCTCCCCCTCTTTGTCTCTGTCGTCCCTCGAGAGGCTTTGCTTCTTGTCCGCAGCTTGTCTATGGCTCCTGAATACATGCACCCAGTGGTCGAAGAAGCAATAAGGATTGTCATAGAATTTGTTACTTTATAGAAAATTAGTCCCTTGGTATTCCTTATATCACAAGTCTGGGTTGCTATATTAAGTCGGGCTACCACGCACGCCATCAGTGGCTAAGAATGTGATATTCTTAGTCACCCTCTTCAGCTTTTCAAGCTCTACCTCTTTCTAACTTTTGGTCTTCTGATATGTCTTTGTCTTCACACATCTGACCCTGTTGTATCGACTAGAGCCTGTTTACTTTTCTCCATTGCACACCTTACTTTGCTGACCTTTGCTCTCTTCTATGTTAGCATTACATTTCAAAGGCCGTGTTCTTAAATCTTCTCTGTCATTCTCTGGGATCTGATTCTTTTCTTTCCATCCAGTGGACGAGGAGACGATTAAGACCTTCAGACAATTGGTTATCTTATCCGATGAAGAATCCTTTGTATATTGTCTCCCTTCCTTGCTTGTTTCGCTTCATCGCCTGCACCTAGTGGATGAGGAAGCTGTGTGCAACCTCCCATGAAATGTCCTGGTTGTTATCTTTCTTTTTTTCCAATCCTCAGGTCAATTAACACCGTGTGATGCTAAAACCGGATGCTCCGCCAATTAAACAACCAAGTTATCGAATGAATCTCAATTATGTTGCACAAGTGAAAGTTGAATTGGATCAGCTATTGAAAGTAGGCTTCATTGTTCCCATTGAGCATGCTGAATGGATCTCTCCTATTGTCATTGTCCCAAAGAAAAACAAGCAATTACACAGTTGTGTGGATTACCGGAAGTTGAATGCAGTGACGGTGCCTGATCCATTTCCACTTCCCTTCCTGGATACCATGCTAGATGATGTTGCTGGATGAGAAATGTATTCTTTTTTTGATGGTTATAGTGGCTACAATCAGGTACCCATGGCTTAAACGGATATTCCAAAGATGGCATTTATTACGAATTGGGGCATATATGCTTGTATGGTGATGTGGTTTGGTCCTGCAATGCTCCCAACACCTTTCAACGGTCCATGTAGGAAATTTTTTCTCCCTAGTTAACTACGTTTATGCGGGTGTATTTGGATGATTTTTTGTTATCTAGTGATGCATCTGCTCACCTCTATCACCTACAGTGCTGCTTTTCTAAGTGTCGGGAGTTTTGTCTTTGCTTAAATCCCAACAAATCCATCCTTTCAGTTTCTTGTGGCAAACTGCTCGGTCATATTATTTCACAATAGGGCATTGAAGTGGACCCTGATAAAGTGAACGCAATGTTGAATGCACATGCCGCAACGATAGAAAAGGAAGTTATGAGATTTCTTGGACAAATACGATGGCATGGATGACATCTCCAGTGGCTCGCTCATGTGGCTATGCCACTTAATCGTCTGATTACTAGCAATCCTTGACAGTTTGCATGGACATAGGAATGCCAACTTGCATTTGATGGCCTGAAAACGCTCTTAACACAGGCTCCTATTCTACAAGCATTGAATTGGCAACTCCCGTTCCATGTCTTTGTGGACGCATTGACATTGCAATAGGTAGTGTGTTAATTCAGCAACACGACAGGTGCTTTTGCCCTATTTATTATCCCAATCGATGATTAGCCGCTATTGAATGAAATTACTCTATTACTGAATGTGAATGCCTTGGTTTAGTTTATTCGATGAAAAAATCCCGACACTATTTGTTGGGATGCCCATATACCTTCCATGTGGATCATGCGACTCTGGTTTATCTTGTACGCCACCAGCATTTAGAAGGCAGATTAGTCAGGTGGGTGATGTTGCTGCAAGAATTTGATTATGAGGTTGTACATCACCCGGGGTCAGTGCATGCTCTTGCTAATTTTTTGTCTCGACTTGATTTTGATGAGCTCCCCAGTGGTATTGATGATACCACTCCAGCCATTTATGTGATTGATTTGGTTCAAGATGATTCCCAGGTGCTACATGTGGCACCTTCGTATTATGATACCCTTATGATTTTTCTAACCAATGGATGTTCCCCGAATAATACTTCAATGTCTGCTTGCCATAAATTGTCCATCTATAGTCGTTGATTTTGCATAATTGTGGGACAATTGTATTATATGGACCTATGTGGCCTGCTTTTATGATGTATCCCACCACATGAAGTTTCTTCTGTAATTATAATGGCTCATTCTGCTCTGTCCGGTGGCCATTTTTTGGTAGATCTTACGTACCGGAAAATTCTGCATAGTGGATTATGGTGGCTCACTATGCATCACGATATTGCTACTTATGTACAACAGTGTGATGCTTTCCAACGCTCTAGACAACCTTTACAATGACATCATTTTTCGCTTCAGCTTGTCCTTCCTCTTGAGTTTCAAAAGTGGGGATTGGATTTTATTGGTCCCATTATGCCTCCTGCTATGGTCACCAATCATCAGTATATTCTTACCTATACTGAATATGCTACTCATTGGGTGAAAGCCTGGACTTTACGATTAGCAACTACTTTGGTGGTCGCTAAATGTTTGATGAGTGATGTTTTTCCTCATTATGGGCTCCCTTTGGAGATTGTTTCTGATCAAGGTACTCATTTTGCTAACACCTTAACGCAAGTGCTCACCTGAACCTTTACAATTGTCCATAAATTTAGTTCTTCTTACAATCCTTGTGTGAATGGCCTGGACGAAAGTACCAATAAAACCCTTCTTAACATGCTAAAGAAACTGGTGCTCAAATGTCTTAAGCAATGGGATCAATTCCTTCCTTCGGTGTTATAGGCTTACTGCACCACTTGTAAAGTTGCGATCGGAAGTACTCCTTTTAAATTGGCATATGGTTTGGAGGCAATTGTGCCTATGGAGTTGGTGGTACCCAGCTTACGTATGGCATTGGAACATAAGTTATTACCCGAAGAGTCCTTCCCTTTCTGATTGTATGTGGACGAATAGCATCTTGAAATTTTTATGGTTCTTCAAAAAGTTCAAATGCGGCAAGCTAAAACCCATGATCGATTCCTTAGGACTCCTGTCTTTACCAATGAACAATTGGTTCTTTTTTAAAATCCTAAGTCTAATCGTTCGGCCGAAAAGTTCAAACTTCATTGGTTTGGTCCCTATCGTATTGTAGAACAGATCGGTCCGGCTACATTCCAGTTATCTACTCTAACTGGTACTCTACTCCCTAAACCCATCAATGGATCCAAAATTCGTCCGTACCGCCTGCCGTCAACTTCCTCTTAACTTTGTGTCCGTTTTATTATATTCATCCGGATCATGTTTGTTTTGTATCTTTGACCACTATCTACATTATGCCCGTTTCGATTGACCACCTCATTGTAATCTTCCCGTTTTGATTAATTATCCATGATTCACCATCGTTGTTCACGGTTGGGAATTTCTTAATGCGCTTATGTCATCATCATGCATGCATGTTTCCCTCCACTGGTGATGATTCTGTTTTATACCCGCAATTTCACCCATTTACTTAACCGAGATCCTCGTCCTTTTTTTCGTTATTGTGTTCTTGTGCTCTATGTATTCTGTGTATTATTGTTGTGTATTTGACTTACGCTCCTCCGCCATGGAAGCTCTTTCCCATATCACCACCTTCCATGCCGGTCTCTCCTCAGACCTGAGTGATTTCCTTTGTCCTCACGGGTTGTTGGCAATCTCCAAGTTGCTAGCGTTCATCGAGTTGCCTTGGAATTTGGTAGAATGTCATCCCTATTTCACCCAAGTAATGACGGCCATTGTTGATACCCCCCATATGGAAACCTGCTGGCCTCTTACTTGTCTGAATCCACGCACAATTGTTACTCTCAACACTGTAGCCGAATGGTTCCATCTTTCCCAAGACGGACGTATTGAGGTCTCTCTGCTTCCAATAGCCACGATGAATCAGTTATTTCCTCGACAGTCCTCCAACGAGTTTCCACTATGAAACTTCGTCCGTATTTCCTTCCATCTACTTCGTCTTAACTTTGTGTCGGTTTTATTTATATTCATCCGAATCATGTTTGTTTTGTATCTTTGACCACTGTCTACATTATCACCACCTTCCATGCCGGTCTCTCCTCCGACCCGAGTGATTTCCTTCGTCCTCGTGGGTTGCTGGCAATCTCCGAGTTGTTGGCGTTCATCGAGTTGCCTTGGCATTTGGTAGAATGTCATCCCTATTTCACCCAAGTAATGACGGCCATTGTTGATACCCCCCATATGGAAACCTGCTGGCCTCTTACTTGTCTAAATCCACGCACAATTGTTACTCTCAACACTGTAGCCGAACGGTTCCATCTTTCCCAAGACGGACGTATTGAGGTCTCTCTGCTTCCAATAGCCACGATGAATCAGTTATTTCCTCGACAGTCCTCCAACGAGTTTCCACTATGAAACTTCGTCCATATTTCCTACCATCTACTTCGTCTTAACTTTGTGTCGGTTTTATTTATATTCATCCGAATCATGTTTGTTTTGTATCTTTGACCACTGTCTACATTACACACATTTTGATTGACCACTATATCATAATCTTCCCGTTTTGATTAATTATCCATGATTCACTGCCACTCTTCATGATTGGGAATTTCTGAATGTGCTTATGTCATCATCATGCATGCATGTTTACCTCCACTAGTGATGATTCCGTTTTATAACTGCGCTTTCACCCTATGTTTTTTACTTAAGCAGAGTCCTCGTCCTTTTTTTTGTTATTGCGTTCTTGTGCTCTCTGTATTCTGCGTGTTGTGTATTCGACTTACGCTCCTTCGCCATGGAAGCTCTTGCCCATATCACCACCTTCCGTGTCGATCTCTCCTCCGAACTGAGTGATTTCCTTCGTCCTCGCGGGTTACTAGTGTTCATTGGGTTGCCTTGGCATTCGGTCAAAAGTCATCCCTATTTCGCCCAAGTAATTACGGCCATTGCCGATATCCCCCAGATCGAAACCTCCTGGCCTCTTACTTGTCTGAATCCATCCACAATTGTTACTCTCAACACTGTAGTCGAACGGTTCCATCTTCCCCAAGTCGGATGTATTGAGGTCCCTTTGCTTCCAATGGCCACGATGAAGTAGTTACCAACGAGTTTCCCATCCTCTACCGACCCAAACAAAGTGAAACAGAAGCATTTTTGCAGAAACAGAGTGAAATTTTTCTTTCCCAAGTTATTGCTTCTAGCTCGGTGCGTACCGATGCTCATTTGGTAGAACCACATGTTCTCCAAGAGATGTTAAATTCCTTAAAATAGAAGATAGTCCATACATTTAAATTAGCCCATGTTATGTATATTCAGGGCATCGTTGATGATTCCTAGATCTTTTTTGTAACACATAATTCTAGGTTTGAGTCCACCGTGTGTGCCAATGTTAGGCCATCGGAACGAAATGTAATTATCATTATTGGAAAATGTAATTGGAAAGGACGCACATCGAAAGCATGTAGCGAATAGTTGTAACCCTTTGATGATGAAAGAACATGTGGAAGCGGGAGGCAGAGAGAACACATCGGACTGTGGGTTGGGGCAGTATGCCTACGGACTGGTTCTAGCACAATTTACTTATATTGTTGTATTACTCTCTTATTTTGATACTAAGTTAATGTGGTGATCTTGTCTACATTCTCCGTTCATTGATGAAGTATAAGTTATTTGTGGTGGCATGTTAATGGTCAGTAAGGAACCTATATATTTTGGTTGCGGTGAATATTTCATGACTGTTGAGTAACTTGTTGATGCAATTAGTAGTTAAGTCTGTTGGATTTGTCAGAGTAAGGTAATGACACACACAATGCAACGAATGTTTGAATTGGGAAAATAAATATAGGGCCTCTGTAATACAGACCCCTGACCATCCCAAGAACCCAGTGGCAGTTTTATTCGAGTACTAGTTTAACACTAGTTTAACACTTTCATGTATGAGGGAGACATCTGTTAACTCCAAAGACATGTATGATACTTTGCTGCCTCATGTTAGAGGTGGAAAGTCTAGTGCTAGTCCTATTGAGGTAACTTTTCAACCTTTATAGGTTTCATGTGATGATGTGGATCATTCTATTTCTGATGCAGATTTGCATGATGCACCTGTTGATGAGAGACCTAATATAGAGGAGGCAAAAACTATGCCAAAATGGCTAGTGCAGACTTTGCATGACAACAAATTAGATGAACCTCTATCGTACCATACTCATTTAGGCTCTCATAGTGCCTCTTTGCATCAGATTGCTATCCTATGGCTGCCTCTAGTCTCTGTGATGAGACTGCGCCTGTTTCGTTTGATGAAGCACAAAATTCTGAACATTGGATGGTTGCAATGCAATCTGAATATGATGTTATCATTAAAAATGATACCTGGTCTTTATGTGACTTGCCTCCTAGTAAGAAGGCCATTGGCACTAAGTGGGTATACAAGCTTAAGCATAAACCTGATGGAACAGTTGACAGGTAGAAGGCTAGGCTTGTTGCAAATGGTTATGCTTAGGAAAGAGGCACGGATTTTGATAAGACCTTTGCTCCTACTTATCAAATGACTATTGTTCGTAGCATCTCTGCACTTGCAGCTCATCATGGTTGGAATGTACATCAGTTGGACATTAAAACAACATTTCTGAATGGTGACTTGCATGAAGAAATATATTTTTTTCAACCCCGTGGCTTTGTGTCAAAAGGGCATGAAAACCAGGTGTGCAAGTTAAAGAAGGCATTATATGGTTTAAAGAAAGCACCACATGCTTGGTATGAAAAGATACATGCCTATTTGATTGCACATGGTTTTGAAAACATTCCAACTGAAAGTACCTTATATGTTAAGCGTGCTAATGATGTACTTCTAATCATTGTTGTGTATGTTGATGACATGCTGCTCATTGGTCCTCATGAGAAGCATATTGCTGATTTTAAGGCTGATTTGCATGCCTCATTTGAGATGTCTAATTTGGGGCATTTGCATCATTATTTGGGCATTCAGTTTATGTATGTTGATGGTGGAATGGCTTTGTGTCAAACAAAATATATTGAGACATTATTGCAGCATTTTGGCCTTGAAGATTGTAAACCTATTGCCACTCCTATGGAGATACGTTTATGATTGAGTCTTCATGATGTTGGAGATGCATTTGATGTTGTTCTTTATTAGCAGGTTGTTGGATGCTTGATTTACTTATGCATTACTCGGCCAGATATTCAGTTTGATGTCTCACATATGAGGAGGTTTATGCATTGCCCAGGAGTCAAGCATTGGTAGGTAGTTAAGCACATTTTTCGTCACTTGAGTGGTACACGACTACTTGGATTGTTTTATCCCAAGGGGCGGATCACTACCACCAAATTTACATGCATTTTCTGACTCTAACTGGGCTGGTTGTTATGACACTCGTGTGTCCACAAGTGGTTTTTGATTCATGCTTGGTAGCTCATGCATATCTTGGCTGAGCAAGAAGCAGCCTACTATGGCCACTTCCAATTGTGAGGCTGAGTATAGGGAAGCTTTCATAGTGATTGTTGAGTGTGTATGGCTCAAATGCCTTATGCTTGATTTGGATGTTGGTCAATCTTCTGGCACCACCATCTTCATTGACAGTCAGAGTGCATTGGAAGTTGCGAGGAACCCTCTGTTCCATGCTCGCATTAAGCAAATTGATGTGGATTATCATTTGTTGCATAGAAAAGAGGCACAAAAGAGGAGCCCCAAAATTTTCAAATTAATGGGCATAAATTTCTTCTTCAAAATCCTAGAAAATTCCCTTGAAGCTATGTAGTTGCACTAGAGGAGACCTCTATATGCAAAAACCCCAAATCATTGTAATATACTTCTTGTAAAATAGTAGGAAGTTAGAGATTAGTGAATAATGTGCCGGTCTCATGTGTGAAAAGAACATTTTTAGGGCACATGTATATAAGTCACTTTGTGACTCTTTGTAAAAAGACTTTTTTGCCATTGTGAAGAAGGAGAACTGAAATTTCGAATTTGTTTCTTCCATGCTGATTTTCATCTTCTCCATGATCTTTTGTGTGTGTGTGAAGCATGAAATTTATATGTAGATTGTTGTCTATCCCTCCCCATCACTTTTGAACTACTGTAGTGTGTGCGTGAACCAATACGAGTTGTGGAACAATCACGGTAGACATTTCGAGAGATTTAGTGAGTTGGAGAGGTAGTTCAGTCTTTGCACATGCATTGTAGCTGAGCCACTTCACTTTCCATCATGTGTGCACACGTCCTCATACACTTGGTTCATGTGGTTCTTCAGATTGATAATTAAAGGTGTATCGATCCATCGTTATATGCACTTGTGCGGCAAATGAGATTTAGTCTCTTTGACACAAGTCCCTAAGACCTCGTGACTTAGGTACACACATATTTGTAGAGGTGAATTCGTTCAGTGGCAAGTAGTCAGACACTTCATCACTTGTTACTTTACATCCCTGAGGTGTGTGTAATGAGTTTTTAGGTTTAGGGTTAGGAGTGAGGAAGAGAAGGAAGAGTTAGGGTTAGGTTAAGAAGAGAAGTGGAGTAGGAGGAAGTTGGAATCACCAAGAAAAATCTCAAAAAATTACCAAAATTAGTGTAGAGTAGGCTTCAGGCATCACAAACTATAAAAACCAAAAATTTTAGTTCATTTGACACAAGCTCTAGAACTGGTATCGTGTGCAGAAAGCAATTGGTCTCGCCTGAGTGGTATTGCACCCTACAAG
Source organism: Ceratopteris richardii (assembly GCA_020310875.1). Classification (NCBI taxonomy): domain Eukaryota; kingdom Viridiplantae; phylum Streptophyta; class Polypodiopsida; order Polypodiales; family Pteridaceae; genus Ceratopteris; species Ceratopteris richardii. The sequence goes on along the minus strand of CM035436.1, from coordinate 54,120,773 downwards.
CCAAAAGCTATCTTGTGAGCTCAAATCTTAAGCAAGGCATCCCTGAAGGTAAGCTACAACAAGATTTCAATTTCAAAACCACTTTAGAAGCACATTTGCAAATGTTTAGAGACGTTTCCGGTATCGTGGAGTGCAACAAAGAGTTTTGAGAGATTCTTTGAGAAACAAAGAGGGTCAAGAGTGAGGAGGGGTGAGAACTAAACCTTTGTGTGCAAGAAAAGTTAAATTTAGAGCGATTTTGGTTGAAGTATCACGGTCGATCGAGTTTTGGTATCGCGATACCAAAATTCCCTAGTATCATGATACTCGCCTAGTATCGTATTGCTGCATACCATTTGAGGTATCGCAGTACCATTTTTGGTATCGTATCGTCAAGTTGGTATCGCGATCGTGATCAGCCAGTGGTATCATATCGTGGCCCACTTGGTATCGTATCGTGCACATTACTGGTATCGTATCGTTTGAACTCCGTGGTATCATATCATGAGAAATTGTAGTATTGTATCGTCCAAACTACCAGTATAAAATCGTGTAAAAATTCAATATCATATCATGCAAAGTTTGGTATCGTATAATCACTTGCACTAGTATCGTATCATGAGAACTTTAGTATTGTATCGTGTGATTTGTTGGTATCGTATCATGCAATGCACATATCGTATCGTGAAGGTGGTATCATATCATCTGAAATTGGGTATCGTATCGCGAGAAATTGTGGTATCGTATTGCGCTTTGAGTCCTAGTATCATATCGTTAGTGCACTAGTATCATTTCGTGCAGAGAGTGGTATTGTATCGCGAGGATTTTGGTATCATATTGTCTGCTGTTCTAGTATCGTATCGCGTGAATCTGTGGTATCGCCTAGACTGGTATCGTCCAGAACATTTCAAGCCAATTGAGGGAAAATTTAGAGGCTATTGAAGAGCCAATTGTGGGATAGTGGGGAACCAAGATAGCCCGAGGAGGGTGAATGAACTTGAGATCAGGACCGGTGCTAAGTAGCCAGAGGAGTGTTATTTCATTGGTAGGAAGTGTAACTCAGGCAAGTCATCACTCTATCTATACTGAAACCTCTATTGATTATGAGGAAGAGATACCAATGGCTTCAGAAGACATGCAAGGTTTTGTCCCTAGGAGAAACTTCATGTCCATGGTAGAGGGGGAATATTGTACCGCTCTACAATATGTGTCCACTAATTCCCAGGCGATCCCCATCTACATGGATGGCTTAAATAGATCAGTAGCAAGGATGGTGAATTCCACTAATTCAACAATAGTGCCTAGACCTGCAGTCAAGTATGAAGGAGGAGTGTACATGGACAAGTTAGGTCACATCTACATGGTAATCGAACACCCAGATTAGATCAACAAGAGAGGAGGGTTGGAAGGACAAGGAAACTTGGGAAGACCGGACCCTAAAGAGTTAGTAACAACATCTAGAGGCAAATGAGTGGTGAATCGAGTCTTGAGAGGAGATTTGATACCTCAAGATGATTACTTACTCGAGGTCTACTTGATCCATGGCTCTGACTTATTGTTACAAACAGACTCACCCATACACGGACAAGTAGAAAGCCTAATGACTTTCTATTAGTTAAAAGACCCTGAAGAAGAGTCTACAGTCACGTACCTAGACAAGCACCAAAGAAGGTATTAGCCAGTCGATGCCGTTGATAGTGCTCAATTGAAATATATGGGGTTGTCTGTATTCCCTCCGCGAGAGCAGGCAAAATGAGAAATCATTATGACGGGATGGGAGAACCTTACGATCACATAGCTGAGTTTAAACAAGTTCTACGGGCTGAGCAAGTGGATGATTTCTTTGTGTAGTATGAGTCCTTTGGACTTACTCTCACATGAACGGCTTTGACGTGGTTCAAACCATTGGATCCCAATCAATTTGGAGATATTGAGCAATTCTTTCAGGAGTTCATTGGGGAATTCACTAAGAGAGGAATTAAACACAACTCTTCATCTCTAATCCATAGCTTCAAACAAAACCCAAATGAAACTGTGAAAACAGTTGCCCGAAGGTTCAATCAATATGTCGATAGATGTCCAGTAACAGAAAGACCCACGCAGCAAAAAATGATATCACTATTCTTAGATGGGTTGACGAACGAGAACTTGAGAACTTTAGACTATGTAAAGCGGTTACAGACGTTGAGCGAATGCCTCCAAGAGTGTATTGACCTAGAGGATAGCCTAGCTGATGATCTAAAAAGTTCACCAAGCCCTACAAAATCAGAAAACACTAGAAGTACAGTGACATCCAACTCTAAAAACGTAGGGGAGTTGGCGCAGCTGGTAGCCAAGAAGTTAGGAGTTCACGGACAGTGGAACTACCAGCATCCACCCATGAGAATACCCATGTTGCAAAGATGCACCTTATGCGGAGGAGACCACCCAACTCACATGTTTGTAAGAGGAGGAACATGCTTGCCTCAAGCTTACCCTTACAATAGGCAGCCTCATCAAGGAACTGCCCTATATTGCCACATAGAACAAAAATACACTAATCATACCACTGAGAATTTCCCACTCAATAAGCAGTCACGACCTTTGAATCAACCTCAGTATAGGTCGTATGGATACCCACCTAGAGAGCCAGGAAGGGAGATTCCCAGATATAAACCCTATCCAAGAGCACAAGGAGCACCTAGGCCATACGAGCAAGGGCAATATGCACAACGTCAGCAAATGTTAGGACAACAATCGCCGTTCCCACAAAACGTAGTACCAGTTAAATATGCTCAACCAGAGGAAAACATGGAGAGAGCCATAGTTCCAACTTCACCTTTAGCCAATATAGAATCAACGAACCCAGGATACGAGCAAACCCAAGGAGAATACTATCTCTATGACACCAGTATGAGGGAGTACGAGCAAGCTTATGACCCGCAATACTATGGTTATGAGGGATATGACAATGTCTATGGACCAGAGTTGGCAACACTAATGTAAACTGCACCCAAGGTACCAACACCAATGAGACCACCTATCAGACCGCCCATGCCAAAAGGACCGTGTTATAGATGTGGAGGAGATCACTTTATAAGGGAATGCACTCAACCATACAACCCACCACCCCCCAAAACATGGGAAGGGTATTGCAATGATTGTGGAAAGGAACATCTCTTTAGAGACAGCCCAAAAAATTCCAATAAGACTCATGACACTGCACCTATTAATGTAATAGAAGCAATTGAATCGTGAGCAAGTGACAAGGAATACACAGTACCATTAAAAGCCATCACCAGAGCACAATGGAAAGGACAAGAAAGAAAACGAGTAGACTCAGATCAAGAAAAGAGTAAAACCCCAGAACGTTGTGGAGGTGATCGCAATTCGGGTGGATCGGGTCCGGTCGTGGCACACACAGGGTGTATGAAGCTAATGAATGTTAGATGGTTTAAGGACATGAAAGTGAAATTAATGTTGAGTATGGAGAAGAGAGAGATGTTGAAATGATTATGGGAATGGGAAAGTAGGAGTGCAAGTTAGATTTATGAACATGAATGATAAGAATGAAAGAGAACCATACACACGAATCAAATTTGGAAGGAAGAATGGTCCATTGAAGGAGCTTCTTAAACACTTCCTAATTCTAATCCATATGCATAGTCTTCTTTGGATGATATGTATGCATGACGTGAATAGATGGAATCCTTACACATAAACCAGTTTCGAAAGGAAGAATGATCCAATATTGGAGCTTCTTATACACTTTCAGAAACTAATCAATATGTATGGGTATGTATGGATTATATGCATGCAAGTGAATTATGATAATAGAGTTTACTCACAAGCTCAAAGAAACATCCTCACTGGTTCAACGCAATACTGCGGAGCCTTCTCACACATAGAAGATATAGAAGACATGTAAAAATACTTAAGAGACTGAGAGAGGAGACAAAAGACAAGTGACAAGTGACATGAATTAAAAGGATTTGAATTAAGATACATGTATAAGATCGTCATGGTACATCAAGCTACGCAGTCTACTGATCAAAGGTGGTTCCGACCCTCAAACCATGACAGTTCAACCAAATGTCACACGTAAGAAGAGTTCCACTCCAGTGACCCTATGTATATCTAGGCTCGTAACGTCTAACTAAAGAAGTCTAAGACTCATTAAAATCAGCTCTAACTCACTCACACGCTCCACCGAGGGTGAGTCAAGATAGAGATGCTGGTTTCAAGAGCCTATCCTAGATTGGAGTTCTAACTTATACTAGCTCACCTTGGATCCTCACTTGGTACTATACTCATACTAGCTCACCTTGGATCCTCACTCGCTCAACCGAGGGTGATCGTCTCAAGGAAACCGTAAGCTAGCATGAGCCCTATGGATGCCTAACAATGATGCTCTAGGAGTTTGGAGGGGGGTTTATATAGTTTTTTGAATGAATTTGGGCCCTTGGATCTAGAGAAATCAACTCTCAACTCTAGGATCACTACTTTCGATTACAACCATTTGATTAATCAAATCAATGGCTTGGAATTGTTCTTTCTATCAAATCTAGTGTAAAGGAGTGAAATTTAAGCGCCCTCATTCTCCACCATTGGATTTGGGGATGATCTGGACCGTCGGATCAGTGCTGACATCAATTCGGATAAGATAAGCCACTATTTTTGGAGAAACTTTGCATTATTGATCTTTAACTATCAAAAAAGTCTTCTTTGATGAAAAAATTCGTGGATCCTCCTTCCTTTATGCTTAAGTGCATCTCCACCCTTGAATATGAGCTCATCTTGACCGTACAACATGGTTCAATCATATTTTGACATGTGGCAGCCCTTCAAGCCTTCAATTTTCTTATTCTAGAAAACTGCGGTGACCTTGAAAACTGGACTTTGTACTCTTTGACCCTCCAAATAGGCTTTGATGAAGATGAAACTTTGTAGGACTATGTTTCCAAAGATCTCCTTCAAGAATATGCAGAAAAAACTCCCATCTGAATCTCCCTTGTACAAGTTTGACTACATTTGGAAGCTTGCAAGGTGGCATTAAGGTGTCTAGGAAGCTCTGATAGCCTTGAAAATTTGTACAAATATGTAGCCATATATGATCTTTATACATGCCAAACCATATGGCTAACATAATTTTCTATACAATAATTTGTAGGGTCAAACTAGAAAAATTACATTTTTACAAAATGAACATAGCATATCAATGTGCTACAAAATCCATTTTCTGCTGAAATTGGGGCTATAGACTGCCTTTGACAATCTTTACAAGTATATGAATTTTCATTTAATTTGGTGATAATGAAATTTTTACCCTAATTTCCTAACTTTGACCAGCTTTGACCAGCTTTGACCACTACCATGAACTTTCTTGATTTCTTTGAAACTTTGTATGTGAGCTTCCTTTGACATCCTTGATGCATCTTGGACTTCTCGGGGAATTCCGGCTACCTTCACCAAATATGTTTTTTGTAGGCCTTCACAAGTGAGAGAGGAGAGAAAATCTCGACGACATTCGCCCCCACTAAACCTGCGATTCCTCCGGAAGCGCCACTCTAGCATCTGTGAAAAACAAAATGTTCCAGGCATCATATTATTTTATAGGTAACATAAGAAACATGGAAGGAAAATTGATTATATGCATGAATCAGTAGGTAACGTGACATGAAGCAAAATTTGCATGAAAGAAAGAATTGAAACAGGCAACATGAATATGCATGAACAAATAGGCAACATATATGCAAATGAACAAGCAACATTGGCAACAAGAAAGAAAAAAAACAAGCATCAATATGAAGTGGAAGTGGATGTATTGAGTCGTTTTAAGCATCAGTTCCTCTCATCTTGAAGAAAATTTTGTACCTTTTTCATAAAGCAATCTACCTTAAATATGATTATAAACAAAGATTTAGGATTTTCAAGAGACATCTTTCATCTTTAGCTTAGTTTACATCAACTCCTTTCCTACATAAATATGAATATGCTCTTTCTCTAATAACATGCAAGGAAATCTAACTAAACTCCACTAATGCATAAATCTGCCTATATAGCCCGTGATTTATTCTACTATGCCTTTTTATCCTCCTTTGGCTTGCTCTTTTTTTTTTTGATGATGATGATGATTCGGCAACTTTATGGTTACGATCACTTTTTTGGGGTGGAAGAAAGTGTAAACTTCTTGGTAACATGTAGCAACTTTTTTTTTTTTTTAATGACGGGGAAAAATTAAACCCCGATACAAGGTACAACCATTTTTGATGACGGAGAACAGTCGTTTAAACTCCGATACAAGTGCTGTGAGGTGGACTAAAGATGTAGAAACATGCAATAGCAGGAGCTAAGATTTCAACAATTATGCTTTCGATACAGGATACATATGCATGTTTATATATGAAAGTCATGTCACCAGAATAAACCTCCAAATCTACATGCCCTATCTTTCCACAATCCTAGATTATAATCAATTTCTTAGTAGATAAATTACTACTTAAGATATAATTTTACACAAGTAGAGAAATCATCATTTGCCCTTTTTTTTTTTGACTCAAGTGATGTGGATATGCAATGCAATGCAAAGACTGAAAACAAACATGCATGAAACAAGAATGGAAAAAAAATAGAATGAACTTGAAAAAAAAACAAAGCAACATGAACTTGAAATGATATTTATATATATATATATATATATATATATTCTTCCTTTTTTTTTTTTATAACATGGATACTCCTGTTTATGAATCGGCCTCATTGTTGTCATCTTCTTCAATGTGTTCATCCAAAATGTACTCGTCATTATCACGTTTCTTGAATAGCTTTATCCTTTTACCTGCAATCAAAGTTTTTAGTGCAACACCATTTAATTCACAAAGAGCATACGTACCATTGTTGTTGACTTTTGATACAATGTATGGCCCAAACCACCGTTGAGTGAGCTTTTTACGTGCATCATATTGAGAGTCAAATGTACTATCATAAATGAGCATCCAATCTCCTACTTCAATTGGCTTAGGACGCAATCGATGAGTTTTATCCAAATAATGCTTGTTTTTCATTCTAGATTCTCTTAATTTTTCAACATCATCATCAAGTCTTAATTTACCTTGTTCTAACTGTTTAATACGCAAACTCAAAAACTCATCAGTAGACATGTTTTCAGACCAAGGCAAATTTGACCATGCAAAAATATGAGACTGAATTGGAGACAATGGTTTTTGATAGTACATGAGTTCAGCAGGCATAAATCCAGTAGTACGTGTGCATGTCATTCTATCTGCCCAAAGTGCAAAAGGTAAGAATTTAGGCCATTGTTTGATGTCACCATTACATGCTTTAGATATGGCTTTCACAATAGGTGGATGCCCTCTCTCTATTTTACCATTGGCCTCTGGGTTATATGCAGTAGTGAGAGACAAACGAATATTGTGACGCTCAAAGAACTCTTTAGCTTCTCTCGCATTTAACTCTCCACGATCAGCAACTACTTTCTCTATGTACCCAAAGCGACTTATGACATCTTCAAGCAAGAATTTGCAAACATTGTAAGTGGTCTTAGATCGTAGTGCACGTCCCTCTACATGATTAGTTAAATCTTCTCTTGCAAGTACAATGTAACGCATTTTGTCGATACCTTTAGGCATAGTTACAAGATCTACTACCCACTTGTAGTGAATACAAGGTGGATAAGTAGGATGCAACGGATCTCTATGTTTGACTGATGAATGAAGTTGACAAGTAGAACATGTAGAAACATAGCTACTAATGTCAACATACATCCTAGGCCAATAATAGGTACTTCTAATTTTTTCATATGTTCCAAAAAATCCTTTATGACCTGCCCATAATGTCTCATGCATTTCCTTCATTACTTGCAATTGAAGACCTCTCTTTCCTAGGACTCGTTGTGGATTCTTAACCTTACCCTTAGCATGTCTCCAAAGATAACCATTACATAGGAAAAAGTTATAAGCTCGTTTCCTAATGTTACGGAATCTATTCGTAGTCCAGCTAGGTAATGGTTGTAGTGTACTCAGATACTTTCCTATGTCTCTTTTTCATTTTCAAGATCATCATCAAATCTAGCTCTCGATAACATATCAGCAACTGAGTTTGACTTACCTGAAATATAAACTAACTCAGGATTTATGAACTTAATATATGAGATCCATCTAAGCATGGCTATATCAGGAGATGAACAATTGGCTATCATTCCAATGAGAGGCAAACAATCAGTCTCAACTTTGACATTTGGCACCACCAATGAAATATTTTTTGTCTGTTTTCAAAGCTGTTACCATACCCCATAGTTCTCGTTTGATCTGTGGATATTTTCGTTGTGTTTCATGTAGAATTTTGGCACCAAACCTAATTGCATATCTATTCCCTTCACTATCATCTTGACTTATGACCCAACCTATACCAATAGGACTAGTATCAACAGTCAATATAATAGGTTTGTTAGCAGAATAGTCTACACACTTAAGGATGGGAGCTTCAAGCAATAATTTCTTCAATTTACGCATAGCTTGAGTGTGTTTGTCAGTCCAAATAAATTTTTGTTTCTTCCTCAACAAGTCATAAAGACAATCAGCAATATGAGCAAAGTGTGGGATCCAAATAACATAAAAGATGCAAGCACCAAGAAATCTACGTACCTCACTCACGTTGTTACATGTTTCAAAAATCTTGCTAATGGCATCAACTTTTTATGGGTATGGCTTTCGACCATAATGGCCACATAAATGTCCAACAATAAGCACCTCGTTGACACCAAAAACAGATTTCTCTATGGAAAATGTGAGACCTACCTCTTCAAATCGTTGAAATATTCTTTCACAATCAGAGATATGGTCAAGAACAAATTTACGACATCCAGATGAATCTAAAGTAATGTCCTTTACACGTTCCTCACTCCCTTTAATTGGAATATCATCAATGAATGGCATAGTTATATGGGGGATAAAATCATGTAAGACCATATTCATAGCACTCATCATATGAGCCACAGAATTGGTCGCTCCTTGAGGTAAAGTACACATTCGCACTAAGCCTAAAGGAGTTTTCATTGTGGTTATGTCACGACTATCAATTGCTAATTGGAATTGGTCATATCCCGAATATAAATCACCCATTGAATAGATAGAATGTCCTGAAAATGATTCAGCAAACTCATCTACAATGGGTCCTGTTCCTACATTCCTTATGGTGACTTTATTGACAGGTTAGAGATCTTGAATAAAACGTAGTTTCCCATTCTTTTTAGGCACAGTGAACCATCTGTTTGAGTAAGGTGCAAAAGATGGCTCTAAAATTCTCATGTTTATCTTCTCCTTAAGTAGTTTCATTAGCTCAGGTAAGTGAGCCTTTGGAACAAGTATAGGATGAAGATTCCATGGAATATGTGGAATAGTAAAGATTATCATGGGTGCAACTAGCTTAGGATCTACACAACCAATCTCATGAGGATACATAGTAAAGGCTTTTCCATGGCTACGTATGACTCTCTCAAATTTATCTCTCTCTACTGGCAAAAGAAAGTCATCATCTCTACCAATTTTCACCTATTTGATTGTCTCATCCGTGAATGTATGTCCTATGTTTTTCTTATCCCGAAGAGTTGGATCATTTTTCACATCAATAATTTTTTCATTACTTCCTTGAGGTAATGGTTGAGCTACGGGTTTGATTTTTTTGTCTACAGTTTTGTACTTTGTTTCAACTAAGGCATCATGTGTTTGGTTAAATTTTGAGCACTTGTCAACATTGAGAGCATACTCTTGGATTAGAGCATACTCATCAAGGGAAGAAATAAGAATAATATGGGAATTAGAATTTTGTTGAAGACATAACTCTAACTCCTCAAGAGTAGAGAAACAATGAGATGTCTCAATCACATGCTCAATGTTCTCATCATGTTCCATGATTTTGTTGTTTTTATAATTTTTTTAGCTTTTTTGGATAAAAGACTTGGCCAATTGACTCTTATGAAGAAAATCTAATCTAGAATGTGGAAAACAAAGTGACAAACTATTGTACATGTTGGTTGGACGCGAGATGTCAAACCAATATCCACTGTTCTCCCGCTCAACAATGGATTCTATCCGAAATTTTGATCATATGTAGCTCCAAACATGAATCGAGGTGCACAATCACTACAAGCATGCTCATGACTCTGAGTAATAATAGGTTTCTTTCTAATTGACAATCGATTCCTTGGATGATTCACTCCTACTGTCATGACTTGAAGTGATTGCATTCCATCCTTAGACTTAAATCTAGCATAGGTAGACCCATCATCCATGGCTTTAGTTTCCATACGACTCTCACAAATAAAGGGTTGACCTAAGAGAACTTCATAGGAGCAATTATCTTGAATAAAAAAGTGAAACTCTTCTGTGATTCCTCCTATGGATATGGGCACACTAGCACAAGCTCCATACAAGGTACCTACACCATTATCTGCAGTTCTCATACGCCATCCACAATCTTGATCTATGGGCCATCGAAACTTATCATAGACTTCTCTTGAAATCACATTGATTTCAGAGCCAGAATCTACTAATGCATTTACAGTGATAGTGTTCTTATCATTTCCTATTTTAACATGCATCTCTGATGTACCTCTAGACCAAAATGTTCTTTTAAAGTGGCTTTCAGGATTGTTTTCATGATTTTCATGGTCAGGTTGAATAGGTCCTAAGAAATTTTTATTAACATTTACTTCATCATCATCAAAGTCCTCTTCATCAGATTCATCAAAGTTTAAGGCTTCATTCATAGCTTGATCTTGATCTAGAGAATCTTGCATCTCAGTATCTAGATTAAGTAGAAACCTCTTCTTTTTAATTAGGCCGATAAAGTTATCTTTAAAAACAGGCTTTGCAATAGAGAAAACTTGTTCTAAAGACATAGTCACTTGACTCTTAAGCAAAATGTCATCTAAAATCTCCATAGGATCTATTTTTCTCTCAATTTCTGAAATCAAGATGGCTTTAGGTTTTCTCTTTGGTTTCTTTTGTTTTTGCTCAGGATCTTGTTTTTGTTCATGTTCTCGTGTTTGGTCTTCAGTTTGTTTTGATTGTTCTGGTTTATCTAAAGGCTTTGGTTCTATTTTTCTTTGCTTTGTCTTCTTCCCTTTTTGTTTCTCCTCTTGTTTTTGTTCATTGGGTTCTGATTCTTGTTTTTTATCTTTAGATTGTGATGTTTCTCCTTGCTCTATGATTGTTTCTATTCCCTCTGAGGTTTGTTTTCGAGTCACTCTTCTTTCACTAGGCTCAGCTTCATCTCTTTTTCGTTTTTCTTCTACATTGGATATGTGAGAAATAAGAGATTGATCTTCTATTGGTGACTCTCAAACCGTTATTCTCCTAATCTCATCTCGTGCTCTTACTAAAGCCTCTATGGAAAAGTCAACTTCCTTTGTGGGTTTACTTGATTCTACTTGTTGTTCATCAAGAGCTTCTAGTTTCACTCCTCTAGTTCCTACATCCGTTATGGTTATATTTTCATAGTGTTTTTTCATTCCTCCCTTACCATAATTTCCTTGCAAAGGTAGCCTAGATCGATAGTCACATATTTTCTTGTCTATGTCTATTACTAGTCATTGCTCTTTAGCAGCCTTCAATAGTTCACAATCTCTCAAAAAGTGCTCTAACGAATCACACCAAGGACACCTACGAGGGCCACGCACAAAACCATTTTGATTTTGAGGATTTTGATTAACTTGTGGTGGAAAATTTTGAAATTGAGGATTTTGTTGATAAGGTATTGCTTGAACAGGATAATTAGGATTTTGAAAAGGCAATTGATGTATTTGAGGAGCTTGGGGAGCAACATGTGGTACTTGAGGTGCAAGAGGAGCTTCCATATTATACGGTTGATGATTTTGAAAATTTTGATTTTGAGGATTTTGAAAAGCTATTTGAGAAGCTTGAGGATACATGTTTTGATACATTTGAGGATTTTGCACATGAGGATGAGGATTTTGCATTGAAGGATTATGCATTGGAGGAACTTGATATGCTTGAGTAGGAGCTACTTGTGGATTTTGATTGGTAGCTATAACATGTTGATAAGGCTCTTGAAAAGTCATTGGGTTCATTTGATTTTGGAAAGTTTTGGTGTAATTAGATTGTAAAGCATCTATAGTCTTGGCCAAATTGGATTGTGTAGCAATAAGACTTTCCATTTGCTTAGTGAGAATTTCCACTTGAGATTGTTCAACTACACTTTTATTTGGCTCTACTTTAAAAGCTTGAGTAGGCTCCATCATTTGAGGAATATGAGTAGAGTCAAAAAGCATAGCATGGGATTGTTCTCTAACTTGCTCCTTAGTTTGTGGAAGGTTAGTTTGAGGAAGAGTAGTTTGCTCATAAAGCATGGATTGCCTTTGATGTCTATGGGCTACAGCCTCTACTACTTTACACACTTTTTGCCAATTGTCAGTAAGACCATAGCGCTTATCCGGCTCTTCCAATCGTCGTTCAACTTCCCTACGAGTTTCAGGATGAAGAAGCTTAAGAAAATTGATCACAAGATCAGGTTCCAAAGTTATCTTATCCTCATCAGGAAGTTGCTCATAGCGTCTAATATACTCATTTTGTAAGTGAGTAATAGAGCTACTAGGCTTTGGAGAATTGACCCATCGTAAGAATCCATCTCGATTATGTTGGCTATAATCTTCAAGATAGAATTCTTTGAGCATCTCCTTTCTAAAATCACTCCAAGGAAGACTATCATATTGAGTGACACGGTTTATGATAGAGCTATCAACAATTCGTTCAAAGAATGATATCAAAAGATCTTCGGGAAGACCAAAAATCATAGCTTGCTCTTCAAACAAATCTAAGTAGCTTGTTATGTTGATGCCATTGAATTTTCCCTTCTCTCTCAACATAGAAGAGACTATTCTTTGGCCTTGTTTCTCAACAATAAGGGATTTGAATCCTTCCTCCATCTTATGTGAATAAGCAAGTGATGCACAATGCTCTAGATCTCTCACAAATGCGTTTACTTCACGACGAAGATGTGCACGATATTGTGAGAAATCCAGTGCAACACTCAAGACTGATGATGATGAAATGATGAGGATAAAAAATATGAAACAAAGGATATGGATCACAACCTCCCAACAAGATCAGAAGCAAATGCCACGAAGCGTTTCACGTCGGGTTCAAATGTGGAGGTGATCGCAATCCGGGTGGATCGGGTCCGGTCGTGGCACACACAGGGTGTATGAAGCTAATGAATGTTGGATGGTTTAAGGACATGAAAGTGAAATTAATGTTGAGTATGGAGAAGAGAGAGATGTTGAAATGATTATGGGAATAGGAAAGTAGGAGTGCAAGTTAGATTTATGAACATGAATGATAAGAATGAAAGAGAACCATACACACGAATCAAATTTGGAAGGAAGAATGGTCCATTGAAGGAGCTTCTTAAACACTTCCTAATTCTAATCCATATGCATAGTCTTCTTTGGATGATATGTATGCATGACGTGAATAGATGGAATCCTTACACATAAACCAGTTTCGAAAGGAAGAATGATCCAATATTGGAGCTTCTTATACACTTTCAGAAACTAATCAATATGTATGGGTATGTATGGATTATATGCATGCAAGTGAATTATGATAATAGAGTTTACTCACAAGCTCAAAGAAACATCTCACTGGTTCAACGCAATACTGCGGAGCCTTCTCACACATAGAAGATATAGAAGACATGTAAAAATACTTAAGAGACTGAGAGAGGAGACAAGAGACAAGTGACAAGTGACATGAATTAAAAGGATTTGAATTAAGATACATGTATAAGATCGTCGTGGTACGTCAAGCTAGGCAGTCTACTGATCAAAGGTGGTTCCGACCCTCAAACCATGACAGTTCAACCAAATGTCACACGTAAGAAGGTGAGTTCCACTCCAGTGACCCTATGTATATCTAGGCTCGTAACGTCTAACTAAAGAAGTCTAAGACTCATTAAAATCAGCTCTAACTCACTCACACGCTCCACCGAGGGTGAGTCAAGATAGAGATGTTGGTTTCAAGAGCCTATCCTAGATTGGAGTTCTAACTTAAATTTGAAACTAGGTACTATACTCATACTAGCTCACCTTGGATCCTCACTCGCTCAACCGAGGGTGATCGTCTCAAGGAAACCGTAAGCTAGCATGAGCCCTATGGATGCCTAACAATGATGCTCTAGGAGTTTGGAGGGGGGTTTATATAGTTTTTTGAATGAATTTGGGCCCTTGGATCTAGAGAAATCAACTCTCAACTCTAGGATCACTACTTTCGATTACAACCATTTGATTAATCAAATCAATGGCTTGGAATTGTTCTTTCTATCAAATCTAGTGTAAAGGAGTGAAATTTAGCGCCCTCATTCTCCACCATTGGATCTAGGGATGATCTGGACCGTCGGATCAGTGCTGACATCAATTCGGATAAGATAAGCCACTATTTTTGGAGAAACTTTGCATTATTGATCTTTAACTATCAAAAAAGTCTTCTTTGATGAAAAAATTCGTGGATCCTCCTTCCTTTATGCTTAAGTGCATCTCCACCCTTGAATATGAGCTCATCTTGACCGTATAACATGGTTCAATCATATTTTGACATGTGGCAGCCCTTCAAGCCTTCAATTTTCTTATTCTAGAAAACTGCGGTGACCTTGAAAACTGGACTTTGTACTCTTTGACCCTCCAAATAGGCTTTGATGAAGATGAAACTTTGTAGGACTATGTTTCCAAAGATCTCCTTCAAGAATATGCAGAAAAAACTCCCATCTGAATCTCCCTTGTACAAGTTTGACTACATTTGGAAGCTTGCAAGGTGGCATTAAGGTGTCTAGGAAGCTCTGATAGCCTTGAAAATTTGTACAAATATGTAGCCATATATGATCTTTATACATGCCAAACCATATGGCTAACATAATTTTCTATACAATAATTTGTAGGGTCAAACTAGAAAAATTACATTTTTACAAAATGAACATAGCATATCAATGTGCTACAAAATCCATTTTCTATTGAAATTGGGGCTATAGACTGCCTTTGACAATCTTTACAAGTATATGAATTTTCATCTAATTTGGTGATAATAAAATTTTTGCCCTAATTTCCTA
The DNA here is from genome assembly GCA_020310875.1 of Ceratopteris richardii. Lineage (NCBI taxonomy): Eukaryota > Viridiplantae > Streptophyta > Polypodiopsida > Polypodiales > Pteridaceae > Ceratopteris > Ceratopteris richardii. The sequence goes on along the minus strand of CM035436.1, from coordinate 54,105,677 downwards.
ACTTTGACCATCTTTGACCAACTTTGACTGCTACCATGGACTTTCTTGATTTCTTTGAAACTTTGTATGTGAGCTTCCTTTGACATCGTTGATGCATCTTGGACTTCTCGGGGAATTCCGGCTACCTTCACCAAATATGTTTTTTGTAGGCCTTCACTAGTGAGAGAGGAGAGAAAATCTCGACGACAACGTAAAGTACAAGTAGTGGAAGACTCGGTGGACCCCCATGAGAATGTTCAAACAACGAAAAGCCAAAAGTGAAAAGATACAAGGGAAAACCTTAAGGAAATATGGATGAAAAATAAAAATAAGGAAGACAAGAAGGACACAAGAGGCAATAAGAAACCTAAGGAACCTGCAATTCTGGAAGAAATTCCCATTATGCCGTAGACATTAAACCAGACAAGCCAAGATCAATTCTAGCAAATCCAAGACCAGACGTTTTAGACATGTGGTTGAAAGCTTACCAAGCTAGAATCACAAACGGACCAAAATAGAGCAGCACGAAAAACTTTACCCACAAGGGGAGTTAGAAAAGGAGAGACTAGCGATGTGTAGAAAACTCATAGAGGTAGCTCAGACCACTCTAGAGAAGACTATCCCAGTCCTCCCTGAGATGAGAATATCCGAGAATCAATACAATGATTGTTTTAAAACCAAAGACCAGAAAACAAAAGAGAGGAATGATAAGGAAGAACTACTGAATGTCCTCAGTCCCTGATTTAGAAGTTGATTGGCCAAGAGAGTTGTGGACTAGGATTCAAGAAGATCAATGGAAAAAGAATGGAGTTGCAAAACCGCCTTTTGAAGAGTTAGATGTGGGAGTGTGTACCTAAGTCACAAGGTCGTACGGACTTGTGTCAAAGAGACTAAATCTCATTTGCCCCACAAGTGCATATAGTGATGGATTGACACACGCTTAATTACCATTCCAAAGAACCACATAAACCAAGTCTATGAGGACGTGTGCACACGTGATGGAAAGTGAAGTGGTTCAGTTATAATGCATGAGAAAGGCTCAACTATCTCTCCAACTCACCAAATCTCTGGAAATTTCTGCTGCGATACCACTTACAGCAGTAAGTACAACTTCGAATGTTTCTCCCAGCTCTGAACTCCGAATATGAGCAATAGCAGGTTCCTTTTGAAGATCTCGACGAGACGCATCTATTAATAATATTTTCTTTTGAATCTGACAAATGCTCTTCAAGTTATGGCCAAAACAGTGAATGGCGAGAAACACCTACACTCACTCCACAACTCATATTGGTTCACACACACACTACAATAGTTCAAAAGTGATGGGGAGGGATAGATTACAATCATACACACACACTACAATAGTTCAAAAGTGATGGGGAGGGATAGATTACAATCATACACACACATTCCAAGCATTACACACACATAAAAGATCATAAAGAAGATGAAAATCAGTAGGGAAGAAGCAAATTCGAAATTTCAATTCTCCTTCTTCACAATGGCATAAAGTCTTTACAAAGAGTCACAAAGTGATTTATATACATGTGCCATAAAAATGGTCCTTTCACACAAGTGACCGGCACTTTATTGACTAATCGCTAACTTCCTACTATTTTACAAGAAATATATTACAATGATTTGCGCTTATCCATCTGGAGGACTCCTCTAGTGTAATTACATAGCTTCGAGGTAATTTTCTAGGATTTTGAAGAAAAATTTTATCCCCATTAATTTGAAAATTTTGGGGCTCCTCTTGTTTTGCCTCTTTTCTCTACAACACTCTCCCCCTCTTTGTCTCTGTCATCCCTCGACAGGCTTTGCTTCTTGTCCGCAGCTTGTCACTGGCTCTTGAATACATGCACCCAGTGGTCGAAGAAGCAATAAGGATTGTCATAGAATTTGTTACTTTATCCGAAATTAGTCCTTTGCTTCTATAAGCCCCTTGGTATTCCTTATATCACAAGTCTGGGTTACTGTATTAAGTAAGGCTACCACGCATGCCATCAGTGCCTAAGAATGTGATATTCTTAGTCACCCTCTTCAACTTTTCAAGCTCTACCTCTTTCTAACTTTTGGTCTTCTGATAAGTCTTTGTCTTCACACATCTGACCCTGTTGTATTGATTGGAGCCTGTTTACTTTTCTCCATTGCACACCTTACTTTGCTTACCTTTGCTCTCTTCTATGTCAGCATTATGTTGCAAAGGCCCTGTTCTTAAATCTTCTTTGTCATTCTCTGGGACCTGATTCTTTTCTTTCCATTGCATGCATCTAGTGGATGAGGAGACAGTTAAGACCTTCAAACAATTGGTTATCTTATCCGATGAAGAATCCTTTGTATACTGTCTCCCTTCCTTGCTTGTTTCGCTTCACCGCCTGCACCTAGTGGATGAGGAAGCTGTGTGCAACCTCCCATGAAATGTCCTGGTTGTTATCTTTCTTTCTTTCCAATCCTCAGGTCAATTAACACCGTGTGATGCTGAAACTAGATGCTCGGCCAATTAAACAACCAAGTTATTGAATGAATCTCAATTATGCTGCACAAAGTGAAAGCTTAATTGGATCGGCTGTTGAAAGTAGGCTTCATTGTTCCCATTGAGCATGCTGAATGGATCTCTCCTATTGTCATTGTCCCAAAGAAAAACAAGCAATTACGCATTTGCGTGGATTACCGGAAGTTGAATGCACCGACGGTGCCTGATCCATTTCCACTTCCCTTCCTGGATACCATGCTAGATGATGTTGCTGGATGAGAAATGTATTCTTTTTTGGATGGTTATAGTGGCTACAATCAGGTAGGCATGGCTGAAATGGATATTCCCAAGATGGCAGTTATTACGAATTGGGGCATATATGCTTGTATGGTGATGTGGTTCGGTTCTGCAATGCTCCCAACACCTTTCAACGGTGCATGTAGGAAATTTTTTCTCCCTACTTAACTACGTTTATGCGGGTGTATTTGGATGATTTTTTGTTATCTGGTGATGCATCAGCTCACCTCTATCACCTACGATGCTGCTTTTCCAAGTGTCGGGAGTTCTGTCTTTGCTTAAATCCCAACAAATCCATCTTTTCAGTTTCTTGAGGCAAACTGCTCGGTCATATTATTTCACAATAGGGCATTCAAGTGGACCCTGATAAAGTGAACGCAATGTTGAATGCACCTGCCCCTACGACACCAAAGGAAGTTATGAGATTCCTTGGACAAATATGATGGCATGGATGACATCTCCAGTGGCTCACTCATGTAGATATGCCACTTAATCCCTTGATTACTAGCAATCCTCGACAATTTGCATGGACATAGGAATGCCAACTTGCATTTGATTGCCTGACAACGCTCTTAACACAGGCTCCTATTATGCAAGCACCGAACTGGCAATCTTCCAATTGTTCAAGACTATGGTTTTGTGTTATCATCCTTGATGGGTTTGAATTGGCCTTCTGCATACTACACTTTACATGTCGTAAGTCCTTTTAGATATACTATTTGGTCATAATTTTATATATGCCAAAGTTGATGGAAGAAGAAGAGGAAGTGCCTACTCTCATCGGTATGAAACGGAGCTTGTGGTTTCTTGTTGTCTTCGTCCACAAGCTCTCTACCAAGTATACAAGAGATGGCTAGCATGTATACAACCTTTAGAGGATCATGATGATGATGATGTAGTCGACATGAAAGATGGAGGCTTGATGATGAAGACAAAGATATTAGAACTAAAGTTGAGAAGAAACCTTGTTTTGTGGGAATAAGCTTCCGTCATTCAACAACATGAAGAAGACTAGCCACAAGATGGTGATTGTGATTGAGTGAGTGTGATTGAGAATGAGAATGAGAATGAGAATGAGATTGCAATTATATAATCACATGATTAGCCTACTCTCATCAACATGAAACGGAGCTTGTAGTTTCTTGTCGTCTTCGTCGGCAAGATCTCTACCAAGTATACGAGAGATGGCAAGCATGGACATGAACTTTACATGATCATGATGATGATGCATTCGACATGAAAGATGGAGGCTTGATGATGAAGACAAATACATTAGAACTAAAGTTGAGAAAAAACTTTGTTTTGTGGGAATAAGCTTCCATCATTCAACAACATGAAGAAGACTAACCACAAGATTGTGATTGTGATTGAGAGTGAGAGTGTGATTGAGAACGAGAATGAGAATGAGATTGCAATTATATAGTCACATGATTATGATTGAAATTGAGATTGTGAGTGAGAGTGTGTTTGAGAGTGTGTTTGAGAGTGTGAGTGTGAATAAGATTGTGATAGCTCGAGGATGGTGAGGAGGTAGAGGTTTCATCAAGAAGCTATTTTCCAAAGCTATTGTATCAAGAAGGAAGAGGTTTCATCCATAAGCTATGGATGTATTTAGAATTTGACATCTTAAGATTCAAAAAGATAAGATTTCTCTCTAGTAATAATATATATTTTGATTTAAACACTTCATTTGATTTGTTCTTTTCATAATAATACTAATGTTTGCATATGTCTTTTGTATGTTAGAGTGTTCATCTTTATGGGTATGATGAGGAATGCTATATTAAATGTTGAATGTAATGCCAACAACCTTGGAACCAAGTTGGCTTTAACTCCTCAATCAATGTACAATTCTAGGCTCTCTGAAACACAAAGGGAACAACACCCACTTTTTGAACTTCTCCATTATTCAAGTCATTCCTCAATCAATGTACAATTCTAGGCTCTCTGAAACACAAAGGGAACAACACCCACTTTTTGAACTTCTCCATTATTCAAGTCATTTCAGATGACAAGAGCAATCAATGTAATTTTAACTTTCATGAAACAAGATCAAAGATAATCACAATAGCCTCATAAAAAAAAAGTGATCCATTTGTATTGGATTGAGGGACTCCATGAAAAATTGTAAGTGTTTTTCTGATTAAAATAAAAAATGAATAATAATCTTGTAGGACATAGAGTCCAAATTGATCATTGATTCAATGGTTCTCATAATGGCATTGACCTTGTCGTTTTGAATGCAAGGAGTGTAAGGAGAAAATGTGAAGAGGAAAACTTCCATGTGAGGGAGGCCTCTGTAGTCAGGAGACTTCCACCATTTTTTCTAGGTGGAGCACTGAAGTTTCAAAATTTATACCATGAAATGTGTGCGTTACACCCATCATAAGCGCCACACCCTGAAATTTCAAGGCTCAACTGGTCGACGTGAAGTCTGGGCCCTGGCCATGCCATATAAGCTCTCAGCTTTCGATCTGGAATTTCATGTCCCTGGAAAGACATTAATACTTCGCCCTCCGGTGATTCAGTAACTCTGCGCGTGGTGCGAAGAAGGCAACTTGAGTCGCATATTGTGCAGGGAACGCCGCCCTTCCCAAGCCTTGGCGAGGGGCTTTCGGGGGTTGTCTGCTGATTGCTGGGCTTGGGCGGGGTCGAAAGTTGGTGGATATGGCTGACAAGGAGAAGATCTACACCCTTGAACAGGTTTCTGAGCATAACACTTCCAAGGACTGCTGGCTCATCATCTCCGGAAAGGTCTGTTCTTTATGATTGGTGTTTGCTCTTTCTGTGGTTGTCTGCGTTCCGCATCTCTTTTCCTATCGTGTTTCCTGTTTTCCTTGCTTCCTGGTTCTCTTGATTACATTCTCATCGATTTCCCACTTTCTACACCTCGCACATCTGCTTGCGCTGAAGGGGCTGATTCTGTACAGAGGTTGTCGGTATTCTTTACTCGTTGCTTTTTCGCTTATGAAAGTGTTATTTCAATGACCATGTGCCAACTGGTGTTGAGTATCGTCTAAGCATGTTCGCCGAAGTAACATTTCAATTGTCTTACATCGTTCGGTAGATTGCACTTTTGTATCCTCCTTCCCATTTTGAGTAACAGATGTCGGTCCCTTAAATAAAATAATGAAGATGGAATCGCTGTTCTCTTGTCCGTCATAAATCTATGCAGGTGGTCTGACATGCTCATTTTCAGCTGCTTTCCCAGTTAACCTTCTACATATATCATGTCCATAACTTCTCTGACCGTATTTTTCGAGATTTTCTTTACACATGAGAACGGTTGCACTTAATTGATAGAAGAAAATTTATACGATGATTTAATTGGTGAACTTTTTCGTGTTTTTTTTATGGTTTACAGGTTTATGACGTGACTAAGTTTTTAGATGAACATCCTGGTGGAGACGAAGTGCTGCTATCAGCCACTGGTAAACAGAGAGAGATGGGGGAACGAGGGAGGGCATTTGCTTTTATGTGTGGGATGTATGATCGTGGATCCTGTGGTTTATGTCTAAGATTTAGTTCAAGCCTCGAATCTGTTCTGGGTCACCCATTGCTGACGATGGAGTTGATTGGGGAGTGTGATCTGTAGACTGTAGGGTGTCAGATTGATAGTCTGAACTGCACATGAAAATGCGCATGCTTTTGTCAAAGGGAGTTCAAACAATTTTTTTCATCATACCTTATTTCTATTGGAATTTTTGGTTGCATATAGGTAAGGATGCTACTGATGATTTTGAAGATGTGGGACATAGTACAACTGCAAAGAATATGATGGAAGATTACTGTGTGGGCCTGATCGATGCGTCGACAATTCCAGAGAAACAGACATATGTGCCACCCAAACAACCTGCATATAATCCTGACAAGACCACTGAGTTTTTGGTCAAAGTTTTACAGTTTCTTGTGCCTCTTGCCATCTTGGGCTTGGCAATTGCAGTACGAATCTATACAAAATCAAATGCGTAAGAGTGGACTCGGGATGGTCTTTTCTGTTATTGATTTTTGTTGATTTTTGTAACTCAATCCATTATTTGTGGTTAGTGTGATGTATGATGGGCTCAACTTATTAGTATAATAAGCAAATAGGTGTTTGAAAGAGCATGCTGGCTGATGAGCTATGTTATCTTGTTTCTGAGTACTCTAGTCCGGAATCTATTATCAGCTATGGGCTGATCAAAAGCTAATACTTGCATTTTGCTATAAGTTTTGTAGCCATCTTTTTTGAGCTTTTTGCTGTGAGTTGGGAGTTGTAAGCTGTCCTGATCGTCTTGATTTGTTATAACTTGTTGTCTTGGCATAGGCTAAATACCCAATGTTCATTTCTCTTGTTTCTAATCTTACTGTTATGCTTGTTGTCCTTGTTATGACAATGAATGAGCTCTTCTAACTCTGTCTTACATACATCTATATGGTTACTAGCTGGAGTGATAGGATGTTGATCTTTCTGTCTAGAGGTGCCTTTTTCATTTAAGAGGAAATTAATAGAAGGGTGTGTATTTTGTGGTTTTAACCTGGGTCCTTGATCATATATAAAAGGCTATCAGCTTTACATTTCAATTGGTCATCGCCTATTGAATAGCAAGCATAGTTCAAAAAATTGTGCAATCTTTATTTCTTAAAGATCTTAAAAATCTCAATTGCAAATTAAGTCTAAGAATGATTTTTATTTTTTATTTTCTTCAAAATTAAGTCTTTTCTAGCCTTTTTGTATTCTTCTAGCTTATATGGGTTATGATTGTTAATACTATTCAATAGGACCTTTTTCAAGAGGATAGTTTGGCATGCATAACGAATTTGTACATGATTTTGCAATTTTAAGGAATACATACATATTGGCATCGGTTGCTCATCAAAGTATTTCTTGATTTGTGTGCTCAAAGTACTGCTTTGGTTTTGGGTGATGAACAATCTTTGATATGACTATTTCACGTATGTGTCATCGTACTTTGAAAAAATGAATGGATTTTTCTTACTTTGCAAAAGTGAGGGGTTTCCCTCTTATGTTCAGCTATCATCCTAGCCATTGAATGGTTTTGGCAAAAACTTTGATGATCAAGAGCTTCCTTATGCTCTCTAGGATTTAGATAATGACAAAACACCCAATGTGGATGTGTGCTTAATGAGGAATGTAATCTCTCTTACTGGGAATCCCTAAAAAAAATATGGTAGTGCTATTTCTATTGAGATTTGGCGAGACTTTTAGATGCTATAGTTAATAACAAAGTACAAAGTGAACTAAAACTCGCTCATGATGAATAAAAACCTCGGTTTTTATTATTATTATTATTTTTAATCTTTACGATTTAAAAGATTTAAATTTGGATTTGAATCTACGATTTAAATCTCACCTTTCTATTATGATAGCAAGTACTTGGCTATAGCTGCCATTGTTTATAGGTCTGATGATATGAATATGAAGAAACTTATCTCACAACTTCTCGTTGGATGTTATTAGATGCCAATGTGGCAAGTGGAATGATTGATTTGAGTGGGACTGATTTTAAATGCACAGGATTACCTTTCAGTTCTTGCAATCAGGCATGTGGGTTTGTGACTATGTGAATAAATTCTCATTTATAGCTTGCAGTGTACATGACAAGGGGCACCGTGTGCAATAGTTTTGTCTTTTAAGGTACTGGGGAATGTTGGCTGTAGAAAATGACTGTCTTTTATTTTTGATGTCTTGTTTAACTATATGATTTAAATAAGGGCCATGGAAATCTACACCTTGTGGAAATGAGATCTGATCTTTTGGACTCACGTAAAATGGCAATATGAAATGGTTTTTTCTACTTCATCCTTGCGTAGTTTGTGCTTCCTAGTGTTACATGAGTAAGTGTGAATTAGATGGACTAGGGCTCCTCTATTGTAGATGGGGGGAGAGAAGAGAAAGGGGAGTAATTTATTTGGCTGGGAGGAAAATTGAACTCTGCATGCAGTTCCTCTTCATTCAAAGCTCCGGCTACATGGGTGTCTGTGTATGCAGGGATCATTCTCCAAAAATAGAGGAGATCCTTGAGGTACAAGGTCCCACAATACTAGCATCAAACAGCTTTTGTGTCCCTCTGATCACAGATGGAAGCAGTGCAGCTAGAGTGGAAGTTGCTCTCTCCTACGTATATTATATATGCATGTTTCAAAATTTCCGAGGGCATGTTTTTTATAGCTTATTATCTAATTTGTTCCAAGTATCCAACAAGGTAGCTCAATCATGGATTAGTGGTCTATTTGTGTCCCTCTGATTACAGACGGAAGTAGCTATGTTTCCATATTTGGAGGGCTGACATCCTATATAGGTAGTGTATGCAGGTTTCAAAATTTCAGTGGGCATGTTTTAGCGGTACACTTGCTGATGTGTTGTGCTCCTTCAACAAGCATGGAGGTGTGGGTGCACTGCTGCTCATGGCAGTAACTTCTGTGGGCTTATGCTTTAGGAACAGTGCATCTTCATCTGTTGTGTATCACACATGTATGTCAACACATGAAAGTCTTGCGTGGAACTAGACTGGGATGAGTGTCCTCTGTTTTTCTTGTCTAACCGTTCACTGATAGGTCCTATTTAGCTTTCCCTGACTGAATTTAGCAACATCAAGTAAACGCTTCATGTGTCCGAGATTGGAAAAAAGTATTGTTCGTACTGCATCTTGAGACATAGCAAGGGGAGATTTCTTGTCAAGGTTTTCTTATCATCCTCTCAGACATCTTGACGATTTCTTTGGACAGGGACATAAAGTTGATCTTTGATGAGCTTGCACCGGTACATTGGTGAGATATGCCTCGTGTCCTAGTTTGGAAAAAGTTGTGGGTGTACTGCACAGAGTCATAGCAACCAGTGATTTTTGCTCAAGGTTTTCTTGTCATATTCTCAGTTGTTTGGGATTTCTTTGGACAGAGAGTGACTTTCTCTCACATGATGTGCTTGTACTGGCTATGTTGTAACATATGTCAATAATGTTCAGCATTTGATGGTATGCATA